>CAHIKZ030000277.1:575000-940000 GCA_903632075.3 Acanthosepion pharaonis
CTGAACTGTACAATATTGTTCAGCAAGAAATTTCCAATGCAAAACTTTGCAAACCACTTTTAACACATTTAATCATTCATAACATGTTCTTCATTAATGGTACAAGATTTTTAGTTACTTTATATATTTCTTAAAATAAAAGACACTTAAAATTTCTTCTATCTTCAATGTTAGAATCAATAAAAAACAACAACAACAAAACAACAAAAAAACAAGTGCTAATTTTGGCGAATATGTTTTTTTAAAATTAAGTTAAAACTAAAAGTTCCCAATGGTATATGATAAAAACTTTTCAGTCAATAACAAACTAATTGTTTATTATCAATCTACAGTACAGAAAGAAAAATGCACTGTTTGACTTTTCTCTAAGACAGAATCATAACATTGTTAGTGTGGATTTAGTGTGTGTGTGTGTGTGTGTGTGTATATATATATATATATATATATATATAACAAACACATAATAGCATTAGAATTTGCAGGAGGCATACTAAGTTAAACTAAAAGACTGCTTACAGCCCAAACATATAAAAGAAGATTACTTTTACAGTTCTACGAATAAAAGAAACAATATTATATAAGTGGGCTAATCATATAGAATTCTGAAAGATATTCAGACCTCACTTGATTATTTTAAAGGGTCAATTAAAAAATGTGTGTGTGTGTATATATATATATATATATATATATATATATATATATATATAAAAGTGAACATAGAAGTCAACACTTAGAGGCTTACAGTCTGTTTCATGCTATATGCAATCATCAGGCCACATATATTTACACACGCCTATCTCTGATATTGAGCACTTTATTCCATAAATATAGCACACCTTAAGACTATATTTTATTTATATATATATATATATATATATATATATATATATATATATATATAAACATAGCAACCAAGATTAGGTAGTTGGCTTAGTTATCTAAATCAAACTGCTTGAGTACATATTTTGATAATTATATAGCATTTATATAACTAAAATAGAACAAAAAGAAATCTAAAACTTAACTTTTGTGATAAACTCCACAAATTAGGGAGTCTAAGATCCTCCCCACACTTCTCTTAATCCTAAAATCATTTGACTGGGTTATTTTTCATAACAGGTATACAAACCAAAAACAATGTTCATGTGTGTAATAACCAAGAGTAACAATCATAAAAATGATCATACACCTACTCCTAAATGTCAACTACAATTTCTCTTGTCATACTAAAAAATTAAAGTTGTTGAAGAGATCAGTTTCCTTATCAAACCAAGGAGTGCCAATGTAGATTCCCAAAACTTCCAAGAGGAAATGATCTCACCATAAACAAAACTAAGAATATGACTAGAAAATGCCTTTGTTACAGCCATTTCTTTTTGTTTTAACAAATAACCATGTCATCAAAATATATGCATGTCTTGATCCGGGAAGGAAAGGCTTAATGACATGCTGCATGTTAAATAGTTTAGTCAAGAAACTACACAAAACATTTGTAAAATGGTTTAAAGGATTACATAGGATTTTTTTTTTTTTAAATCATTTCACTCCAATTAAAGCAAAGCCACTAAAAAGCAAGAGATTACTGAGTGTGAGAGAATATGAAAAAAAAGAAAACATTATTAAAGAGAGAGAACAATAAAAAGAACAGGAATTAAGATAATGGTTGACATTGCATTTAAATTTTTGAAGATCAAATTTGGCTAAAAAGGCAAGAAGCCAAAAGGGTGTTCCACAAACAAGTACAAGAGAAGAAATTGTTAGCATAGAACTTAGTTATATCTAGCCATTTCAACTTAGGAGACTTTGCTGCCAATCTAATAGTATGTTTAAATTCATAAAGTCTAAGTACCATACAGGAAAGTTCATTAGAACAATTGCTGTAACATGATTTGGGCAATTTTGCTGTTAAACCATATATATATATATATATATATATATAAATAAATAAAAAGAAGCAACACCAGACCAGATGTAGTAGCAATATTCAATGCATGGATTAATGGTAGACTTGTTTTATCAATTAGTATAGACATGATAGTATACAAATTGAGACCGGGGAAAATGAGAATTCTTAATGAGCAATCTTATGAATCCAAATTGGGTTGAAGAAAGACAAGTGAACATAGTTATATATTTATGAATATGTAAACATTTCCATCACTAGTTAAGCTGATATATGTTCATATATTTAATGTAGGCCCAATCAAAGAATTATCTTCCTATATTTTGCAGCAACATCATTTGTTGTCAACATTTTAGTGCAAAGTAAAATCCAAGTAGGCTACTTAGTTGAAAATGAAATAAAAATAAGTAATTTACTCAGATTTGACTTTTATTATTTTCTCTTTTAATAGGACCTTACTGGACTGGAAGCTCAGTGGAGTAATGGTTAGTGGTTTGGACCATGGAATCGAGGAGCTGACTTTGAGTTTCATTCGAGTTCATTAAATTCATTTATGTACCATTACCATTGGGAAAGTTATGAATTCATCCATTCTCCCCCATTATGGGTAAATAGCAGGGAAGATTGGGTCCTATAGCCTTGGATGGCAAAAAGTTTAGGAGAAGGAAAACTGAACTCAAACCAGCCTGGAGAGAGTTGAGTTGTCAGGGTATCCCAAAACACACCACTTCTACTACAGCTGCAGTACGTGTGGGTTATACATGTGTTTGTATATGTGTGTGTGTGTTCGCAGTCTTGTCAGCTTATATATATCTTATATAATAAATGTGTATGTCACACTTTTTCAATTAAAGGGAAACAACTCTTACTTTCAATTATCTCATTTTTTTTTATCTATCTTCTTATATAATAAATGTGAAGATGTCTGCGTCACACTTTTTTCAATTAAAGGGAAACAACTCTAATTTCTTGATATTTCATCTTCAAATGAGACTTGTTCATCCAGGATTGGAATTGAATACTCAGATTACAAATTTAGTCCTCTGTGAAATTGAAGACAAAGTGATGAACTTGGTTCAAAGACATCTCAGCAATTTTGGTCTGCCAAATCCAAACAGAGAAACTGGCAAATCAACAATGAAATTTTGAGAGAAACAGAATATAACATGGTAGAACTGTTGCAATGTCTTCAAAACAATGAGCCCCTGTTGAACCAAGAGTAACAGCAAGTGTATTAGAAGGTTCTTGATAACATCAGCAACAACAATGGAGGGTTTTTCTTCTTGGATGCACCTGGAGGTACTGGTAAACTTTTGCAACTAACCTTCTCTTATCTGCAGTGAGACTCCAAAGAAAAGTAGCCCTAGCATCCCTGCTACCCTCTTGCCTGAAGGGCATACAGCAGCAGCAGCACCTTCAAAATTCCACTGGATTTGAACTACAATGAAACCCTTATTTGCAACAGTAAAAGAAGAAACAACTTTAAGCTACTAGAGGAGATAAGCTTCCTTGTCTGGGATGAATGTACCATGGCACATAAGTGAGCATTTGAGGCCCTTGACAAAACACTCAAAGACAGACTGAATTCACAAACCATGTGAGGTATCACTGTTCTACTCTGGTGATTTTAGACAAACAATCAGTCATTGCAAGAGGAACTCCAGCTGACAAAATCAACGCTTGCCTTAGAAATTCTTACATCTGGAGCCATGTTCAAAGACTCAGTCTGAAAACAAACATGAGAGTTAAAAATCAAAGGTGACCTTAGAGCAGAAGATTTGCTGCTTTGCTGTTGCAGCTTGGCAATGGAACAATCAAAATGGACCAAAATGGAGATATTTTACTCTCAAATGGTTGTGGAGTTTCAGTCTCAAGTATCCAAGACTTGAGTAACCATGTTTATTCAAACATTAAACACCATTTCATGAATTTAAACTGGTTTTGTGAGAGGGCCATATTAGCTCTCAAGAATCAAAATGTGGATAGCATCAACTGCAAATTTCTCCAAAAACATCAAAAAGAAAGCATGAAGTACTTTTTCATTGACACTGTGGTTGAACAAGATTAGGCAGCAAATTATCCAATAGAATTCCTGAACTTACTGGAATGCCATCAAACAAGCTGGAACTAAAAGAAAATGTGCCAGTTATGCTATTGAGAAATCTGGATCATCTAAAGCTTTGTAATGGAACAAAGTTAATTGTCAAGAAGATGCTTCCTCATCTCTTGGGAGCAGAGACTGGTCCAGGAAATGAGGAAAGAGTTTTAATGCCAAGAATCCCCATAATTCTTCCAGCTCTTCCTTTTGAGTTTGAAAGACTTCAGTTTCCAGTGAGAGTGAGCTATGCAATGTCAATCAATAAGTCCCAAGGACAATCATTGAAAGTAACTGGACTTCATCTTATGGAATCCTGCTTTCCTCACAGCCAGCTCTAGGTTGGTTATTCAAGGGTTGAGAATGGAAACAAGCTATTTGTACTGACACTGAATGGGAAAACCAAAAATGTTGTTTATCATTCAGCTTTGCAATAAAGTTCCAAATAGACAAATTATATCATTGTTCTGATGAAAATGTAATTGTTTGAAAAATACTGTTCAAGTTTAATAAAATTTAATATGTACTTGATGCATGAAGTGTTATTGTTGGGCCAAAGGTTCAATCAAGAGGCCTTTGTAGGAGATAGCTAAAATGTCACCTGATCATCAGACTTTTAAGCTAGTGTGTGTGTGTGTGTCATAAGTAGTTTCCATTTCTGGTAACGAATTATGGCAACAAATATACCATCCTAACTACTTATGCATGCCAGTTAATGAATTTGGAGTGCACTAACATATGACAGTAATCAACACAAAAGGATAAATTTTCACAATCACCCCAAGAGCTGAGCTCTATATAAGAAAGCTAGTGTTGTGCATTTGATGGGATTGTCAGGGTAGGATTCATTTAGGGTTCTTAAAATGAAATCAAACATTAAATTCACATGTATAACAATGTAAGACACATACAGCAAGTATTAAAAAAAATTTGCAATTTGGTTGGTACATTCTACCCCACGTAACAGGTTCACTTGACCTGACACCACCTGATTTTTACCTTTTTTTTCAATCACTGCAAAACACTAATGGGGGGAAACTTTTTCTAATGAAAAACAGATCCAAATGTTTCTTGAAAACTTTTTCACATCAAATCTGGTGGAATTTTACTCCAAAAGTATCAAAGAGGCGCCTGATGAGTGGAAACAACTCATTGCAAATACTGGGGAATATATAATTGAATAAAATGCAATTTGACTTTATTCTTCAAAAAATAAACAAAAATTGAAATTATGATTCACCATATATACATTGTGATTGCCACATCTTACTCAAATGAAAGCCTCCCCACTCACATCAATTGTGATGGTTTCCATCTCATTTCAATGTCTATGGCCCCTAAGATGAGACTAGCATTCAACTTCATAGATATCAGGTAAGATATAAACTATATCCTTGCTTGGATCTGCATGGTTTACAACTCTGTGTACCACCATGTTCCACCTCAGTCACAGTGGCATCTGTGTATATACACACACAAATAATCATGAATACATCTACATTTCTTCTTGGAACATTAGAAAACAATTTATGAAAAAACCAATTAAAATAGTAAGTATCAATAGTTATTGTCAATATTTTTATCACAGTTGTTTTTTCTAATTAATTTCTTTTTTACAACTACCAAAAAAATAAAAACTTAAATGCTTAAAATTAAAGTCTATAAAGATATTCTGGTAAACCATTTTAGTGAGTATTTCAAATTAAAGTGATAAAGTTTAATATTTTTTGCATGTTTTTTTTTAATTACTAAGTCTCATGGAATTGTGCTGGCTGATCTTCAGATATGATCTTGTGCGTTACTAAGACAAGTTCAACAAATACCTACCAAAACCATCTTCAGCAAATATATTTTTCCTTCACTGCATTTCATTTTCCAGGCTGAAACTGGAAGAATTCAGGTACTCTACTTCTGAAAGTGCTGTTCAATTTTACATCTCTCAATTTCCAACTTTGATTTATTTTCTACATTGCAGATATAAAAATGACAAAATTTATAAAATCAAACTGTATTTTTCCTCTATACTCCAAGCAACTTTTGCTTTGTTATTATTTAATAATAATAATAACTACATGAATTAAGCATAGATATAATATATTATTCCTTCTTTTTGCTGTTACTTGATTTTCTTTTTCAGTTGTCACAATAAAATATTAGCCAGAAAATCTTAATCTAAGAGTGTAAAATTAACCTAAAGCAGATAAGCAAAAATCGACTAGTGATAAATCAATGTGTTTGACATACCAACCGTAGACATCTTTAATTCAAACAACTACATCAATATTTCCTACCTTAATTCCTATGGCATATATCTACTAATGTGGAATGAAATTACACATTTCTTTATCTGACACAAGACTATTTAGATCTGCACTTAGCTAGTTCATAAAAAAAAAAAAAAAAAAAAAAAAAAAAGAAAAGAAAATACAATTAAATAAAAAATAAAAACATGCTTAATTTTTAACAAATTTATTGAATTAGCAATAGTTTAGCTCCTCTTTATTAGGATGAAAGGTTAATGAAAAACTCTTACATATCCCTCCTGATATTGTCATTGTTGCTGTGATTTTCATAATTAATGTACTCAGCAATAAACAGCTTAAGCAATATTTATTAACAAGGATGTTTAGTGACTATTTATGCACATAAAAATTGCGTGCATCCATATGGAACATTTATATTACTTGACATATATTTGTGCTAATACAGAAATCAAGGTATAGTTAAGCTGGTATCATTGTTTTTATTGTTAGTTTATACAGCAGAAATTAATTACTATTCAATGAATCATTATATATCATTACAAGGGTGCAATGGATACATTGTCTAAATTACACAAATATGAAAATGACATTGACATCTCATTTTAACAGATATATTTACCAAAATTACACAAAAATATCTTGAAATACTAAAGAGTAAATTTATTCAATAAAATCACCATTGGCTTCAACCATGGCCTCCAAGTGACTTCAGAATCTCTTGCATCTCTTCTGGATTGTCTCCTTGTTTAAGTTGGTGATTGCTGTCATAATTCTTGTCTTCAGTTCATCTTTGGTGTTACAAAGAATTTTTTTGGTCTCTCTCAACTGTGCCCCATACATAATAACCAAAGGAAGGGAATTGCAGTCTGGGGAGTTAAATGGCCAGATGTAAGGCATGGTGCAGTTGCAGAAATTGTCAGACAGCCATGACTGGGTTCTCTTGCTTGTGTGGCATGGTTCAGAGTCCTGTTGCCAGACATAGGCTCTTTCAGCAGTCACCTTCTTGACCCATGGCAGCAGTACCTCCTCAAGGCACTTGATGTAAGCCTTAGTGTTCAGTCTGAGGTTCACACCAACAAATTCCCGAGTTCTTTTCTTATCAGAATGATCAGGGTGAGTTTTCCGAACTTCCGTACCTTCATAATCACCATTGGACTCATTCAACTCTTTTCAAATCCTCTGCACTGTCCTCAGATTGATACCAAAACATTCTGAAATGTTCATATTGGAGCTTCTGGCACAAATGTCAAATAGTACATCATGCCATTTCCAAATTTCTGGTGTAGTGAATTGTATCATGGTGTACTTTTTCTCAGACGATGCCCAACTGACCCTACTATATTGTGCAGTTGACAAATCAAAACAAAAAACACACATGCACAAAATTAAAAATATAAAATGGTGACAATTTACCCATCACACCCTGTATATCATAGTATATGGTGTTTGTCTCGACTGGTTTTCCGCATGTCTACATGCACTCTTTCCCAACTGAGGAAACACTGGTGTTATATAGCTCTCCCAGTCCCAGACTGACTATTGGCTAATACCCTGCCCAGTATTGTTCATGTGCAAATAATAAGCGCTACCTACTGTAAGTAGAATGTCTTCTCTCAACATCCCATTGTGAAAGAGGACGTAACCGAATCACTTATCAGGTTGACCCAATTCTCTGTTACATATATGCAGGAAAAATAAATTTTCCCCACTTCCATACTCTTTTTATCATGGCTAAGATTATTTATGTTTATCTACTTTTTCCCCTTTAAGCAAAACTAAGAAACATTCTCAAGGACCACATTAATCAGAATTACATAAAAATTTTTAGACCTGAAGTGCTGAAGATTTAATTAGCAAATAAAATTTCAGAGTTCAAGTGGAGACATTAGGATTATAGAGTTGAAATAAACTTCAGAAGGAACCAAAAACTCAATCCTAAACAGGAAACAAGGGATAAACCTCTACTCTTGTTCAAAAGACTTGTGAGGAGTGTGAACTGGATGATAGGTAAACATGTCTCCAGCTCAATGAGGTTATGATTTTTAATAATAATAATAAAAAAAAATGAAAAAAAAATGAAGTCATACATAGATTATCCCATTTTCTCCATTTTAGATTTGTATATAAAGAAACAAATATACATTAAACATCTAGTTACTATTGTGAATCATTTTATATTAAAATACATAAAAATATCTCCAAGTGTTGATATTCATTCCTAAAAATGTTGAAATCAATTTTTCCAATAGTTCTCAACAATCTCCTTCCATCACAAACCTATGGGTCCACACAATCCTTTAATATATAATAATTTGACATAGTAATTTATAATAGCATTACAAGCCAATGACCTAGTGTTTAAAATCAAGCCACTGTCTAGTTAGGTATTTATTTATTTAGACGTATAAAGCTTTTCATTAGAAATAAAGTTAAATATTAAATAATTTATTCATTTCACTTAAGATTTTATACTCAAACTATCCCATAAATTTGATTTTTTAATATTGTCTAAAGAGCAAATAATGAAGACAATCTTTTTATCTTGTAAAAAGTGAAATGAACAAAGAGATAACATTTTTATAATATATCTAGAGATATTGACAAAATCCAAAGGAGAATCTGCAATGGTATTGGTGCTGACCTGGTATCTCTGCTTCAATTGCTTTCCCACCACCATAAGTTCCCTGTATCTATTCTTTAAATATTTTCATGGCAATTATTCTGATAAGATTTCCTTTTTGATACTTTGACTTCATGTATTTAAGTGTACTACTAGATTGGCAACTAGGCCTAATCATTTTTCACCAGTGAAATTGCTAGACGCAAACATAAGTTCTATTCTAATAATTTCTTCTCTCACTTCTTGCCTGTAGAACTCTTTTCCAGCTTGTTTCCCTGTCAAATTCCTCAAAAAAGAAATTTTTGTAATGTATTTATTTGTAATCTGTATTTAATTTTCTGTTTGAAGAAACAGAAAAATTAAATACACAAAAGAGATTTTGATGGGGGTTCTTTTTCTGCTCTGCTGGGCATCAATGCAAGAGAGCTAAAATCTGAACATTAAAAATTATAAATGGATGGAAATGAAGATGGAGGCAAAAAAGAATTCCAAAGATCTAAAAAAAATACAAAGGAGCTATACACAAAATTCCTCAGTGTGTGTGTGTGTGTGTGTGTGTGTGTAAAATTATTATTTAAAAAGGTGGCCATTTATAAATCAAAATAATTATCTGATGTTTTTTTTTTAGTGTGTTTATTTTGGGATGTTTTAAGGTTAACATCATTATTTCAGAGGCCATACAGGGGAAAAAAAAAATGAAGTGATTACTTTGGCAACACAATTTGAGATTAAACACTATTCCCAAAGAAAACAAAATTGCAAACAAAATATAAAAATTACCCATCCCATAACATTTGTCACATTTTGTATACATTTCATATACTAAATGTAACAACAAACATGGGACAGAAGTAACTTAATATGTTAAATTGAATAAAAAACAAAAAATACATATATAACTTGGTCATATATTTTCTAAGTCAGTCACCTATTGTTTATGTGGTACTTTAGATTGAAAAAGTCTGCCTTTAATGGATATCAAAAAAAATAAAAATAAAAAAAATTTTTTTTTGATAAATGTATACAAATATGCAAGGTAGTTTCTATATTTGTAAGAGTAAGTAAAACGCAGAGATGCCTAAATTATCTAATTTAAGGACATATGAATAAATTGGAAGAGCTTATGGTCAGTACTTAAATGAGGGACTACTTGAGAACACCAGGTACTGAATGCAAAAATTGGACACAAAACCGGTTAGGCAACTAGCTAGGGGCTAGCAACTTCATCCTGTAAAACTTTACTTGCTATGGAAAGTACACCAGCAACTATGACCCCATACTTCTTAGTGAGGATCTATGGAACTCAAGGACAGGGAGGAAATAAATTGGAAAGGCAGATAATATCCACAAAGGGGATTTTTTTTTTAAAGCATTAAATATAGGTTTATATCAACTTGCTATCCTATTATCCAAAGTGTTAGTATTCATTTTTAATCTCTTATGGTTATTTTTATAGCCTTTAATAAAAGAAAAAAAATCATGAACTAATAATCTAGTTTAATTATGAATAAGTTGAGTGTAAGATTTCTATTTCCATCATATATAAATAAGATTATACATAAACATAGATGTTGGTTCAATGTTATGCCCAAACTTCATTTATATTATACATGATAGTAATAAGTAAATATCTACATGACAGTAAAAATAATGATTTAAATAATAATAACCAAGGTTTCATGATAGCATCTACATACCAAAAGTTTATTAGTGCACAAGTAATATGGCCTAAGATAGCAACAGTTATAGTTGTTAGTCATAGTCACATGAATGCAATTTAACTATTATACAAGTTTTTTGCTGATTTCATTTTTTTTTGCATATATTTTTTTTTTAATCAGTTCAGTTCAAGTAAAGCCACATGGGGTTACATTACTAAGGAGAAAGGACAATGAGAACTAGATTCAAGGAGAAAGAAGACAACAATCAACATTGGAATTTTTGAAGATTGTAGTTGACAGGAAAGCAAAAAATTTGAAGAAAGTTCCACAAGCAAGAAGTGTGAGAAAAGAAACTATTAGAATGGAACTTATGGTTACATCTAGCAATTTCAACAGTGATAAGACCTAGCTGTCAATCTTGTACTGTACTTTACCAAAGAGGAAAGCAATATTTAATACAAAAATGTGGCAGAAGGTCAAAAGTGGAGGGTGGGGAACACTGGTCTTCATCTGTCTTACAATTAAACTTAGTTAGCCACAATCACTGACCCAAACATACCACAGCATTCCTTACACCAAAACACCACATTCTTACTACAGCCACCATAATACCTTAGAGTCTCCCATATATACCAAAGAAGAAAGCTCTTCAAAACAATTACCATGAAAATATTTATCGAAAAGGTACAGGGAAGCTACATTCTGGCAGTAGTAAAATGATTGATGCCAAGATAATAATTTCAAAAAGTCTTACAATTGCTGATATTGTAGAAACATGTTAAAGAAATCACCATGAAATCAAAAAAGAGTGAAATAACAGAGTTACCGACAATGAAGAATGATGAATCACACCCCCACTCCATTTCTCTTTGAACCAATAATCAATTTTTTTAAATGTTAGAATCATGAAGGATATGATTGTAAGCTTATTTTAAGTTATTTTATTGATACTTATTTTATTTTTTTTAAAATGATATCAATGACTATAGAAATCAAAACTTTTATGGCTTATTGCTTGCTTATGTAATGACATAATTATAAATATTTTTACTTATGAAGTGGAATATCATCTTACATTAACTAAAAGGCTAATAATCTTATGTCAAACTGAAACTTAAATTCTGGATTTTCAATCATCATTTAAGCAGCATCTAAAGTAAAACATACAAGATCTATCTACCCCCCCCAACAAAAACCCCACAAACATTTAAATACAGAATGCAGCAGAAATACCTCTCACATAATGGTAAAACATTAGTGGCAATGGTGTCTTAATCTAGTTAATATCCTATGTGGAAGGTATTTCTGTCTCAGCCTGTATTAACAAAAGTCTACCTCAGGCAATGTATCTTAATCACCTTCAGATATATCTCAAATATCCCAGCATTTCCTTCAGTTTTTCAAAATAGTTTGCAATGTCATCTTTCAGGGTCACCATCAGCTGCCTCATTACATTATTAATTTTCAACAACATTACAATGGTGATTTTAGAGTTCTGGGAAAAAGCTAGAGATGCAAGTGATGCAGGATACTTTTGGCAAAAATAGTCAATATACAAAATCACTAAATAGTATGCTAGTTGAGTAAGCACTTCTGTTGAGCGACTGTTCATGCATGTGCAGTAAGGTCCTCTCTGGTTGCCAAATTATGTCAAGACTACATGATAATTTCTAATTACATTCAAAATTGGAGGATACATTCAGGACAGACCTTATACAATTAATCTGATAGAGGCCAAATATATATTATACACTAAAACTGAAAGAGATTTTGTATTTTAGTATTATGGGCATTTTATTTGCATTTTTTATGATACGGACAAGATTTTTTGTTCTATTGAATATACAGCATTATTATCTATAATAAATGATAATGTCAGTGTGTCACACTTTTTCAACTTTAGAGGCTGTAGCCCAACATATACCATTTTGGAATTGGGCAGACTTTGTGAGCAAATTAAAAACATTCCATGCTGCATGCTTGATTGTTTTCAGCAAATTTTTATGACAAATTTTTTTGCCATATAATTTTTATAATATGGAAATAAATTTGGGAATAATCAAAATTAATTATGAAATCCAGCAAAAGTTACCAATGAAATAAAAATAATTTTTTGTATGGAAAGTAAGGACCTACACACAGTAAATTGTCTTTAAATTAAGTGGCGGCATAAGAATTCTTGTTGAACTTTTAAAATATAAGGTTAGATATTAATGCAATACTTAAATGCAGCAATCAATTTTGATTTCTTTTGTAATTTATTGTTGCCTATCGCATCTACTCTTCCTTACCTATTGTGATGAAGGCCCAATGAAGAGCCCACTACAGGAGTTTGCTTAAATGTCACCTAATAGGGCAGTTTTTAAGCTAGTTATAAATTTACACACAAAGCACGAGTTTCAAGAGTAGTAATGGTGAGTTTCAGGTGTCTGTCTTTTTGCTTTATTTTAGGTTGACTTCAATTTTAAAATGTCAGTTCTAGATTAATGTGCATTTTTTATCTTGCTAAGTTAGAATAGATTTCTTCCCTCCCCTCTTTGACAGCTTAGGCCAGATATTTTTTCAAATTTATTCTGGTTATACAGGTTTACAATTTGGAATGTTCATGGGGGTAGTGTGCTCAATATGAGACAGAGGTTTGTAGAAATTGACACTGCATGGTGAGAAATTGACAGTCAACATGAAGCAATAAGTTCTATGTCAAGCTTTATATACATGTTTTAATGTATGCTACATTTATTAGTTAAAGTGCTCAATATCAGGGATAGAGTGTATGTAAATACAATCAATTTTTGGGGAAGGAAAATAGCATCAGCCTACAATAATAAATCCAAAAATTGTAAAGTCTGAAAGAGAAAGTACTTATAATTACCTACCCAGACCAACAGAAACTACTAAATAAATGATCAGAGCTAATCTCAAAATGCAGACACAAAAACAAATTTTTACTATGTTACTTAAAAAGTGAAAACTAAAAATGAACAAGAATAAAACAAAACTAAAAACAAAATAAACAAGAAATAAATAAAATAAATTAATCCAAACCATTAAATAAGTAAATAATAAATAAACTAACAAACCACAAACACATACATAAACACAAGTAAACCTAATAACAACCAACAATAAAATAATAATAAATAAAATAGTTAATACACAACACTATAAATAGCCAAAAAACTGCACATGGAACCACAATTATTTCCACTCAAATTTGAAACATAACCGTTACCACCCACCAAAATAACTGTTAGAACAATAGTCGGCCCATAATGTATCATTGACCTGTATATATAGTCAAGCAAAAAAAAAAAAAAAAAAACAATGTATATATAACCTGATGATTTCATCCAAATATGAAAGACTGTTGCCTCTGGGTGTTGACTTTTCACACACACGTGTGGGGGGGTGAAGAGAGGGGTTTAAAAGCAGTAATGTCTAAATCCGGTTTTGGAGGTACACTCCCTTCTATCTTTTATTACTTGCTGATATCATGCACATTATAATCTTCATATCTTGATAGAAAACCAAGAAAAACAGAATTAAACACGTAATTACTTACTGTTACTTATATATTAACACTTTAATTAAAAGAATATGTTAACATCAAAAAACAATTTACAAAAATTATTTGCATATCTATCACCAGTCTGTTATGGAAGTTCATTACAAAAATCAACAAAATGTAATAGTGTTAATGCAAAAATGTATATGCATTCATTTTGAGAAATTGAATCCTATAACCAAGTAGGCTCATAAGGGCACCACATGTACAATAGCCAGTGGATATGTCCAGGGTAAGGTAGTTTGACAGAGCCCATCCATCTTTATGCCAGTTTTGAATTCAGAGTTATCCTTCTCTTAGACTGGCTGCCACCAAAGGCTAGAAAACCCTGTCTGCTCTGGTATTCAAACCCATAGTTGAGAGAAGAAGAGATGGATTCATGTCTTTTCAAAGGGCATTAGTACACACAATAAACAAGCTTGAAATTTGAACTCTGCTGATATCCATACCGGTTACACTAACTGCACAACTGAAAATTGTCCTTTTACATTAAAAAGGCGTATTGTTGCTAGAAATAACTTTACATTGTCAGTGTCAGTTGAAATGTAATCATTAATCAAGATTGGGATAAGAGGCAAGATTTGATTGGTTGACAGAAATGTTTAAATTTACATTAAAAACAAACAAACTTTGCTACATCAATATAATTACACAATTTTTATGAACAACATGACATTACCATGATAAATGCCAGTGTGGAAAAAAACATCTTATTAGCAGATCCTGTTGACCATTTCAAGCTTATGACAAATTTAGTAACAATAGGTCAAATAGATTGTATTTGCATATAAAATAAAAAGACAAGCAGGATAAAATGTCACATTGCTAGCAACCAGATCTAGGACAAACAGTTGATATGATTATCCTAAGTTTACCCTAAAGCATATATTACTTTATGAAGAAAAAAATAATACTAATATATAATATTTATACTAATATATAAACTTGCTAATGAGTATGTGCGCACATGAATATATTTTACAAAATTATTATTTGAACCAAAATGGAATAATGAAAAATTTCAAAATAAAAATCCCAGCAGTTCTTCAGTAATTAATAGAACATTAAAAGTTCAATCTTGCTTGTTCCAAATTTAGTATCTTTAATAAAAAAAAAAAAAAAAAATTTTAACAAGTGAATTTTTTTAATAAGTGCAAATTAAATTCCAACTTTAGAATTTTAAAGCTGGATTCTTCAAAATTAATTATGTAATAGTATTTATTATTGCAAAAATTGAGATGGAATTTCAGTGATAAATTCCAAGTAAACAATATGTAATTAAAAAATGTGCAAATTCTCAGATGTTAAGAAATCTATTTTAACCAACTATTCAGCTATTTAACACTAATAAATACTGTTTTGTGGTTTTATAGATATAAGTAATGCGGTTTCGTGTATGAGGCCCCTTCAGTACATGAGCAAACACAGCTCTCCACAACTTCTTGTCTTTTGCAGCTCGAAGAAACCTTTGACTGTCCCTGATGTGCTATCTATTTGTAAAATTATTAGTTAGGCTACTTGCTGCTTCCCCTTGCTTCTCTTGCCAACAATTCTCCAAGTCTTTTTTACTCATTACACATCCCAGAAATTTCAACTGGATCCCGATTATAAGTGTCTCTTAGTTCCCATTTTCTTCAAAACTTCCTCATTGCTCACATGTTCAGTCCATAGTATTCTTAACACCCATTTGTAGAATTATAACTGTCACTTCCATCTATGAGAAAATTGTCCATCACTGCTATATAAACAGTATAAGTTTATAGTTGTTGGGCTCTTTGGTATGATAATATACAAACGAAAAATACAAATCTTACCCTAAACCTTTAGATATTGAAGATAATCACTAAAAGAAAAAAAAGGTTTATTTCTCTTAGTCTGAAACTGTCAATATATTAATTTGTACTTTTTTTTTTTTTTTTTTAAAGAGATACTTTGACAAAATTGCAATCATGAAAAAAAATAAAAAATAGTGAATTTTTTTTTTTTTTGTTTTATAGTGTGAATAGAGGTGTGGGAAGAAAGTAATTATTTGATTCTTTCCCTCCTCCCCAAAGATTGTCATATGAACATTGTTTGTACCATGTTTCCTTGGTTTCCATGAGAACTTAGGACTGGATTTTATCTTTTCATATTAAGTGAAAATGTTTAATTAAAAAAATTTTTTTTGCTTACTGAAGACAAAATTGAAACATGTACATACAGAACAGCTTTTTGAATGTAGGGTAGAAAATATAAAGATTGATTACTGGGGAAAAGACAATCCACAAGTTTAAAATTTAGAATTTTCATTAGGGAAAATGAGCATTACTTTTTAGCATCCAACCCGCTGTAAACCACCCTGTGTATACTCTGCCATAATATAAGACAACATCTACAAATAAGGGAGGAAGTCACACAAACAGTGATACTGACCACAAACAGTGAGACAGAGTTGATATTTACAGGGTTGGTTTGAGCGTGTTGAATGCTAAAGGGTTAATCTCGCAGGATTAGAAGCTAAGATCCCCACAAGTGTAATCCTACACACTATCAATGAACTATGCAAGGAGGGGTTATTAAAAAGTTCTCAGCCTAACCAAAGAGATGATAAAAAAAAACAAACAAAAAAAACGATCATTGGCTTTCTTTTTTTTTTAAAGTTTTAGAAATGGGTCAAACTGACAAATTTCAGCATCCGTGCATACTATTCAAATGCATTTCTTTCATATCTCAGAAACTTTATTTTAACATTTTTATAGTCTTGCTATGAGAATAAACTTAATAAATAAATAAATAGAGGAAAAAAAGAAAAAAAAAGCTTTTAATTCAACTGACATTAATAGAAGCTATTTTTGTTTTCCCTTTCAAAGAATGTTCACTTTTGCTCAGTTCCAAAAGGATTTGGTTAAAAAGTTGAAAACTTAAAAAGGTGGAAAATGACTGAGGCTGTGATAAAATCCATAATTGTCAATTATCTAAAATGGCTTGGCAAAATGATTTCAGATAAATAATTTTAAAATGACAGCATACAGGTTATGTATAGTAAATGGAAAAAAAAAAAAATTACAGTTTAAAAACTGAATTGTTAAAATCATGGAAACTTCTGCAAGCTGCTGCTAAAAGTTGGTTATTGAAACACTAAAGAAAACTTTAATCATCTCTAACCCTACCTATCCATAAAACTGGAAATGGATATCTTGGAACTGGTATTAATGAAATTGGATAGCTAATCATAAAAAAGATTAGATTTCCAAAGGAATTAGATGTAAATGATATATATATATATATATATATATATATATATATATATATATATATATATATAAAATGATCTGGAAGCTTCTTTATACCCAATTTTCTACATTGCAATAATTTAGAAAGCTGAACATATGGCTGCACATAATTTACTTAATATATTAATCCTTTCCTATTTAAAATTAAAATTGAACAAGATAATGAACAACTTAGTTTGGATAGGTTGAATATTTATTATGAATAATGCTAAAACAACTTTATATTAATTTAACACAAATGATTGAAATCTTTAATATGTAAAATGAAACGATTTGATTTGATTCAAAAAAAGTTGGATGAAGGCGTTTGGAGTGATTATGAGTGACAGAGACGTTATACCTTCATTCATCTTCCCAAAGGGCCCCAGATTCAAAACAGAGGCCTATATCAAATGCCTTGAGGAGGTAGTGCTATGCTGGGTTAAGAGGGTGGCTACTGGAAGACTATGTCTGGCAACAGGACTCTGTACCATGTCACACAAGCAGGAGAACCCAGTCATGGCTGTCAGACAATTTCTGTGACCACATCACCCCATACATCTGGCCACATAACTCCCCAGACTTCTATGCCCTTGATTATGTGTGGGGGTGCAGTTGAGTGAGAGACCAAAAAACTCCTTGTAGCACCAAAGATGAACTAAAAGGTGAGGGTTATGGCAGCATTCACCAACTTAAACAAGGAGAATGTCCAAAGAAGTCAAAGTTGATTCCAAAGTCATCTGGATTCTGTGGCTGAAGCCAATATTGATTTTTATTGAATTCACACTTTAGTATTTCAAGATATTTTTGTGTAACTTTGGTAAATATATCTGTTAAAATGAGATGTCAGCGTTATTTTCATTTTTGCCTAATTTAGACAATTTATCCATATATCACACACACATAATGCATATGCTGAATCCCAGAAGTTTTGACTTTTTTTTTTTTTAGTGAAGGTGTGTGTGGATATATATTATATATCTATATATCTATATCATTACTATATACCTAATAAGCTGATCTGCCAACCTTTGTTATTCCAGATTGAAAGAGACTTCTGTAACAGCTCTTTGAACACACCCTACTAAACACTGCTTGTCACAGCTGACTATTTTGCAGAATGCAGTCAGGTGAAGGCAATTTGAAAGCTCACTAGGCAATAAAAGATTTGTGTTGGTAGAAATGGTCATGAAAACTGTCCCTCACCTTCCCTACAGTTCAGACCTTGCTTCCTATGACTTGGTTGTTCCCCATGCTGAAGGAAAACTTCAGGGGCAATCGTTTTGAAGATAATGAGAAGATGAAGGAGGCTGTGACAAGTGGCTTAGACACCTTTACTTTAGATGACTTCATGGGGCTCTTGACAAAGTAGCTGAAACACCACAATAAGTGCATTGAAGTCAGACGCTCTACTTTGAAGGAGATTAGAGTTTTGTACTTCTTTGAAATTAATGTCTCTCCTGAATAAGATTAAAAAAATTCTGGAATGCATTGTGTGAAAGTGTATATATATATATATATATATATATATATATATATATATATATATATATATATATATATATATATATATATATATAGAGAGAGAGAGAGAAAAGATACGTTTCATTGAATAATTTACATAAATTTTGTCCACTTATAGCTCAGAGAATTTATATTGGACACACTATGACAACATTGTCTTGGCAGCTGAGTTTTCATTTGAATGATATGCTCAGCATTTCTAAACATTTACAACAGAATACCTGTCCACATTCGCAATTCAGAAAAATTCTTGTTGAAAATACTTTTATACTTTTTCATGAAAAAGGATAAACAAACTCTTGAAGCTATCTATATTAAAAAAAAATTGAAACCATACATTAATAAAATGAATGACAAATACTGCACAAATGTTTTAAAATGTGTACAATAGATAGTTTAAAATGTCAAGGTTTGCACTAATAGTTTTTACTACTTATTTCATAAATACTCTCCATAACTATACTTTAACTCCCCTGAAGCAGTGTCAAGTGATCATGCACTGACTCAGCATTCTTCACTTCACCAGTAAAAAATTTCAATTTCAGATGAACACAACAATTTTGTTTTCAAAAATAACGAACACTACAATATTTGTCTTGCAATAAACAACATCCTGATGATGCCATTGTGCTATGTTGAAAGTACTTGGAATAAATAATATTTATCAACACTGCGATTTTCTCTCATTCTTTGATAACGATACCAAAACCTTGTCCATGAATATGAAAGGATCCAATTGAAAATTTGACCACACTGAATATTTGCATATTTTCTAAGGAAATGCAAATATTTGCAAGTACTTTGAATTTACTATACATAGTTGATTCTATATTTAGTTTTGAATAATTCATGAAATTTTTATCATTTTCAATCTATTATATTCATAGTTATAGATTTTTCTAAAAGTTGGTGCAGCCCAAAATTATACCCCCCCCCCACACTGAAATCATCAAATATTGCTCTATGGCAATTATGCTTTTTGTTTCTTCATGACATTTAATACACTCTTTGAAAATGAAATAGTATTGACCTATAACATTCTAAAAGGTAACAAAAAAGACAATATGTGTCATGTACCATGATAACTCATTCATTCTGCAACCGTGGCGGAACTTGACAAGAAACTCCAAATGAAGATAGTGATGGATATACAACACTTTTCAAGCATTTAAATATTCTTAGATTGATAATTTGTAGCATTATCAATAAGTACAATGAGATTCGGTATGTTGAGAATGAATTAACAACTGGCAGAAAACGGTTAATTTCTGAGAGAATGGAAAGGAAAATTGTTAGAGATGTTTTGAAGAATCCTCACTTAATGTCAAAAGACATTGTCAATGATGTAAAGACATCAAGGCTGAATGTATCAATGAAGACAGTCACTAGATGTTTTCATCGAGCAGGACTTTGAGCTTGTTGGCCAAGGAAAAGTCCCTTAAGGCTAAGCATAAGCTAATCTGCATTTTAGGTGTTTAACCTAAAATGCAGATTAGCTTATGCTAGACATGAATTCCTATAATGTATGGAGGAAAGTCAATGAAGCTCACAAACCAAAAAAACTCTCTCCCTAAAATTAAGCACGGTGGTGGAATATTCTGTTCTGGAGATGTTTTGCTGCTTCTGAACCAGGAGAACTAGTGATAGTACAGGGTATCTGGATAAAGAGCAGTATTTGGCTATTCTTAGAAATAATATGAAACAATGTGCATGAAAGTTGTCTTTAGGGTGTAACTGGATGTTTCAACATGACAATGACAAAACATGGCATGAATTGTTACAAAATACTTAGATGACAGCAACATTGAGATATTAAGTGAGTTTTTTTTCAAGCTGGTGTACCTTGATAATCACCATTAGACTCTTTTTTCAAATCTTCTGCACTGTCCTCAGATTGACACCCAAACACAAAAATGTTCATATTGAAGCTTCAGACACGAATGCCAAGCAGTACAACATGCCATTTCCAAATTCTTGATAGAGTGAATTGTGTCGTGGTGTCAACCCCCCCCGATGGTGCCCCCATGGATGCCCCCCACCAACGGATGGTGCCCAACTGGCCCTACTATATTGTGCAGTTGAGAAAGAAAAAACAACATGCATGCATGAAAATAAAAGTATCAAACAGTAAAAATTTACCCATCACACCCTGTGTGTGTAGATATATTTTACACACTTATTTTGAAGATTGCTTTAAAGTATTATTTTTTTATAACAATGACTGCTAAATACTTGTAAGCAAGCTAAATGTAAACAAATGTAATAAAATTCAAGAATCATCTTGGAAATAATTTAGCCTTTTCAAAATTATTAAAAAAAAAGTATTAAAATCGGAAAAATATTTCATACTTTTCATAAAAGAAAAAAAAAAAATTTGTCACATAACATTTTTATTAAATTTTATGAAAACTTAAACACTGTTTAAACCTGTTTTATGCAGAAACATTTTAATCTTTATGGCATAAAAACCTTGTGTTGTAAAAAGAAATAACACAAAACTGAGGAAAGTGAATTGAAATATGTACATTTAATTACTGCATACTAAATTCTGCTTGCATGTTTAAAATATGATAGAACTGGAGAAATTAAAAAAAAAAAAAAAAAAAAGTTTAATTTAATAAATGCACAGAGAGAGAGAGAGATTTTAATTCCAACACTAGCTATTCATTTAAAGACCAAACAATAAGATCCTACTGTCATTGTAGACATTGGTTCAGAGAAAAAAGCCAGCCATCAAGGCATTAAAAGTTCAATACTTTGAAGATATCACAAACAGTATGTTGATAAGTGTAAAAGAAGCTCAAACCAAACTGTTTCCATTTCATATCCAGGTTATGGAGCCATTTTATCAAAACTGGTCATTTTATTTTTTTTTAAAACTTACCATTATTTTTAAATCATGTAACAAGAAGGGTAATTTGTTTTTTTTATACAACTTGAATAGACAGACTCATTTAAGCTTAGCCAGAAGATTTAATGTTTTGTAGTTCATTATTGAAATAGATAAATCTCTACCCTTTTTTTTTTAATCTTTTGCTTAGCTAACATCAAAAAGGTGACCCTGCAAACACTTCACAGGTTTGTATTTATTCCCCATTGTACATGCATCCAGACATCATGTAAAATTCTAATAAAAATATACTAACAAATATAAAGAGATAAATATACACAAATTCACAACTGCATTTCTTAACAAAAATGTTAATTTAAATATTCCATTATTTTGTTATTTGGAGAACAAGAATTTTTTTTTTTTTTTTTTTCAAGAAAATGTGTATTTTTTAATATTTATAAAATTAGTAATGGTTGTATAAACAAAGATAAAATATTGGTAAAGATCTGTATGTCTAGCCTTCTGGCTACTCAGCACTTTAAAGGTGTAATAACCATTTTATATATATATATATATATATATATATATATATATATATATATATATAGAGAGAGAGAGAGAGAGAGACCACTTTTACTGGATTTTGATGCTTTTGTTTTGTATTAAAAACAAAACTCAAACTTTGACTTTTATCAGAAAAATGTCAATCTTATGTTCTTATATCTAGGTAAGGATATTACTGAAGCAGGTTAGTAGAAAAATGAAGTAACCAAAAACAAATCTGTATTAATTATTAATTACTACTATGACTAGTTATAGTAGTTCCTTTTATTAGTTTGAATATGAAGCCTGACAAAAATGTTCCTTTTGTTTACATTTAATCAAAAATTAAGCACAAGACACGGCCAACTGAGAGGACTATTTTTAACATATTTGATAAAGATATCTGCAAAAACTAAGTCATTAACATGAACAGTGCTACAGATTTGCCGAAATCAAATATACCTAAAAGTTAACTGTATATAAGAATGGCTACCTTAGGGACATCATTGATACAATCATAAATTCTCCCATCTTTACAATCTATTTAAAATTATATTACAACTTGTTACCAAGTAAAATCTTCCAAATTATATCTAATGAGCCACACTAACACAACAATCAAATGTTTTTGTCTAACAGTTTCTGGTTGAATCCATTATAATTTAATGATTTGACAATTAAAATGGAATGTTGTGATAATAAAGATGAGGACAATAGTCCATATAAAAAAAATGATAACTGCACATCCCAGAACTTCAGACAGAACAACAAACATGAGGATATTAGTTTTACTGTAAATCATAAATAATGTTAACTACTCATACCAAAAATTGAGACAGGAATTAAAATGAAACTGGTTATTTTTTTTTTTTTAATTCTTATTCAAACTGAATTTGCAACTACTTATGTAAAACTATAACAGTAATATCTGTATACACTACATATATATTCTTACCAAGTTGAGTCAAAAGTCTTTTTTTTTTTCAGATTTTCACAGATGATTTTTGACAAGTGGTATTTCCATGTTATATCATTAATTTGTTGTACCTTGTTGTTCAATCTGTATTGAATTATTTTATAGCTTTGATAATGAGTGGTGAAAAAATTGCAATTACAGCTATTTTACACTACCTGTGGAATAAAGGACTGAGTGTAAGGCAGTGACAAAGAAATTAATGATGTGCAAGGATTAAGCTTGTCTATGTGAAGAGATGCCATCAAGAAGTTCCTCATAAACCGATCAACGACCAGGCTCAATGACATGTGGACAACTGCTGGTAAATCCTCAAAATGTCTGTCTTAGCATCAAATTGTAACTGGGGATGAAAATTGGATCTATTTTCATAATCCTAATAAGAGAAATCAGTGGCTTTGTCCTGGCCAAGCCACAGAATCTGTGATCAAACAAGGGTGGTTTTAAGGTGTTTTTGATGGAATTTAAAAGGGGTGTTTTACTTTGAGCTTGTCCTAAATGGTCATGCTGTTATTGCTGACCTTTATGATCAACAATTGCAGTGAATATATGATGCTTTGAAAGCCCACGACTCAGCAGTGATCAATCAGAAATGCACACTCCTACAACATGACAATGCCACAATACACACTGCCAATATGACCAAGTGAAAACTTGAGGTGCTGGAAGTGTTGCTTCAACCTGCCTATGGTTCAGACTTTGCCCCATTAGAGTATCACCTTTTTCAAGCCATGGCTCATTTACTGCATCAATGAAGGTTCAACAATATGGATGAAGTTGAAAATGGGTGCAGGGAAGTTTTTGCTTCTAAAATAGCCAAAAGGTATAAGTGTGGAATGCAGCATCTGGTACAATGATGGTAACAAACAGAATAAAACGGGATATATTTTCCTGAATAAATACTTTTTATATGGTATTTGTTTGAACTATTAATAAAAGCTTGAAATATGAAAAAATCTTAACTCAACCTAGTTTTAAATTCTAATTAGGAAAAAAGGATTTAAATTTTATTTAGGTTTAAACAGTTTTAAAAGAAAATTAACTTTGTATTTTTCAAATTTCAGATTTTGTCCTTATATATAATTAATGTTCTAATATATTAAACTATCAAAACTAACATGCAATGAAATATTTTATTTAATATTAGAAACTAAAACATCAAAATGTAAACTCTTAAGTTACTTTCTGGATTTTTTTAAAACTAATATTTACCCAATACAAGGCCCAAGAGCCACTCACGGTAGAGGGTTACTGAATGATGTTGTATGAGCATAAGAGGAGGAGGTAGGAAGTGCAGTTTATTGGTTTAACTTTTACATAAACAATTCATGAATATAAATAAATTACAACATATTAGTAGAGTTACTAATAATATATAGAAGAAAATAATGAAGAGCATTATTTTTTATTGAATAATTTTATATACTAAGTAAATGAACAGGTTTAAAATAGTAAATAAAGACATTATGAATAAAAATATATAAGCATTCCTCTCTCTCTCACACTTTTGATTAAGATCAAAGATTAATATCCATATCCATCCAAATTAAATATATTTGTCATAAAATGACTGGATAAAAGTCAGGAAGATGAAGTAATTACTAAACAGCTTAAAGACCTTTTTTAGTATTATTAAGTATTATTACATACAAATATACACCCAATACAGAAAATGCTGAAATGTTTTATATTTCAGAGAACATGATATTAAGCAAATGAATTATATATATATATATATATATATATATATATATATATATATATATATATATAATTATAAAAAAAGTTATTGGTCAAAACTGAATTAAACCAGGAAACAGTAATATTAAAAAGTGCTCAATACACATAAATAAAATAAAATTGAAAAATTTAACATGCAGAGCTTTTAAATTAAAAAAAAAAATTCAGCTGATCACACTACCTTGGTTTCAACTTAAATTTAAAATTTGTAGGTCTAATGAATTGGATTGTGACTATGATTCCAATATAATAAATTATAACCATGGAATATTAGTGTTTGAGCCTTATATTATATATATATATATATATATATATATATATATATATATACACACACACACACACAAAGGTAAAAGAGTTAAATCAACTAATGGTATAAATTGGACAGTTTCAAAGTCGAGACCTCAATTTTCAGGCATTTCATATTGGTCTAACAAAAGCAGCACTTTATCTTTAGTGATTCATAAAAGGCAGGTATGGCAATAAGAAACCAGTTTCTCTTTTAAATGAACGATTCTATTCAGACATTTAGCATTGAGTCTTCTATGTGTCATCATTCATTTACTCAAGCTCACTAGGAAGGTTATGTATTGTTTCCTTCTTGCCTTCAATCTATCCTGTGAGTATCAAATTTTCCAATCCCCTTTTCCTCATTATGTACCCTAGATATATCAACTATCTCTTCTTGATAGTACAAGTGTACTTTTTGCTTTCATTTTCTTTAAAACTTTGCCATTGCTAACATGGTCAATGGTATGATCAGCATCCTTCTGGAGAACCATATATTTTTTGCTTAAAGTATTTTCATCTGTAAAGAGATTGTCCAGCATTTACTGCCCTATAGTAGGATTGATATTACATAACAGTTCATTACTCTTCTAACAAAATTCTTCTGTTTCTTAATGCTTTGCTTATGGAAGGCATCTTTTGCTATCTCAATGCACCTTCAGCTTTCTGTGTTGTATTTTCTGTTGTACTTTATCATAACATTTAATACCATAGACTAAAAAAAAAAAAATAAGCTTTTAAATTCTATCAGTTTGAATTTGAACAGTTTTATTCTTTTTGGTTTTTAAATGACCCCAGCACACCAGTTCAAAACAATCCCAATTACTTTCAACCACCCCTACTCTTTCAGAGCAGATGTAATTAATTCAAAGTATGAAAATGCTACTATAGACAATGTTCAATTTATATTATATGAAAGTGAGGCTATTTTTGGAGGGTATAAAAGGGAATAGATAGCTGGTCTTAAGTTTGGCTAATTGGGTTCATCTAGTACAAATTTTATCAATCTATTCTCTTCAACTCTTAATAGATATTTCTTCTGATTAGAGTCATCTGTCTTTCCATACACGTTCACAAATGCAAGATAGTTTTTTTTTCATCTCTAGGCCACAATCACATAATGTCCAACCAAACTGATTCCTATAAAAAAAAGACACTCATCTTTAATCTTGATTGCAAAAGCACACATGGTTGAACAAGAGAAAAAACAAAAGCAGTTGGGGCAAGCATTGTAGGATATTATTGCAAATCCCAAGATTTTAAAATTTGATATAAGATTGATAGAGTTAATCTAGTTTGTTTCTCATTTTATTCAGCTATTTTCATGACCTAAAGTTTAATACAAAAGTATCAGTCTTATTTGCAAGAGAAAAATAATATCACTGATAATAATTTCAAAAGACACAAAATTTTTAAAATCTTTCTTTCTTTCATTTTAGACTCATTATATTAACAAGTGCTGTCACTGTGTGATGTTTACTTCTATATTGTAACTAAAGCACATTTAATAGAATTGAATATAACCTTACATAAATGTATAGTGCTATTTTGAGTTCTATAATGCCACAAATTCTGTGGGATGCCAGCTAAAGTATAACCAAAGTTTATATTTTCAGTATAAAATGTAAATTTTTCTTATATGTATATATAACCACACCTACATCAACAATCCTGACAAATTGAGATTAATCTGTGTCTCCAAAGGTAGCAACAGCAGCATTCCCTATTCATGACTATCACTTTCAGTATTACATTTCTTTCTCAAATTGAACAGGGGTCAAATTTTGAAATGTCATTGTTGGAATGAGGAATTTAAATTTCTTCCATACTGGGAGTATGGTCTCAAAAGGGATGAGGCAGAAGTATTTACATTTCTGAATTCTATGAAAGTAACAGTTATTGGGTTTCATCATTATAATATTTCAAGAGACTTAACAGGATATCATATTTCCTCTTCACCTTAAACTTCTGCTTTTATATAGATAAATGTGAAGATGAATATTTAAAAGTCAATTTCATTAATAACTGTCAAAAACTCTATTTAAAAAACTATTAATACATAAAAGAAAATCATTTCCAACTAATTGGTTTACTGTTTTTCTTTCTTTTTTTTTTAATCATTTCACCCCCAAGCAAGGCAATAAAGCTACAATGCAAGGATTTACAGAGTGTGAGAGAATATGAGAGAAAAAAATTAGAGAACAAAAGAACAGGAATTAAGAAAACAGAAGATAACAATTGACAATGCATTGAAATTTTTGAAGATCAAAGTTGATTGGGAAGCAAGAAAAGAATGACTTTTTATTTTGTGTGTGTATATTGATATAATAGGAAAGAACAGTTGGATTAATGATCCAAAGTTCTTTAGTATTTATTTTTATTTTTTTAAAAATAGTGCTCGATACAGAAATTACTATATTTCGAAATTAATATTGAAATTAAACTTTGGGACTTGAGTCAGTTTTGAAACATGGTTATTTCTGTGTCGTGATGGAATCATATTTTTTTTTTTAAAATAATTATAATATATATATATATATATATATATAAAATTTTATAAAAATATGTAGCCTCTGCATGCGGACAATGTCTGAGAACCTTATGTGTACTGGTGTGCAAGCTAATACTGGTAGTAGACATTACTTGAAATAATTGATGACAAATGTATTTCTTTTTCAATGACTCATGAAAAGTTTGGGTGTCAGTTCAGCAGTCAAGCATTGATAAGGAAGCCAAGGCTTTATACTCTACTATTGGCAAGCCCTAACAATATAAAAATATCTGACATCAAATTACAGTGTGTGTCACACTGAATAAAGGACAGTTTTGTAAAATCTGCACTGACCAATAATAAAGAAAAAAAATTTCCTTGAAGAAAAACTTAAGACATATTTCCTCCTACATGGGGATCTATACCACAAATTCAAACCAGAATTAAAACAATTTTATCAAGAGTTTAAGGATTTTTTTTATTATTATTATTTGTAAATTAGCTATGGCCTCTGTTGTACAAGCTAAGTCCTTTACCTTAACTTTGCAGCATTATGTTGTCATTTGAGAAATTGATATGGTAGGAGTGAAACTGTTGTAATTTATGTAGGTTGATGGGTTTAAACATTTTGACAGTTGTTTATTTATAAAAGTACTTTACAATATTATTCTTTCAGGATGTGGCAGATCATCACTCTCCATATTTTAATATCCTTCATAGCAATGTTTGTTTTTTTACCATCTCTCCTTGTCTGGTCATCCATTCACATGAGCTCATTAAATAGGTTAATCACTGCTTTCCTCTCTCCAATTTTGCCTTCAGTTTCTTGTGAGTGTCAAATTTTCTGTGCCTTTTCTCCTGTTTTACAGAAATTTCAAGTCTCTTTTGCTGCTTTTATGTATAATTATTCTTTTTGCTTCCATTTTTCTTAAAAGCTCCTTGTTGCTTACAGGCTGTCATTCTCAACATCTTTCTGTAGAAAAACACATGTTGGCTAAAGTCTTCACTTCATCTGTCCATCATTCACTGCCATATAGGAGGATTAATAGCACACTATTTATTGCACATTGCCCCACCCTTATTTTCAGGATATAAAAGGGTGATGTTAAGTTGGTTACTACTACTTTTAGGACAGAAAATAGCTTTATTTCAATAACAAAAAAAAAAGTCAATTATAAAAACCATCAACAACGCAATCATTTATCATGTCATGAAACTTGTAACTCATTAGGGACGTCCAGGCACCACATGTACTGTAACCATAGTAGCAGCTGTCTGTCTTGGGCAAGATGGCCTGAAGAGGGATTAACTCTGTCAACCTGGTTTCAAATTCTCCTAGACAGGTTACTAGTCTGCCCTGCTATTTAACCCCTAGCTGGAGGAAAGGGCATTTATATCTATTCAAAGAACATTAAAAAAGTGAATAAAACAAAACAGAGCAGAAGCATGCCAAATTCACTTTTCATGCCAGTAATTGTTACACTGTCTATTTCTACTACATTTATAAAAACCAGATTGTAAATGATCACAAAATCAGGTTAAAAATGAATAGCAAAGCTTATTTTATTTAAAAATTGCATTTTATAGCTGAATATTCAATTTAGTTATTTCCAGTAAACAAAATAGGTTGAGATATAAAACACCTGCCTTGTAGATATAAAACAGCATTTATTTGATGTCACAGTTTCACACAATATTTACACACATAATAAACTTTATATACTTAATGGTGGTGGGGGGGTAGCCAGACTTAAAGCTTTATATTTTTTATACTTTGAGCACAAACTTTAAGCATCAAAAGAAAAATTAAACAGACATTACCTTGTCTCAATGTTAATAGTTTCAATAAAAATAATTAAACAAATTTATAGACTGAATTAGTATTGTCTTCTCATTGGTTCCAACTGAAATCAATTATGACAAATTAAACGCTTTACATAAAATGATTGATTTATTTTCAATGGCTTATCAACCCTTTGCAGGTTATTTAAAGCCAGAAAATATTTTTAGATTGTAAGAATATTTTTTAGATAATAATGGTTTAGCGATACAAGTTTTACTAATTAAACCATAGCAAGGGTATTTGTGTGTAAGTGAATATGACAAACTCAACTGAAATTAAAACTTGTCACATCAATTTTCAATTTCAAGCTGTTATCCATTACACCACCCACACACCCAAGCTTTTACATAAAATGACTATATGGAACCATGCATGTTTTAATGTTAGAACAATGATTATAAGCTGAATGTTCATCCATGTATAAGAAAAGATGAATCAATCTTTTTGTAGTTGAAAACAAAGCAAACTCTATCATGACTAATATTTATATATAAAATTGCTGATACCCCTGATGAGTGGATGCACGGGTTCGTCTATGAAACTCTGGAGTCAGGATACTGAAAGTAATATCAGCCAGTTAAGTGACAAACCTCTTATTTATTTTTATTTATATATATATATATATATATATATATATATATATATATATATATATATATATACATATTAAATATATACACACACACACAGTGGAATAATGGATAGCAGCTTGGATTGAGGAATCGGAGAGCCGAGTTCAAATTCCAGTTGAATCCATTACATTCACTTACATGCTAATACCCTTGGGAAACCTTCACCACTATAATCAAATCTCATGTGCTGTTGTTGGGCTGTCGGTTTCCTAGAAACTGATCTGCTTGACCCTCATAAGTCGAATTTGACGGGAGAGTCGAGTATATACATACACATATATATATAACTCTAGAAAACATATTGTAATAAGGTAAAATGTGCAAAAGTTCAAGTTAATGATCAACCTTGCAATATCCAGCATGAGAGAATCAAATTTTTCAAAGTTAAAAGTCTAACGCCCACTCCGTATTTAATTTTTATATTGATAAGACTTAAACAATATAATTTTCACTTTATCCAATTTCCAACTTTCATATATTTATATCTAACAGTACAAAGAATGTTTTAGAAATTTGCTCAATTAGAGTATTTAAATGAAATGCTATTATAGAAAAGTTAATTTTCCTGAAGTAAAATCACTCAAGACAATCACTTATTACCACTGTCCTGCATTTATCTGCATATTTTTAAAATCCCCCGCACAAAAGCCTAAAAATTGAAAGATTATGACCCAAGGTTTGTAATAACTTTTTGATTCATGACATTGACTTGCAAATGAAATGCAAAAGTCTCAAAAGAATCCCGAAAGCAATCAGTCTCTTTTTTTCAACTACAAAATATTAAATTCTGTGTATATTGTTTAAAAAAAAGATAATACTGCTATAACAGAATGATGAAAGTATAGAAAAGGCAGAATAGCTTTCCTCTTTGGTACCTAAACTTCACAAATTTAAGTACAGAACTAGATTGACAGCTTGGTCTTATTTTACAGTTGAAATTTCTAGATGTAACCATAAGTTCTATGTTATACTCCTTCCTTGTGGAACTCACTTCTGACTTATTTTCCAGTCAACTTAGATTTTCAAAAATTTAATTTAAATCTTTTAAAATTTAATATTGAAAAAGTTGGTAAGATTACTGCCTACAACACTAATCAAAAATGTTATTCCACCTCCTTGCTATTGGTTGACTATTTTCATAAAAGGACCTTACATCTGGACCCAGCCATCAGGTCTATACAGCACTTACTATTGAATCTTTCTTGAATAAGATAAACACAAATGCCAACTAAATTTTGCTACCACTCAAAAAAAAAAAAAAAAAAAAAAAAAATCACAATCCAAAATGGTCTAGACATGTTTAATAGGAGCTTTATCATGTGACTTGACCATGAGAATCATTTAATATGACTACTTAAATAGACAGGGCCATTCATAAGTGTGGAATTTGGGGAGGGAAATAATAATTTTTTTTAGATTAGCATTTAGACCTTGACTGAATTGAAAAAAATGTTGATTTGTCAACAATTCAAAAGAGGGTCCTGTTTATAACATCAATAGTATCAAATCAATCCCTGACATTTACAGAGTGACCTTAGCTTTTTTGCATATGAACATTTTTTTTTCTTTTTTAAAAAGGTAGGGGTTACAAAAAAAACAAAAAAAAAACAAAAAAAAACTTTTCAATAATGAACAAATGGATATATACATTTATAAGTACAAAAAATTACATAATAAAATTATATATCATCCATTTATTCTTAAGATAAATAATTATGAGCCTTAAATGTTTGTGCATGTGCTTCTGAAAAAATCATATATAAAAGTTAAAAAAAAAAAAAAAAGTTAAAAATTAAGAAAATTAAAAAATATGCAGATATAAATGATGTTAGCACATTTTCAAACTTGACATTTATAGATAACAGTTAAGTGACTTAGCCTAAGACCAATAACTGTATTAAAAGTCAGGGATCAATTTGACACTGTATCAATATCATAAACAAGACCCCTTTTCTAAATCAAAAAGAAAAAAGATATTTTTGGATTATGACAAATGTTGTAGCCTAAGTAAGGTCTAATGAATGCTAATGCACAAAACGTATTTTTAAAAATTTCCATATTTTTTATGGGTGGACCAGTTTATTTAAGTATTGCCTTTTAATACATTTTTAGACATCCAATTCTTGAGTCATTTTCTTATATGGTTGAATCCAACATGAAAAGGCTGCATTTAAAAAAAAAAAAAATATCAGTGAATACTGGGAGAAGTATGTAGAATGGCTATGTATTTTTCTAGATATCCCCACACACTCCAGAAGCTATGAACCACTAGTGCTCCAAAGTGGTCTCCCTCCTATAAAAAAAATCCCTTATGATTAGTCACATATGGTAAATAGTTCAAATAAATTTAGCTTGGCAACCTGCAGACATTTTTATCCACCATTCAAAAAGCTGGTGTACAAAAACTCCTAAAATCTCAATTCCCACTGTTTTGTCTGATAGATGTTAACTGGCTTAAGGAGCTTTCTATTGGTTGTTCTTTTATTGGTATTCTTGGGATAGTTTTGAGACTGTTTTTATTTTCAATTTTGTCATCATCTGAAGACACCATTCTGGTAATAGATTGACTTGACACTGATTTTTTTTCTTCTATTAATTACAGCCATGTGGTTCAAAAAATAAAATCCTCAATTTCAATGTTATTTTACACTGGCTTAATACACAAAGTGTATTAAGCCAGTGTATTTGCAAGCCTCTTATTACTATATCACTATTTCCATAGAAAAACCACTTCAGACAATTATAGCTAAGATCTGCCATGCTATACAGGGGTCAAAACATCTTCATTCCATTTGTATTACATTGGTAACAAGGGAGTTCCATTTGAACAGTTTCTTCCAAAAAGCCACTATTTTATAGAACAGGTACTCAAGAGGATGTTTCTTTGAGCACTATAAACTTGACCTCTAAGTTTCAGGTTAACCCTTATCTTACATATTTTCATGATCTAAACTTATTTCCCCCTCCTACATACATACAATTTCATTTAGTAACCCTCTACCTTGAGCGGTTCTTGGGCCTTGTATTGGGTGAACAGTTGGGGGAGGGGGGAAGAAAAGAAAAGCAATCAACAATTTATCCCCACCTTGAAATATAACAATTCCCATGTTGAAGTACAAGGCATTATGGAGTGATTTAGGTTCTTTTATGCTTTTACAGTGACTAAATCTATATCAAATGCCAAATATGCACATATTTAATTATTCATATATGCACTCAAAAGTTATCCCGTTACAAGTTCAAGACACTCTTTAGAATTATCAAAAGAGACTGTAATTATAGATTTAACTATAGAGTCAATGCTAAAAGTATTTTTTAAAAGATTTTTTTAAAAATTTATTTTGTGTATTACAGACCATTAGATTATTTGTATGTCAAAGATGTCACCCTCGATGGCAGACTCAGAAAAGAAACTGAAATACCTCTTAGACAAGACAGTAATGGAAAGTAAGACAAAAGGACAGACTACATGGTTACCAGAAAAAGAGACCACCTAAGGTGTGAGCTACATATTGGGAGATGTCAAAAATCTAGCAGGAATAGAATTTCAAGCATCAGGGATATATAAATGAAGAGAAAAATGGATACAAAAATCCAAAGGCACAAATAATGAAAGATCTCCCAGAAAGTAAGTGAATTATTCAAATTTAAGAAAATATCATTCTGCTATGTAATACATACTCATCTATATAGCAATGAATGTTGGATAGTTTTCTTGCAGATGAAGAGACTTGAAGTGACAGAAGTATGGTTCTACCAACAAATACTATGGACTAAACATTTAAGCAATGAGGAAGTCTTAAAGATAGAAACAAAGAAACATACAATCAGAAAGAGACAATTGGAATTTCTAGGACACATAATGAGGAAAAAGAACTAGAAAATTAAACACTCACAAGATAATGAAAGCAAGAATAGCGAGCAACCTACTTAATAAGCTTGTGTGAATGGATGGCAGAACAAACAAAGATGGATGGTAATGGATCAAAGATTATTTAGATTAGCAAAAGACAGGAAGTTGTGAAGAAATTATGTAAGTTTCTTTTTGCTAATAGTTTTGCATGATACCAAATTAATTTTTGAAATTCTCATATTAGAGAGCATGGGTGCTAACATAACTCCACTCATCCAGAGCTCCACTGTTTCTACTGTTTGCACAGAGCTTTCTTTCTATAAGTAGAAAGTGAATTTAATAATAGAAGCCAACTAGGCTTACTAAATGGAATAAATATAAATCAAAAGGTAGACATAATTCTAATTTCTACTCCAGTCAAATTGCAGTGTTTTAGATCTAATTTAAAAAGAAGAAAAAATAGTTGTTTTTGTAAAGAAGTAAATTATGAAGTAAATCCATTCAAATGAGCCACATCTTATCTAGCCATATAAAAGTAATTTGTTAAATGTTCCATGGTATCTAATATCAGATACACTTGTTTTCTTATAGTAACATTAAGCACAAATAGCCACATCCTGCCATGTATACATACCAGAAACAAATAAGACTCTCCTGTCCAAATATTCAAGATACATATATAAACTTTTCTTACAGGAATGGCAAGAAACTACAATTCTGGGTCATCATTTGGAGGAAATGAAATGAGATTGAAAACTAATTTAGGAGCTTATCTAACTTGATGACATTTACATACAATGCTATAAATAATAGTCCTTGTGAAAGCTGTATAATTAAGCTAATGTTAAGATTATTGGAGTGATTTTACTAAATAGTATCTGTAAAGATTTTACTTACAAAAAGTATTGAAAATACCAAAGCTAAACTAAAAATTATTGAAATAGTTTTCCTTTGATGACACAAAAATACCAAAAATATAAGCTTAATACTAAAACATTTGTACTTAGAAAGAGACACCTGAAGTTCCTGGGACAAATAAAAAGGGGGCTTGTAGAATTTGACACTCACAGGACCGACTGAAGACAAGAGGTGCAGAGGAAAACATTGAGTAACTTAAAATTAATGCTTTTGATACTAGATTCAAAATATGAAGTTTTAATTGTTATAGGAGTTATAGATAAAAAATCTATCTACCTTAAATGTAATGGCTAGCAAACAAGTCTTGCAGTATTATGAGTTTGATCCTCTAAGTGCCTAGCTATTGGAACTTTGAGCCAAATGTACTAGACATAGTCATTGGCAAATTCTGTGACAAATGACTACAGATAGTTCCAAAGTTTTACTTGCCATTCATTTCTTGGAGAATTTAACACTTAGAGGGCATTGTTGGGCAGAGAGGAAGATTGAATAACTGGCCTGATGAGATTGTGTAAACAGATGGTAGATTGTTTAGCACTACAAAAGAAAAAGATGTTGTAGAGAGCCATGATCACTAATGTCCCCGAAGAGACACAACACAGAAGAATACTAAAACATTGGTTAAGTATAGCATGTACCTGTTTATATACACTGCTGAAGCAAGTGGTAATGAAACAATTGATAATATCACTAAATACTGGTCAAAAGTATCCTAAGAAAGAAACTATATCAGAAAAAAAAAAAATAGTCATTTTATAGCTGTTGATTATACTTATTTAATGAAATGCACTATATTTAAATTGATAGATTAAAAGCAAAGCTTATAGGCATAAATATCAGACAAAAACTAAAGATCTGTACAAATATATGAACAATGTTTTCATAAGTTTTCATGCTGAATAAAGAGAGAGTAAATTGAGATGGAAGCTATGCCTCTTGAATTAATTGAAATGTGACTGGGTTAAAGATTGACTATTTTTATCCTGTTCATATATTAGTAGGTAATCATTGTTCTAATATTTTTTAAGTAGTGAGTGATTTGCTTACATATCTTGGCCTATCATATGTATACATACACACAAAGAGGTGGCTGAAATTCACTGGCAGAACAAGTGTAAGGGGAAATGTATGTCAGAGCAGATAAAGTTAATGGTGTGCAAGTGTAAGCATGTGTATGCACATGTGTATTCTTTATAAATCACTTTCAAAATAAACTACATTTCAGTTGGTAATTTTTTAAATTGGTCCAAAAAGTAATTGTTTTATACTTTAAATCAGAGAAAATTATTATATATGGTTAAGAAAAAAAAAAAAAAAAAAAAAAAAAAGATTTTTTTTTTATTAGAAATTTTATTATAATGGGAGAAAAAAAAAAAAGCATTTTATGATTAAATTTTGCTCTTGTCAAAATATCCTCCTTTAGCCTTGGTTACTGCAGCACAAATCTTGGCATTCGTTGTAAAAGTTTCTCAAAGCATAAGTTTTATAATTGATTCCATTCTTTTTTTTTTTTCCAATGACTAAGAGCTCTTTTTCATGCTAATTCGGGGGGGAGGGGGCTTCAAGCATTTGAATTATAGTGTACATGTAAATGTTTGTAGAAGTGTTCAGCAACATTTACAGCAACACACACAAAAAGTAGGTGTGTGTGTGTGGGGAGAGGGGGGGAAAGACCACCTGCAATATTCTTGTTAATCAAATCTTCACACACTTCGTTGAATTTGTTATAAGATGAAGAGCATTAAACAATTTTAAAATAATTTGATTTTTTTTTTTTTTACAGTTGTCATTTAAAGGAATTCATTTTCTGCAGATTATTTTATCTATTTCCAACAATTATTTCTAAATAATAATAATAAAAAAAAAAGAAAAAAAAAATATTAAAACTGAATTTTCTGCTGAAGTAAGCTACAAACTGAAAAAAAAAAAAAAAAGTTACAAATTCACTTTGGAAATGAGATACAAAGTAAAAATGCTATTGTGTTGGTTTATATTTTTAAAGACAGACATTGAACACAATATTCAAAATGATAAAAACATGTTGGATTTGGTAGTTTTGAAAGTAAAAATAAATTTCATACTAAATTAAAAAAATTATCTTCGATAGAAAAAAAAAATACATTTTTTTTTAAAAGTTAATTGCACAAATTTATCAGGTGAGAAAAAATGGTAGCAGCCAAGAAAAAGTAACAAAACCAGTATACAATTAGCCAAGTGGTGTCAAAGTGACTTTTTTTTTTTTTTGATTGATTTATTATTATTTTTTTTAACAACTTAACCCTTTGCAGGTTATTTAAAGCCAGAAAATATTTTTAGATTGTAAGAATTTTTGGGAGATAATAATTTGCTGATACAAGTCCTACTAATTGTCCCATATGAAGGGGGAGGAGTCATACTTTTCCCAGGGGTATTTGCACATAGGTGAATATAATGAACCCGACTGCAATTGGACATCGATTTTCAATTCCAAGCTATATACATTACACCACCCCACACTCAAGCTTACAACACCTGGTATTCCCAAGCAGTCACCCAACTAGGTACTGACCAAACTCAACATTGTTTAACTTTAGTGATCATAAAAGAACTGTTGTTTCAATGTGATATGGATGTAATCATTTTTTTTTTTTTTTTGTTACCTATTTTAGTTTGTTATATGTATGTAAAACTGGAAGAAGCAATGTAATTAAAATGTCTACTGCCTCATTGAATTTCTATAATAAAAAAATGTATTGTATACTTTTATTTTTAATTGAATTATTTTTTCCTCACATAAAATAATGATAAATGCTAAAAAAATAAATAAAAAATTCAAATCCTGCATGCTTATCTGTAAAAGAAATCCACTATGCTGTATAGATACATAAGAATTAAACTGACAATCTGTTTTTTCCTACCATTTGAAAAACTGATTATTGAAATTAGAATAGTCATTGTAAAGATCTTTTACAGAGTTGAAAAAAAAAAAATTCTTTGAATTCAAAGCAATGTTCATGTTATTGCTGATGATTATCATCATTAATATTCTTGTCACTGAAAATTAAACCTACTTATAAGACCAATTTTAGCAAAATAAAAAAAAAAGGAAAAAAAACTATATCAATAGTTATTCAAGTTAACAGACTTGCAAAAAAATTGCACAATACACATTTATTATACTCTTGTTTAACTGAACTGTCAAATGTTTTTTTTTATGGTCAAAACATTTTTTTCAGAACCATCTGTTAGACTTTAAAATCTTGGTTTCTTTAAAACTGTCTAAGCATGAAGTGTATGCTATAAGCAAATAAATTTTCATTAATTAACTGATCATAATTTGAATATAATCTAATTAGGTTTTATATTTCTGAAAAGAACAGACATCACCACTAGCAATTTTAACTGTCACATTGCATGAAAAATGTGATGCGTTGATAAACAGATTAGATTTGGGGAAACTTGGCTATAAGAAGCTGTCAGTTCTGAAATAACAGACTTACCTTTTTATTTAATATGAAGTGACATGGAAAGCATTCATATAAGCCTGTCAGTGACAGTTTACAAATTCAAATATTTGTAGATGAAAAGATTATGTCCATTTGCACAAGATTATGCATGAATTGCAATTTTACAACAGCCTAGAAATGGACAAAATGAATTTAATCCAATGATTAAACCCAGAAGAGTTGTGAGTTCAATACCAGGCTACAGCAATGGTGAACCAAAACTTGGAGAGTTGAGTTAAAGGGAAATAACCAAGACATTCGGAAGAGGCATGGCATGTGGAACTAGAACAATCTACCTAAGTGGACGAAATAAAGGGTTTGGTTTGAAATTCCTATCACCTGAAAAAAGTTCAGAGCATACAATGGCCGAAACATTGTGAATATGACAATGAAGATGAGGATAACTGTCTGATTAATGTAAATAATGTAAGTAAGCATAATACCTCATCTCAGAGATATAGACAGAATTTAACCCAATAGATTAAAACCTTTTTAAATTAACTCAGCTGCAATTCCCAGAACTATTTCTATTGACTGTACCTTTAATAGTAACTCTCGAATTTTTATCACTAATTAGAAAAATGTTTATCATTAATTTATCATTCAATTACAGAATAGGAGGTAAATGTATCCTTATTGAACTTCATGTGGATACCATACATGACACCAAATCCATTCAGAAATATCTAAATTGTCAGCTGTATACAACCAATTTCTAAGATCAATGGTTAAAAATGGCTTTGAGAGAGTGAACTCTGTGGGTTCTGGCAAAGACCATCCTTCTTTGAACATTGTGGACTGATCACAATCAAAGAATCATACCAACTAACACTTAAAGACTATCAACTGAAGCAAGAATTAAAATGGATAACACATGTAACTCAAAGAGAATAATCAAGATGTTAACATTTCCCACTGCTTAAAAGAAAAGGTTAGGAAGGAAGCCCTCATCAATACTGGAAAGAGCGATCAATGTGACATGCAGACTTTAAAAAACAGTAAACAAAACTTTTTGTTTCATGACAATACAATCTTCCCCAAAGCTCCAGACCAATTGTTGAGATAACAGAAGATCTCTCTCTCTCTTATATATATATATATATATATATATATATATATATATATATATATATATATAAAAATGTATGTATGTGTATGTTTTGTCTCCACCCAAATGGTGGATACAGAAAGAAAACTGCAGGGACACCCAGACAAAGTAGTAAAGAAAAATGAGAACATAGGACTAACCAGAATGTATGATTGTCAGTAAGAGGTTGATTGACCGTTGCCCTGCCCCAGATTATCAACTGTTTGTGGATTTTTTTTTAAAAGCCAAAACATATTCTGGATTATAGAATATTGCTTACAGTACTCTGCATTCAGAAGCGATCCCCCATTTAAGTACTTACTGGTCTTGATACTTCAACGACCATATGGAAACCGGTGTTTTCAGCCTGATTTGTTAGCAAGAGGAACATCCAAAGATGTGAATTACAAATTGAAGACATCAAAATCAAGCAAATACAGAAATTTAACTATCTGGGAAGTGACAATGGAAAATATGACACCGAAATCTGAAGGTGCACAAGAATAACAAAAAAAAATTTAAAAAAATGCCTTCCAAACACTAAAAGTATTAGGAGGAAATTGATTGGAACAAAGAAAAGAGTGCTGAACTGCTATGTGGTATCAATGCTCCTCTTTGGCAATGAATGCTGGACAATTTTACTGAAAGTTAAAGTGGAAACTTGAGGCAACAGATGTGGTTCTACAAAATTATGCTAAGAATACTATGGACAGGGCAAGAGAGCCACAAGCAAGTCTTAAAGAAAATGGAAACAAAAAGAACACTAAGAAATCAGAAAGAAACAGCTGAAAATTTTGTGACACAATCAGGGAAGAGAACTTGGAGAATTTGATATACTGATGACAAAAACGGTAGAAGGAAACCAAGTAACCTACCTAACAGGCTTGTGTAAAAATGGATGGCAGAATTGAGATGGGGAAGGATAGTAAAACGACAAGCATTGTGAAGAGCTATGAAGAATAGGAAGTTGTGGAGAGTCATGATCTCCAATTTTGAAAGCAAGTGGGTCGTTGGAAAAGATTAATTAACCTTTTTAACGAGCGTGTGTAAATAAATAGAAGAGCAGGGATAGTAAAAAGACAAAACATTGTTAAGACCTACAAAATATAGGAAGTTGTGGAGAGTACATGTGAAAGAGAGAGAGAGAGAGAGATCACCATCAATAGATCTGCATATAAAGTGTGTCCCCAAAATAGGGATACACTTTGTAAATAACAGCTATGTGGTTATATGAAAATTAAACCTAGATGTAATTTTTTTTTTTTTAATTAAATGCCAAGTAAGTTTTGTGCATAATGATAATTAAATAAATACAAAGACTTTGAAACCAGTAGAATGTGACATCATTACCTGCTGTTATTGGAGCTGTAGGAATGATACCAAAAGGAACAAACAAATAGGTGAATCAAATTCCTGGGTGGTAGCCCTAAAATATGCACACACACACACACACAAAAAAAAAAAAAAAAAAAAAAAAAAAAAATTAATGGCTACTTCTCACATCTTGCATAGATTTAACTCCATCACTATTATATTCTTTTTTTATTGCATGGTACCTCATCTGCTTGCATCTTCTGATGCAAAAAAAAAAAAAAAAAATAAAAAGTCTCCAAGATTTGGGGAAATTTTATAAAATGGTAAATGAGGATTTCTGTAGAGTTGGTTCACATTATAATTATAATAATTTAGTAAAGTTATACTTCTATGCTGCGTCCATTTAGGATGTGAATGATCATGGCTCTCTACAACTTCCTTTTCTATGTATCTCTTAGTAAAGTTTGTCTTTTTGCTCTATCTGCTAATCCCTGTTCTGCCAACCATTTACCCAAGCTTGTTAGGTAGGTTATGTGTCATTGTCCTGTCCCTCTTCAAGACAATAATAATAATCATTAATCATTAAAAAAAAAAAAAAAAGAAAAGAAAAAAATAGGTGTGTGTGTGTGTGTGTTGGGGGGGAGGAAACTTATCAGTCAATATACAGAACATTAAGAATACTGATCTAAATTTTACATTTGTTCTTTAACAAAGTTTTTAACTTTCAGATAGTAACCATAGCTGCTACTTTTAAAAATGTATACATTTTAGGGACACTGAGTGTGTGTAATTTCTTGCCTGACCTGCTCACACACAAACTTAATTTGAAAAATACAAATTCCCAGTTTCATGCAGAGAAGGGAGGGGGTTAAAATTCTCAATAAATAGGGCAATATGTCAGAATAAGAAAAGGAAAGTTCATAAATATTCATGGATTATTGCAGAAAAGGTCAATGTGGAAGATAGCAGGCCACTTTTATGAACAGACAGACAGACAGGAAACAGACATTTTGGTGTTTATTTATGACCGATAAAGAAAAAAATAAAAAAAAAGGGAATCAGGGTAAATTTATACCAGTTATCTTTACTATAAGCTTAAATTTTGTACATGATACTGACATTTCAAAATGGCTGAAGCAATTTTGAAATTTAAACAAGAATTTTCACTTTTCTGGATGCAAAAGTCATCATTAATCTTAACAGGACATTTTTGAAAGCTTCAAACCAGTTTTTTGGCATTTTTTTTCCTTCAGTTTTATCTATCTTTAAAGGCTATCATTATTTCGCAAAGAATTAAAAATATATTTCTTGTAACCTTAAAATGGATAAACAATGTATTAGGTTGAGTTATGTAATTTCCATTTCAGTTTACCTAATAAATGTTGATGCAAAATTAAGTCTTACTTGTGTAAAAATAAAAATAATTTATATTTTTGATTTTTATTCAAACATTAAAAAGTTAACAAGAAATTAATAATCACCTTAAAAAAAAAAAAAAAAATGCAGCGGTTAATAATGAAATTAAATATTTTAACTGGATATTCCCAAAACCTGCTTACTACATGAGATGAAACAATCAAGAAATTTTGTTGCTTTACAATCAATTCAAGTTCTAAAACTTTAATTTTACATGGGATATTATTTTTCTGTTTTCTATAAAAAAAAAAAAAAGACAAGAAAAAAAAAAAGGCTATTAATGAAACTTACTGAAAATACTCATTTTACATGATGGAATTTCTTCTGGTATTAATTTCAACAAAATAAAATAGTTAATTAAAGAGAAATATTGGAATAATACACAGATATTTCAAAAGACCAAAACTTATTGCAAAGATAAAAAGATACACAATTTAAAAAGTTTTGTAATTTTATTTTATATTTTATCCAGTTCCTTGAATATGAACATTATTTTTAAACATCGCCATTTTTCTGTCTGAATTTTTAAAATTAGCATTTATTATTTACATTCAAACTAATGCCATCTTTGTTGCTCATATCACAATGTTTTGGCTGTTATGTTCTCCAACGTTCTTCAGGTGCAATCTTCAGTGAATTTTGAGGTAAACACTTTATTTAATGTACAGAGGTAGAATTCTCATTCTACTACCCTTATCCAGAGATCTAATTTATTACTGATCAGTTACTGCTTACCCTGTTTCCACCAAGTCTATGTCATGCAGTACCTGGACCAGGAATTGAACTTACAATTATGTTTATGAACCAAATTTTTTTCATCATAATTTATTGTATACATTGCCAATCATTTTCATTTTGTAGAGTTAAGAGGCATTTGTGCATTTTGCAACCTTTTTGCTCTGTTTAAAAAAAAAAAAAAAAAAAGGAAAGAAAAAAAAAAAGGAAAGAAGAAAAAAAGGAAAGAAGAAAAAAGGAAAGAAAAAAGGAAAGAAGAAAAAGGAAAGAAAAAGGAAAAAAAAGAAAGGAAAAAGGAAAAAAAGGAAGGAAAAAGGGAAAAAAAAGGAAGGACTCTTAAAAAAGGAAGGAAAAAAAAAGGAAGCAAAAAGGAAAAAGGAAGGAAAAGGAAAAAAGGAAGGAAAAAAAAGAAGGAAAAAGGAAAAAAGGAAGGAAAAAGGAAAAAAAGGAAGGAAAAAGGAAAAAAAGGAAGGAAAAAGGAAAAAAAGGAAGGAAAAAGGAAAAAAAGGAAGGAAAAAGGAAAAAAAGGAAGGAAAAAGGAAGGAAAAAAAAAAAAGGAAAAAAAAAAAAGGAAGGAAAAAAAAGGAGGAAAAGGAAGGAAAAAGGAAAAAAGGAAGGAAAAAGGAAAAAAGGAAAAAAAAAGGAAGAAAAGGAAAAAAAGGAAGAAAAAGGAAAAAAGGAAAAAAAAGGAAAAAGAGGAAGAAAAGGAAAAAAGGAAAAAAAAGGAAAAAGAGGAAAAAAAGGAAAAAAAGGAAAAAAAAGAAAAAAAAAGGAAAAAAAAGGAGGAAAAAAGAAAAAAAAAGGAGAAAAAGGAAAAAAAAAAAAGGAGGAAAAAAAAAAAAAAAGGAAAAAAGAAAAAAAAAGGAGGAAAAAGGAAAAAAAAAAGGAGGAAAAAGGAAAAAAATGAGGAAAAGGAAAAAAAAGGAAAAGAGAAGGAAAAAAAAGAAAGAAAAGTTATTCAATCAATGAAAGGCTTAAAAAATAAAGAAACATTTATCCATTCCACTTTCAAAGAAGGAAATCTTTTAAGGACACTTTATAGCATGACCATATGCAAAGTAACCCAGACTACAAAAGCCAGCAGTTTCACAGTTTGATTAAACTTTAAAAAGCATTCCCCTTACTATGATGTCAAGAAAAAGGCTGATACTAAACATCAAAAAGAAACCAAGTTAATAGCTGATGATAGTTAAAAAAAAAAAAAAAAAAAAAAAAAAAATATAGTTTAAAAAAAAAAAAAAAATAGAACTTTTTCAATTTCATTTTACTATTTTAAAATCAACTCGAAACTTGGGAACTTCAATCCTAAAAGTCAAATTCATAAAAATAACTTTCTTCCCTACAAAAGGACAGGAACATACCAAACAAATTTTAACACTACATTCCTCTTTATTAAACTTTTTAAATATTGAAAAGCAAAAAATGCAAGCAGGTAAAATAAATTTGTTATTTGTAATAGGTTCATGTATCTTATTTTTTTTCTATTTTGTCACTCAGCAACTAATATTCAAAAGTCTCAACTCAACAAGGCCTATTTCTCAAACTTTGCAGACATATGCCAAACTTGAAAAAGATAGCTTTTTTTCACTTAAAACCATCTGGTCAGTTAGATTTTCTAAACATACTGCTAAACTCATCTAATTTATTACTACAATCACTGCTCCTAAATATCAACATTAAAAATAGTCAACCAAGTAACTAACTACAAGTTAAAAAAAAAAAAAAAAAAAAAAAAAGAAAAAAAAAAAACGTTTTCAAAATTTAAGTAATGCACTTGTGTAAAAATGGATGGTAGAACAAGGATTATAAAGGATAGTAAGGTCACAAACATTGCTTAGAGATACAAAGTTGTGGAGGGCCGTGAATGCTCACATAGTATAAAAAAAGAAGGGTGCTCTTATTTACATTATTTTTTTTTTTTTTTTAAATCTGTGATCAGTCAGTTATGTGCCATGCGTGATACTTGCTTAGGTGATCATGCATCTTTCAATACATTACTGACAAGGCAAATTTTTTCCCCCCTCACAGTAGGTTGACATTTCTTTCTGCGATAGACGAGTTGCCATCGATGGCTATAGAACCTGGCCTGTCCTGCTATTTTACCCATAGCTGGGTGGAGAAGAAGAGGATTCATACCATTCCCAAGGGTACTATCACATAAGTGAATGTAATGGATTTGACTGGAATTCAAACTCAGCTCTCCGATTCCTCAATCCGAGCCACTATCCATAACTCCAGTTTTTCCTGTGATGCAGATTTGATATTACTAAAGTGCAAAATCATGATAAAAAAAAAAAAAACAAACAAATTAACTTTAATAAAAAAAAAAAAAAAAAAAAAAAGATATTTTTCTGTTCTGAATATTATTCATAGTATTTTATAACAAGTCAAAAATGTCATATTTTTTCTAGTTATGAATAAAAGCAGTCAAGTTTATACAAACCAGATGATTAAGTGCAAGTGTTTCATTCCAAGGTGATAAAAACCACTAAAATAATGCAAGGTGTTACTCAGTATGAAAGAATATGAGAAAAAAAAAATTGAAGAGAAAGGACAATAAAAGATCAGGATTCCAAGGAGACAGAAGATAACAATTGACATCGCATTTATATTTTTGAAGACCATAGTTAACAGGAAAACAATAAACCGAAAGAGAGTTCCACAAGCAACAAGTGCGAGAGAAGAAACTTTACATAAAACTGTTACATCTAGTAATTTCAATAGTAAAATGCTGAGACCTAGCTTCCAATCTAGTACTGCTCTTAAATTTGTGAAGGTGCAAAAAAAAAAAAAAAAAAAAAAAAAAAATCGTTTTTAATATACCCCATTATATATCATCAGTTATATAGACTCGGATTTTAATTTCCTTTAGTACTAATTAGTTTTCTTCCAGAAACCAAGGAAGAAAATTATTTCCAAACAATTTCTTTTGTGGATTAGATTAATATTGAATTTACAGCACCCACTGTCTCAGCTCAAAAGCTTATAGATATTTAAGTAATAACTGTCTCACTGTTTTACTCTTTTAAAAAAATGTTATCCTGAGACCTATCAATGAAAAATATTAATCGTAATACTGTGAATCAACACGTGCCTTAAGAAAAACTGATTAAAATAAAGAGAATTACAGTAAGAATTTTCTTGAAGAAAACACAAATATGTACCTCCCCTCACACCTTTTCTTCTGAATACAAATATATCTCCAAGCAATTCACAATTCATTCTCCATAACTTTTCTTCACCTGTTACACCCTCATATATCCAATACAAGTTTTCCATTCAAGGCATTAACAAAAGTCTGTTGACACTAAATGTCAATGATGACTAATGTAGAACTAAAGACTTTGGAGTAAACAGAAATAATCAGCACATATATTTCAGTTAATGTGTTGACAGAACTCAATATTTTGATGGTTAAAATTTTGCAGATCCCTATTGAAATATAAAATCTTGTGACAAGTTAAATTTACATTGTTCAAAACCGTTTTCCTCATCTTTGTTGCCATTCACAATGTTTTGGTGGTTGTAAACTCTGACCTTCTTCAGGTGATAGGAATTTTGAATTGAACCCTTTATTTCGTTCACCAGGATATATAGTTCTAGTTCCACATGGCATGCCTCTTCTGGAGATCTTGGTATCAGTTATCTCCCTTTAACACAACTCTCCAAGTTTTTGTTCACCTCAGCTGTAGACAGGTAATGAACTCGGAGCTTAGTTAAAGATGAGGACAACAGTCTGAACAATGTAAATATGTCATCTCAGAAATATATACAGGGAGTTAAATTTGTTGTAAAAAGGTGATGCACCAACCATATTTTAAAGACCATTTTATTATTATGAATAATAAAAAAGTCCTATTTATCACATTTTATAAACAGAATAAGAAAAAGAAATTTAAAAAGAAACAAAAATACATGCAGATTTAAATAAGAATCATAGCCTTCCTAAAAATGCCTATGGCAGAGATAACATTAATGTTCTTGATGATGATTAAAGATGATAGACATTGGACAGTTTTTCTCTATATCTTTTTTGGATATGTAACAACTTATGGACAAAATGGGGAAAAAATGCACTAAAAGGTTAGTACAGATAGATGTTGTTGATTTCAATAAACTTGTTTGAAAGAATCATTCTCAGACCGTTCTATTTCCCAAAATCTGACCAAATATGTTTGGTGTGTGTGTTTGGGCATAACAGAACTACATTGATGTCAGGCTCATAGCCATGAATGTTGAAACATCAGTTCTTGTACAATCACCAAAGTTAAGAAACATCAAGCCTGGTCAGGGTAGGTGGTGTAATGGATAAGGTTTGGAATTGGAAATCAGGGAGCCAAGTTCCAATTCAAATTGGGTTCATTGTATTCACTTACATACAAATATCCTTGGAAAAGGTATGAATCCACCTCTTCTCTCCTCCTGGATATGGGTTAATTAGTAGGACATGTATCAGTAAAAAATTATCACCAAAAAATTTGTACAATCTAAAAATATTTTCTGGTTGTAAAAGCTGATGAGCTGTAAAAAGGTTGATAAGCCATAAAAAAACAAATCAATCACTATTAAATAAAAAAATGCAGAGCAAGAAGTTTGAAGGGTATATAAACCATGCAATTGAATGGTAACAGGATTTCATTAAAAGAACTATAATAAAATATTCTTGAAATCTTTCTATCTGTAGAATAATTTATAAGTGTCAAATACTTAAAGCCTACTTCATCTACTTGACAGGTTGGAAAGGAGATCAGAATGTTGAAGCACTTTAGAAAAACTTTTTAGCCTACAATTTTGAAAAGCAACTCTATTATTAAATACAGCATTGACGTTTCTAATATTAATGTTAGAAATTTTCAAATATGATTTTCTATGATAGGGAGTTATTATTTACATGCAAACTACCCCTGCCCTCCCATCTTTGTTGTTATCACAGTGTTTTGGCCGTTGTGACCTCCAGCCTTCATCAGGTGATTTTCAATTCAGGTAACAGTCATGGAATTTCAAACTGAACCCTTTATTTAATCTACAGGTGTAGATATGGACAGCTGATTGAAAACAATCCTCCTCCGATAGATTAAATAAGTAATTTGAAATTCTCTTAAGGTTACCTCAATTAGCAATCACCTGATGTAGACCACAGCGCAAAGCTGCTGAAATACTGCTAACAAAACGAGGATAATAGTCTACATATAAATAATGTAGATAGAAACTTTCAAATAGATATTCATAGTGTCCAATTATTTTAATATAGAAAACCCCTTGTCTTTTGGCATTTTATCACTGGGTATTAAAATTTGTACTGCAGTGAAGATGTATATCTATGTTAATTATTTGCAGATATAAATTGCACATACCAATTTTGAAAGGCAAATGGAACTGAGAAAAAAAAATGTAGTGTCAAAAGGACACTTTTTCCTGCTATTATTTTAACTACTTTGTTTCTTTGACGATGTTTTGTTTTAAAAAGCGAGGATTAAAATTGTAATAAAACCTAGACATGAAAGTGAATTCATACATTTTCTTTGTTCTTGAGAATTGACAAAAATAACACTGTTTATTTCAATAAACAATAAATATTGTTTCTTATTTTTGTTGTCACTGTTTGGCAAAACATTAGCTATTTGCCAATTGATTAAAACTTTATAAAATGGTTCATATATTTTAATAATTTAGTAAATGTTTACAAATTTATGAATAAAAAGTTGTTTTTCATATTTATTTCTTTATAAATTGGTAAATAATAAATTTTGCATTGCAGTAGTCTTAATATAATTGTATTTGTTTTTAGAATGTTGTAAATATAAAATTATTCTTATAAATAAACAAATATATAGTGATTAATATTTTTGTTGTCAATTCTCAAGCATAATAATGTATAAATTCACTTTCATCATATGTTTAAGTTTTATTACAATTCTAATCATCACTTTAAAACAATAAAGATTGTTGAGGAATGTAAGTAGTTAATAGCAGTGTCAATGGAAAAACCATCCTTTTAAGGTTCCATCTTTTTGTAGGCATGAAGGTCCAAGTTTGCCAAAACTTATTTCCCAATACAGATATTTGTATATTTTTCTCAAGTAAATGTTAAGGGAGATTTTTTCCTATGAGCAGCATTATTTAAAAATGGGTAAAGATAATTTAATTAACTAATATTTTATTGGAAACAAAATGGCCATCACTCCAGCTGATAGTAATTCATTACATTTTAGTATTTAAACTTTTATATAAAAGAAATAAGCACCTGAAAATTTTCCATCTAGCAAAGGTGAAAAAAAGATAATTACATAGAAAAATAATCTAATTTAAATTTAATCCATTCCATAAAATTTGGGAAAGATATGTTCTTTAAACAGTAAAAATAATAGGGTAATATATAATAATTATTTATTAGTAAAAGTTTACATTCAGCCATTTACCATTGCTGTGATGTGGTTTCCATGTCTTTTCTATAAACATTTTCATGGCAATTGTTCTGATAAGCTTTCCTCCTTGGTGTCTCAACTGCATGAATTTAAGCATACTACTAGATTAGCAATTAAGTTTCCACATTTTACTTTTGAGCAAGCAAAATGTAACTAAGTTTTATACTAATGGTTTCTTTTCTCACACTTCCCACTTGTGGAACTCGTTTCCTGCTTCCCTGCCACCTACAATCTTCAAAAATTTAAATGCAACATCAATTGCCTATCTTGTTTCCCTGAATCCTGTTCTTTTACTGTCCTTTATCTTCATTAAAATCTCATTCTCTTTCACTCCCAGCATCTTAGTGGCATAAGTTTAAAAAAAAAAAAAAAAAAAAAAAAAAAAAAAAAAAGAATTTTAGCATTTTATAATGTTTAGTTTTCTAAGTTCTTAGTCGAGTGAAAATAATGTTAGAAGTTTATTCTTGATATGTATAATGTTCACAAAGTTTATCCATTATTTATTAATATATAAAATGATTATGTGAAGGAATAAACAATCCAAAGTACCACACTGTATAAAAAGGGTGATATAAACTGGTATGTAGAAAATTTAGTTGGCAAATTAATGTTTAAAAGGAGCAATAAGAGATAAGATTGGAAGTTACTTAAATAACATTGAAAGACAAATGTCAAAGAAAGGGGAAGTATATGAGAATGCAAATCATAAAAAAAGAAGGAAAAAAAGCTTACCTACTGTGACAGGTATTTGAAACGGTACTTACCTAAAATGAAATAAAACAAAAATATGTAAATATAATAAAAATAAAAAAAGTCAAAAAGAAAGTTGTTATGGACTAACAGGAAATGAAGAAATGGCTTTGAGGCAAATTACAAATGCATTATTTAGGCCATGGCTTTCAGGACACCAAACCCCAGTTTATCAGATTGCATTTTCTTTAGCTTTCTTGTATAATATTTTTTCTTTAACTATTAGTTAACAGCCAGTAATTAAACTCCAACTTTAAAAATTTACATTTTATTAAATTAAAAAAAAAGTTATGAGCCTCACTCTATTTTATTAAAGCAAATATTCCTCTCAGTACTTTCAAAATTTTGAAAATCAAATACATAAAGCTTAAGCTAAAAAAAACAAACAAAAAAAAACAATTTTTTGAACTTCTATAAGTTTAACTGATGATATTCTGCATACCAACCATGAAAACTGATTTCCATGCTTTTATAACAAATTCCTTTTAGTTAATAGACTAAGAATTAGAAATTAATTTTATTTCATGACAAAAGCTGTTTAAAGTATGCAAATAAAGCTGAGGACATTACTTCACTTTAAATGAACTCAAAATACATTTTAAATATCACATAAAAATGTCCTCTTGTTGGTGTCATCTGAAAACCATTAATGCTCACTTTGTAGTATTTGGTAAAAATGTTTGGTTTACAATGTTCCTGAGAAGGCCAAAACATGTTAGGCAGGTGACAATAGAGAAGAAAGGTGTATCTAAGAAACGGATTCAATGTAGAAGAAACTCTTGCAAGTGGAGAGTGCATGGTAATCTCTTGAAATTTTACTGTTATGAAGTGTTAAAACTTGCTGTGAAACTTTCAAAAGCAGCATGGATCATGATTTTTACTTAAAAAGATTTTATACAATGTTTCTTTTTGTTTGCTTGTATCTAAAAAGAAAAAAAAAGTAAAAGGGGTCAAAGACTGGTTTATGTTTAAGAGTCAAATCCCAATGTTTGAAGCAAAAAGCCTGGACAATTAAAAAAAAAAAAAAAAAAAATTTTTAATTGAAGGAATTCTAGGATATGAGTAAAGAATAGCTGTGCTTTAATTTATGACAGTTTTTGTATAAGGCATTCAAAAACACACATAGCTTAATCTAATGCCAAGTCGCTCCTAAATCTATTAACTCCACAATAACAAATTCCCAACAATTTCAACATAACATATATCTGTATGTGTCTCTCTAAGAATTTCAGCAATACAGTAGCCAAATGTTCTGTGAGAAATTTAGACTAATCAGATTTCATTTTTAGTTGGGTAGTACTCAACACTAAAACAACCAGTTTTGTTCTGAGCAAGCAACCAGTGTCAAGTTTATAAATATCCTGACCAGTATATTAGCCTTTTGCTAAGGCATGACAAGTAGACAGCAAGGGAAAATTGCAAATCTTTTTAAGTACAAATCATGTGATACATACAGCTTTAAAAAGGTTTCACAGTCAGTCATTTTGTTGACACTGGGTTTCTTTCATGGCACACTAAAATTTCACGAGATTACCAGCTGATAATCAGACAGAATCTTGTCAAAACTTTCTTTGTTGATTCAGAAAATGGTTATTTTCAAACAAGATACATGAGTGTTTGAATATTTTATACAAAGATTTTTTTTTTTTCAGCAGTAGACCTGTTTATCCATTTTTTTTTTTAGTAAGTCAAATACTGAATCCTAAATACTAGCTTCATGGTTAAAGCATTAAACTGAAGTTTGTTTAATCTTGTAACCCAGTGAAGCTAAATAAAAACAGAATTTAAAAAAAAAAAAAAAAAAAAAAAAAAAAAAAAAAAAAGAAAAGAAAAAAAAATTAAAGATATAGGACATTTGATTGATTCGTCTTTTACAGCTTATCAACCTTTGATGTTATTTAAAGCTAAAACATTTTTGAATTATAGGAATTTTTTTTGAGATAATGATGTTCTGATACAGAGTTTACTATTTAACCCATAGTTGGGAGGAGAAGGGCGTGAATTCATATCTTTCCCAAGAGTATTTGCACATAAGTGAATATAACAAACCAGACTGGAATTCAAACAACTTTCCAATTTCTCATTCCAAGCCTTTATCCATTACACCACCTGCACAGACAAGCTTACAGCATCTGGTATTATCAAGCAGTTCTGACCAGGCTCAACGTTGCTTGACCAGTTTTTTGTTTTACTTATGGCCATAAGTGATAAGGACAAGGTCAGAGACATTTGATAAAGCATATCACTTAACCAATAATAGATAATGTTGGAACCATAATTATGCCTAACGGCAGAATACATTAACAAAAGAGACGTCGACAAATTGTAAAATGTGCTACAAATGTATTACAATGAACAAGTTAAAGAGGCTTAGGATGAGCCAATTTGAAAGTGAAGTAGCATTAAAACCATTAAAAAAGCCCTTCATCTTGATAAAGCCTTTCCATGAATTAAATGAATATCATAGCTGTAAATTGAAAGAATCACAGGACTTTTTTTACTTTATAGTTTTATTTCTCTTTTAATGATGGAATTAAATACTAGACAAAGAATAAAATTACCAGCGACTTGAAACGAACTGCTGGTGAAGACACAAGAACAAAGTATCCCCCCCCCACCCCATTTCTAGTTTTCATGTTCCTGAAAAGCCAATATTAGAAGCTTTCCTTGTTTTCTACTCTGCTATATTGTGAAATGTTTACAGTAACCAACCATTCCAAAACAGCACAAATTTTATTGGAGAGATAGATGTATTTACTCTAAAGCGATTTATTTCAAGCTTTGCTTAGTGAACATTTATACTAAAATAAAAGAAAAAAAATAAAGATGTGTCATGTGGCAGAATATATGATTAATGTTGGAAAGTTTAAATATGAATATAAAACTAATAAAGATACTGTCTAAATTTAAAATGTTAGCAATTTTGTGTAGTTCTTTATATGAATTATGTATTTATATCCAAGCTCATAAGAAAATGGTTTTCATTGTTTAGTTATTTGCACAAGAAGAGTCGAAAAAGGAAAAAGAGGGAAACAAATACAGATTTAAATAAATATGCCAAACCTCTGAGATAGAAAATAGAATAAATGAATTTTAACAGGCATGAAATCAGGATTGCTTAATAAAATAAAAGGGAGGGTGGCTGTGTGCAGTGGGGGTGGGAGTGTTTAATGAAAAATGTTTTTACTTGGATGGTGGAATAGGATCAAGGAATGTTATATAACCATTTCTAAATTGGGCAGTGACAAAATATTGGCATAATGCACAAGTTTACATGTGTGTTTGGGATATATATATATATATATATATATATATATATATATATATATATATATATATAGAGAGAGATTCCACAAAGTACCTGACTCCACTTGCCATGCTCTATCTCTAGAAGAGTAAGATTAGAAAAGAAATGTATTGCTGTCAAATCTGGGCTGGAGCTGCACAATCCTCTATTTACAGCCTTGACAGAGTTCAAAAGTATTTATGTAAGAGGAAAATAATTCATCAACTTCAATGGTTATTTTTTCTCCTACAACCCCTTTCCCACAGGCACAACATTGCAAGCTCTATCACTATTTCCATGGAAAAAGTTCTGACAAGTGACATACCTTAGTTCAGACTTTTACAGCTAAGACCTGCCATGCCATGGACACAGAGGTGAAATATCCTTATTCCCTTCACTATTCCATTGGTAAGACAGCTCTATTCGACTGCTTCTTTCCGATAGGAGCTGTTTTATGGAACAGACACCTGAGAAGATGCTTCCCAGACCGTTACAATCTTAACCTTTCTCTAATGTCAATCATTATTTATCCTACATAATCCTCATAATCTACAATTCTTACATCCATAAAACAATCCCATTCATTAACCCTCTACCTTGGGTGGCTCTTGGGCCTTATTGAGTAAAGGAAAAAAAAAAAAAAAAAAAAAATCAAATTACACATCATTTTGATCTATGTTTTCTTTGACACCCAAGCAATTTGAAGGAAATAAATATATATAAAAACCCGACTACAAACAACTTTTGAACTTACTCTCCCACTGACATATCTTAGGAAACTAATAGAACCCAACAGTGAGATGCCAATTCCACACTTTGAAGATTTCCTCCCCACTATCTTTATTGCTTTATACAGTATTCTAGGAGAGTTTTTCAAATTGTAATACCAACATTTTTTCATGATGTTTTAATTTCTGGAGCCCATGACATTTATACAGAAAATAACTTTGATGTAAAATGCAAAACAACAGTGTTTCATTTCTTTCTCCTAAATCCAAACATTGCTAACTTGGAGGACTTCTGACATTCTCAGCTTGCATCTGATTTGAACCCATTGACCACACTTCAAATCTTAGAGACTCATTTTTCACATTCTTTCTTGGTACTACATACTTCTTGAAATTTTCAACTATTTGCTACAGTTTTTGCAAATATATTTTTTGTTTGTTTAACCACTACAGCAAGAACAATAAGTTTCTGTCAAATTTTGAGCATGTAGCTCTTTTAAAATTGAAAATAAACAACATCTTGTTAAAGAAAAAAAAGAAAAAAAAAAGAAAAGAAAAGAAAAAAGCTTTCTACTACATCAGCTAGTGGAGCCGCACACACACTTATTTTCATTTAAAATTATTTTTTATGCTCCATGAGAATGAAAGACAACTTTTCCCTGAAAATATAAAACTATATTTAAGACTATTTTTCTACATTCAATGCACACACTTTAGCTATACATTTCATCAAACAAGTTTTATCTAATCAAAAACAGTGTTTTTATCAGTTATGTACTTTCTTCCTATTAAAGTAAGCATAGTAGAATGTGTTTAACTATCTGCATTTTAAATAATCTATGCATTACTGCAAATAAGAATTTTGTCTTATATTTTCTATTGCTAAAAACATTTAGCAAATTGTACTTGTAAAATGTTATATTTAAATTAATGATATTTTTAAGACTTGTTGCCGTTTTAAGAAAAAATACTTCTTTGTATTACATAGGAGTTAAACTTGGATATTGTCTTTCTGGTAAATATCCTTAATACCTCTTGACATGTTTTTGCCCTACATGTTTCTTGGCAGGAAATACTGGAATCAAACATGTGATTATTAAATTACATCAGATTTATAATCAATCAACCACTCTGGTTTACTATACTGCATCATTTTAAATATTTCAGATATAATGTTTGTGATCTTATACTTATGAATAACCAAAAATAAGATATGTAAATTTTCAAATCTGTAAGGAAAATTTGCAGCAAAGCTACAAGCAATGAAAGCTTATTAGAACAGATTCAACTCCTCCTCACTCCTTGGAGGAACTCCTCCTTGATTGACCATGTCTTCAGGGGTGTAACCATACTTACCACACTTGGCCAATTGCAGGCTGATGAGACAATTTAACCCATAGTCAAAAGTATTGAATTCATAGTTGTCCTCCTTCTAGATCAGTTGCCACCCAAGGCTATAGGACCCAGTCTGTCTTGCTATTTACCCATAGCTGAGAGGGGGAGTGATGGATTCATAACATTCCCAAGGGTACTAGTGCACAAATGAATGCACTGAACAAGCAAAACTGGAATTTGAACTAAGCTCTCCAATTTCACAATCCATTATTATACTATGCTTCCATGAAAAAAAAAAAAAAAAAAAAAAAAAAAAATTAAAGAATGTTTTAAAAATAAATAAAAATGACAAGAAACTAAAATTTTGTTTTCTATAACTGCCAACCAAGTACTCATAACTTTTTTAGCAATTAGATGTAAGGGAGGAGGGGGGGAAATAAAAATAAGAAATGAATCCTCAATTTTGAAAGTTTTGGTTTTCACATTTAACTCTAAAGAGAAAATATTTTAAAGTACCAATTCTTATTTTTTTTTGCCTATTCAGGACGTGAGTGCTCATGACTTTACACAACTTCCTATGCTTTATAGATCTAAGTAATGTTTGTTTCCTTATTAGCCCTCCCTGTACCTGTTCTGCCACCAATTTACATAGGTCATTAAGTAGGTTAATTTTTCACTCTCCCCCTTTTGCTTTCACTGTCCTGTGAGTATAAATGTCATTCTCCAAGTCTACTTTCTCCATTAGGTCTTCTAGAAATTCCAAGTGTCCTTTTCTTATTTTCATTTTCTTTAAATCTTTCTTGTTCTTCACATGTTCTGTCCAAGGTATTCTCAGCAGAACCACATAAAATACATTTTATATTAGAAAACATTCCGAAATACCTAATGAATCTAGAGGATGTGGATATTTTCTCGTGTATGATTTCTTATTGATTGTTTAACTATATCAAAAATAAGGGGGGGGGGTCACTTAAAATTAAAAATTGCTACAAAATGTTAGCATTAGTCAGTGGAAACTACCAAGATACTCATTAAGGTGGGAAGGGACTGGGTCAACGGAAAACGCTATGTTTAAAAAGTGAGTGAGTGTGTGTTATATTACACAAAGCAAATGCATATTAAAATTGACCCAAGTCCAGTTACTCAGATGAGCAGAACAAAAAATAATTATAGACTAACAGCCACAAACTTTATTTCTTTTGACGGTATTGCCAATGGATGCTCTTTAGAAAAAAAAAAAAAAACTGAAGTAAAATCATTGTCACAAAAGGCAATTTTATTACTTCAAACATTATTTTTAGTGAATACCCAATATTTGAGTAAACATTCTGTTTATTTTAAACAGTATTTATTTTGTCTATTAGCCAGCGTACTCAAGAAAACAAAGAAAATGTGCTCTCCAACAGGATTTGAACAAGAGAAAGAACTGTTTGATCTGGTGTGCTTTTAACGGTCAGCTACAAATAGCATCACAATAAAGCAAGGTTCTATTTTACCTTTAAAGCACACCAACTCGTTCAGAATTCTTGAAACATATCTGCTCGGGTTCATATCCAAAATGTAAACAAAGCATTTCCTAAAGAATTAATGGATTTTATTTTTTTTAATTCAACATTTTTATTGCTTCAAATGTTATTTTTAGCCGATACCTGTAGTTGAGTAAATGCTCCATTTATTTTAAACAGGACTTATTTCCTCTACTGTTGAAGATTTAACTGAAAAATTTTCAACTTTTTCCCCTCTTTAGATTAATAACATATCTGGTGAACACACACACACATACAGAACAACAACATAAGAATTTTAAAGTACAAACATTTTACAAATAAAAATTTTCCTAATTTAGCAAATCATCTTTTCCAGGATACACAGCTGCTTTTTCTATGTGCCAGGTCTCAGGATGTGGACGATCATGGCTCGCCACAACTTCTCATTCTTTGTAGCTCTTAGTAACATTTGTTCTTTACCATCCCTCCCCCACCCACTGTCAGACAGCATTCAGCTTCCAGTTGGGTCCGTTATATTCAATTATAAACAAATAACCTTCTCCCTCCTCCCCTAGCTAAGGGTTCAATAGTAGGATGCAGCATTTGTGCCTGGAAAAAAAAAATCATTATTCATGCAATATTCACTTACAAAAAATAAATAAATCCCATTATTTCCCCATGACCCTTAATCTTTGACATGTATCACATTTTTCACACCTTCCCTCCTCCTTTGTATCCAATAAATTTCACCTGTTTTTTTCTGATTTTGAGCATATATCCTAACAAGAAAGTCTTAAGGAAAAAAAAAAAAAAAAAAAAAAAAAGATCTATAACACTCCATATAAATTATTACTCCCATATATAAAAATGTGTATACCTATTTCAGATAGAGACCTTTTCAAATAACTCTTGATTGAACATTAAAACATTTGAACAGGCTGCACATTGAAAGCAAATTCTAACCTGATAGAGAATAAAATATTACTTCTACAAATTAATTACTATAGCACTTCTAGGTTGTATAGGAGACTTCAATAGTCTTTATTTAATGGTGCTAATATTAACACCATGTTTTAAATTTCCGTTTCACTTCAGGCATTCTTCTGAAAGTGGAAAGAGTTGAGTTCATGTCCAACCAACCTCCTGATGACAGATATTACTGGATAGCGTGTTCATCAAAATATGTTGAGAAAGAAAAAAGAAAAAGTAGTTTATATATCTGATAACTACATTTAAGAATCATCACTTAACAATGCTAACGTGCCCTATCAGAAGATTAATTTGTAACTACATTAAGCTACAATTCAGTCCTTTTACTTTTCTTAAATACAGGTGTTTGTAATGTTAAATATTTTGTTGAAAAAGATAAGTTTTTGATGTACTGGCAGTGTTATTAACCACTTTCAAGCTAAAATGATAAATGACTTAATTGTTTAAAATTCTGCTGAATTCAAAATGACCTTTGATCTATTAACTGGGGTAAGAAATGGCTTGTTAATTTTAATACCCCTAAAACAAAACTGCTCTCTTTTAATAGAGAACCTTTTTTGCCTTCCATCATTATCATTGGCTGATGCTAACCACCATGACAGTGACTCATTGCACCTTCTCAGGCTAACATTTAAGTGGAACACTATACTGAATCAATTGCTAAGTCTACTATAGGAAAATTGGTTACTGTGCCTTATCAGAATCTGTCTTACACAATTATAAGTTTACCACTCATACATGCATTGAATATTGCTGTCACATCTGGTCTTGTGCTTCTGTTATGTATTTAGGAATTCTTGAATGAATAATCTGCAAGGTAATCAGCTTCAGTCACATTTTCCCACCACTGTAATGTAGCTCCCTGTGCTTTTTCTATATTTTAATGTTAATTGTTCTTTGCTACCCAACTTTACAAATTTAAGTGCAGTACGAGATTAGCAGCTAGGTCTCATTTTACAGTTGAAATTTCTAGTGTAACCATAAGTTCTATGCTATTAATTTCTTCTCTAACATAACCTGCTTGTGGAACTTTTCCAACTATGATTTCAAGCCAACTTTGATCTTCAAAAATTTAAATGCAATGTCGATCATTATCTTCTTAATTCCTCCTCTTTTATTATTCTTTCTCCTTTGTTTTTTTTTTCATATATTTTTTCACTCAATAACCCCCATCTTAGTGGCTTCACTTTGCTAGGGGCAAAATGGGTGGGTGGGGGGTAGGATTCATAATTAAAATGATTTCAAGCTTCATTTAAGAAAACTTGTTAAATAAATTAACTAATACCAATAAAAGAAACGTTTCTGATAAAGATAAGACACTGAACAGATAAAGTTAAAAAAAATTGAAAGTTTTCAAGAAATGAGAGGTAAAATATATGAATAGAATATATATATATATATATATATATATATATATATATATATATAAACTTTAGAAAAGCAAGCCAACCAAAGACATTTCATTGATATAATTGATCAGTTAAATGGCACACAACGCACACACAAAAGAACAAAAAGAAAAGATATTAAGATAGTGCATACTTATGATTTCCAGTACAAATGCTAACACACTCGTTTCCACAGCGGAAATGATAGAATTGCTAATATCAAGTGTACAACAATTGACCACTTCCTGATGACGCCAACTATGAAGCCGTATTTGTCATTGCTCAAATCGTTTTATTTCTTCAACTCCAGTGATAGCTTAGGGACTGTCAGTACCTACAATATTTCTGAAATACTTGTTTAGTACTATATTAACTTATTTACAATAAAAGCCAAGTTGGGTTTTTCTCCACCAAGAATGTTGTCATCCTACAACTATTTAGTAAATAATTGCTTTGTGCATGAAGTTTATTAAATTATAAGCATTATGATCAGAATTGTCCTTTTGTTATGGTTTTACTTTGGGGGCAAAAAAATGGTAATATTAGCCGTTTCCTTATGAGGAAACATTTGGCATTCGTTGACCAAACAGCCTGTAACACTTTATAACAATTTTGTTGCTCTTTCCAGTACTGATGAGGGTTTCCTTCCTAACATTTTGTTTGAAGTAGTGTGGAATGTCAACATCATCATTATGTCAATAGGATTATGTCAAAAGGGATACAAAAATGTAGTCAGTACCCATTTAGGACCTTTTTTTTTTTTTTTCATGTGAAGCTTTAATGACTTCTGCAGCCCAAAAGTGTTTCTATAAATTAAGAGAAAACTTACAAATTCTTGAAATATTTAAATCATCTCATCACTGTTTTTTGCTTCATTTGTGTGTTCAAGGAAAAGCACAAAACCAATGTAGAGAAAGAAAACACAAGGTGTGTGTGTGTGTGTGTGTGTGTGTGTGTGTGTGTGTGTGTGTGTATATATCTCTAAAGAATTAACATTTTTTTTTTTTAAAATCTTTATTACTTCATATGCTATTTTTAGTGGATATCCACAATTGAGTAGACGCTCCATTTTATTTCAAACAGTAAATATCTCATCTACTGGCCTGCCTACTTGAGAAAACTTATTAAAGAAAACGTGTACTCCGGCAAGTTTTGAACCTATATCCCCCCGCTTCACAGAAATTAAAACTGAAAACGTATGCCTCTCGAGAAATCTGAACAAGTGTGTTTGATTTAAAGGCAAATATAACTTGCTTGATTATGAAGCTCTTTGTAGCTGAGTGGTTAAAACATGTTGGATCAGACAGTGGTTTCTCCTGCAAAGGGTGATTCAGGTTTGAATCCTGCTGAAGGTCACGTAGTGTGCAGGCTGGTAGACAAGATAAATACTGTTTAAAATAAAATGGAGCATCTACTCAAATATAGGTATTCACTAAAAATAACGTTTGAACATCAGCTAAGTGAAAAATTTTGCATTAATTATATTTAAAAATTCAGATATAACTAAAAATATATCCATAAAAAAGACAATATGAATAAAAAAAAAAAAAGAAAACTTGATAATGTCCATCAGAGGAACGGAACACTTAACCAAGAGAAGTTATCCTTTTGTCTATATATATATTGTATACGTGTACAGGGTGCGATGTGTAAATTGTCAGCACTTTATATTTTTAATTTCACACATGCATGTTCTTTGTTTTTGATTTTGTTGATTGCACAGTATAACAGGGTCCGTTGGGCACAATCTGTGAGAAAAAGAGCACCATGACACAATTCACTGCCAGAAATTTGGAAACAGCATGGTGTATTCATGCTGGATGCTCCAATACAGATATTTCAGAGTATTTGGGTGCCAATCTGAGGACAATGCAGAGGATTCTGAAAACTGGATGAGCATAATGGTGTTATAAAAGTACAGCAGCTCTGAAAACTCACTCTGATCATTCTGAGAAGAAAACTCCAGAATTTGTTGATGAGAGCCTCAGACTCAATATTGAGGCTTACATCATAGTGTCTTGAGGAGGTAGTGCTGCCCTAAATCAAGAGGGTGGCTCCCGGAAGACCCTATGTCTAGCAACAGGAGACTGCACAATACCACACAAGCAGGACAATCCAGTCATAGATGTCAGACAATTTCTGCAACCACATCACCCTTTACATCTGGCCACCTAACTCCCCAGGCTGCAACCCCATTGATTATTATGTGTGGAGCGTAGTTGAGCAACAGACTAACAAAACTCCTTGTAATACCAAAGATGAACTGAAGGCAAGGATTATGGCAGCATTCACCAGCTTAAACAAGGAGACTGTTCAGAAGAGATTCTAAAGTTGTCTTGAGGTTGTGGTTGAAGCCGATGGTGATTTTATAGAATAAATTTACTCTTTAGTATTTCAAGATATTTTTGTATAATTTTGCTAAATATATCTGTTAAAATGAGATGTCAGTGTTATTTTCATGTTTGTGTAATTTAGACGACAATTTATCCATCGCACCCCCCCTCTCTTTCAGAGAGGGTGTGTGTGTGTGTGTGTGTGTATGTGTTGTACACACACAAAGAGATAGAGAAAGAGAGGAAAGATTGCAATGGAAATTAGTAACTAAATTACTGACATTGAGAGCATTTTCTAATCTCAGAACAAAGTAACATATCATCAATCACAGGGGTGGGGGTGCATTTTTTTCTGTTGCCCCCAGGCAAATGATGCTATACTAGTCTAAAGCAACCATGCAAATCCAGAGTGTACATAGAATTGTCCTAGCCCATATATTTTTTAAATAGATATATACCTAGTATATTAATATCCACAATAGCTACTATATTATATATTACTATTATATATGATACACTTATGCTCAAGGAAAATTTAGGTGAATAAGAGAAATAAATGAATAGATATAAAATATTCATTTTATTTCTGGTATCTCCAGATATGTTTGTATTGTGCATTGAGCTAGTCTTCTATTATAGGACTAGCAGTAGTTACCCATTATGTTTGGGCTGAATCAGCCTTGATACCATCTCAGATATACCTTAGTGGAACCTCTCACCAGGTCCATCGCTTACAACACACAGAGCATTTGGAAAAAAAGATGACAAGAATGCAAGAAGTTCATTTTAAGAGACATCCGACATCTCACAAGGCCTCTTTAACATGTGTATGTGGGGTGATGTGCATACATGTGACTAAAGTTCAAAAGATATCTTTTAGTTGATTTACAATCTACATAATTTTTTAAGTTTCTTTTCTTGAAGAAACCACTAGCATTGATCATACAAAAGTAACAATCAGATATGTGACTGGTTAGTTCATGCTATACTACTGACAAATCAACAAGGTGCATTTTTTAATTTTCTATTCATCTATTGTGTAAGCACTGGGTAATATGAATAAGAGGTGCTCAACTCTTCTCTTGGTTTCCAGTTTTATATCCAAGATAATATTTCTGAGTTGTTTTAATATGGTGACAATGTTCTTCTGCTGGTCATGCAGAAGAAATTTCCCACAAATATAACAATTTGTTTGCATAATTCAGTCTATCCTATTTATGATTGAAAAGTTCATAATCATGTAAAGCTACAAAGACCATATGTAACAGCAATGTAAGTAACAGAGTCAGCAAGTGTGACCACAAGAGTATTGCTGGTAATATTTTTCTTTGTCCCCCCCACCCAAGTGGTAATATTTTTCTTTTTCCAAAAAATGTATTACCAGTATTATTTTTTCCCAAAAAGTATTGTTGGTATTAAAGCCTATTTTTATACTTTCATAGTGTTTTGACCTCTTTTGGGAAGTTAATTATTTGCCCATAGCTGGGACCCTAACACAAGCTACCACCCCATGTCAGGGTGCACCTGGGAACGCCAACAATTAAAAGGTTGTTCCATGCTCCTCAAATCCTCCTGATCAAAGGCCTTGCTGTTGGATGTAGTTTATCATCTTACCCAGGATGCTGTTATTAATGTGACTAATCTACAAAATGTATTTAAAAAAAAAAAAAAAAAAAATCATTCCACATGGTCTGACTAAGGATTTGCAGTCTTATTCAGTGAGAGGACAAGGAATCATTTTCCAAGATAACTAAGATCTGTCAGAATTTTGTTTTAACTTCAGTCCACATCATTTTCTTCTATGTGCTGAGTTCCTTCAAAACATGGATGATCATGGTTCTCCAACTTCCTATCCTTTGTAGTTCTTAGTAACGTTTGCCATCCCTCACCCCCCTCATTCTGCCATCCAATCCCACAAGCTTGTCAAGTAGGTAATCCACTGCCCTAGCCAGTCTCTTTTGCCTTTGATAAGTGAGTAAAATTTTCCAAAATTTCTTGGACTTTCTGATTCTGAATGTAATATCCTTGTTCCCATTTTCCTTAAGACTTCTTCATTATTTATGTGTTCTATTCATGATATTCTCAGCATCCACACTTTTGTTGTCTCCAGTCTTCTCTTTATCAGTTAGATTGTCCAGCATTCACTGCCATATAGGATTGATCTTAGTTCAGCACTTCATTTGTTTCTAATTAAATTTTTCTGCTTCTTAATACCTTGCTTAGCTTTTTGGGATGCATTTTTTGCTATTCCAATGCACATTTGATTTTGGTATTCCATTTTTCATCTCATGTTAAAACACTTCCCAGATATTTAAGCTACTATGCTTGTTTGATGTTGACATCTCAAATTCAGTTTGCAACTTGGGCTATGAAGCAGTCAAATATTTCAAACAAATTATACATGTTACTTTATTACTATAATTATTTTATTTTTGTTGCTGCCACTGTTGTCATTATCAAATCATTATTTTGTTATGTAATCACATTAAGCCACAACCCAACCCACTTTTATTCATATAAATTTACACTTGTCACATGAATTTTAATATGGTGGGAAGTTGAAATTATGAAGATGGCATATTATAAAACAACTTGTGGGGTTTATACCAAATGAAAACTCCATAATAACTAAACATTTGTGGTGAGATTAGGGCCAGAACTTCAATCTACCCAATTCAGCCATGCTGATAGAATACTTCTTCAAAAAGACAGCAGATTTCTACATCCAAATTAAACACCTGCTCAGAAGAAAACACTAACAGAAAACCTAAAACCCAGGACATTAATGCCAATGCCTCGCCTCACTGGGCTACAACACAAAATTCTGGTTTAAACAGGTGCAGTTGTTATTATACAGGCTGCACAATACCTGATCCATGAATAAAACCATAAATGACATTATATATTAACAAAATCAATATCAAGAAGTTAATAGTATAATCTGAGAAATACTTAAGATTAATGACATGGTGTTTATGATTATTCATAAAATAATTCAAACTCACAAGAACTGAGTAGAAATTTAAGATCAGCATAATCAAATTAGTCTAAAACATGTTTCTCTGACCCAATAGTAAAATCTTCATTGCTCAGTCTAATTAGTTGCCTAGTAATAGTTGGGAAAAACCATGACATGGAATCAAAGTGATAGCCTGATTCACAATACCTATTTTCAAGAAATTGTCATGCCATACAATTGTTTCATCACAAAAGAGATATGCACACTTCCAATGTCCTGAAAGCCAAAGGGGATAAAACATCTTAGGAAAAGTGCAGAGCAGGTTTACTGAATTTTTTTTTTTGTCTGTATCAACAAGGGCATAAATCTCAGAGTGTAAATCAATCAAAAGAAACCATTGCCAGAAAAATACCAAGTACATAGAATTCTTTTGTCAGCATGTTAATAGCTATAAAAAAAAAAAAAAAAAAAGAAAGAAAAAGATTGAGTAATTTGTTTATTTAACAGCATATAAACTTATTTAATGCCGAAATGTAAATTTTCTTGGGAGCTTAGAAGAAATAAAAATAAGATATGTTATTCTGCTTTCACAATTGAATACATGGTAGATGATACTTAGCTTTTGTGCATATACAGGTTTGTGTGGACATGTTTACTAGAGGTGGTGATATGTGTGATTTATGTTGTAGTTTTGTTAAAGTTCTATTTTGGAATACAGTTTAATTTCTTAAAAAAAAATTTTTTTTTAAGGATATATGGATTAATATTATGAAAGTTCTTTCATGTTGGTTGTTTGGCTGATTTTGCAGCATATCAACCTCTATGGATTATTTAATGTCAAAATCTGAATATATTTTTAAAGCAATTGTATGCCTTCAACTACAGATAAAATGTATTGTTGGTCATTTTACTATAAACAGGTATTTTCATACTTTCATAGTGTTTTGTTTTGGGGTTCACTATTTGCTCATAGCTGGAACCTTAACAGGTGCTACCACCCCAGGCCAGAATGAACCTGGGAATAACAGCAATTAAGAGCCGATTCCATGCTCCTCAAAATCTCCAATCTCCCTATCAGAGGTCTTGCTGCAAGATGTAGTTTATCATTATACCCAGGACTGGAAAGAAAAAGAATGCCAGTCATTTCAGATTGGATAATGTAGAAGGTGTCTCAACTTTCTATCTGAAGTTCAACATTCAAGCATTCAGCATATGGATTTTGTCATCTGCTTAGTTAATTCAAATCTCACATGACTGAATTAATATTTTTATTTCTCTAGGCCCATCAACATTAACTGGAATGTTGTGAATATACAAATATATCAGGTGGATACATTTTCATTTGGCATTGATGCACTGTGCTAGAAAATCAACAAAGTCTGCTGGTGTATCATAAGATAATATTGAAAGGCTCAGAGTTAATGGCAATGATGTTTTAGGCTTAGTGATCATCTGATGGTAGCTTTGTTTACAGTGGCAGCATATTTTAAAATTTAATTCAGCAAAATTGAAGCCATTCTTTTTAGGAAATAGACAATCATAGCTTGCCACAACTTCTTGTTTCTTGCTAATTTTTTCTTTTTTTTTTTTAACCTTTTAACCTGCCGTGCCATCAATTCACTTAAACATGCTAAATAGGTAACATGCTGTTTGTCCTTGCTTTTCTGGTTTTCAATGTCCTCTAAGTTACATTCTTTCTGCCCCTTTTCCTTATTGGATGTCCTAGAAATTTATCTTTTTTTTTCCAATTACAAATATCTGTTTTTCATATTTTCCCAAAAAACTTCCTCAGTGTTCACATATACCATTTGTGGTATTTTTTTTAACATTCATTGGTAAAACTGCCTGTTATTTCAAGTCTCTTCATCTGTGAGGAAATGATTCAGCACTGACTACCATGTAGGAACTTAGATATTACATACTAGTTCAACACTTTTTTTTTTGTTTCTAATATTTTCCTATGTATTAATACTTTACTTAGCTTCTAGAAGGCATCTTTTGCTATTCTTATGCATCTTTAAATTTCTGTGTCACATTTTCCATCAACTACTACTACACTACCCAGATAGTCGAATTACTGATTTTGACATCCCCAATATTGCAAATATTCAGTTAACTCTTTTGCTGATGACCATGCATTCATCTACAATTCTAAATTGATTTTATCATCAACTCATTCCAAAATCAGTATTCTGATATCTAATCACTGAAATATTGATTTGGAGAAGTGGATAGTCAGAAACTTTTACTGAACATTAACAGAGATCAAACAGTGGCTGTAAACATAGGTAATGAGTAATGTTAAAAAAAATCATGATAATTAAGTATGTGACAAACTAGATTTATAAGAATGACATAGAGGTTTTTGTTCTTCAAAAATGCAAAGTTAACCTTTAACACACTAAATTCTTACTAGAATTGTTCACCCAGCCACTGCATTTTTTTTGAGGATGCAAAAACCTGAACACCTGTTTTAAAATTGTTATAACTTTCTTTGCATTGTATGTATAAATTTTATTTTTTGTATACTAATAAAAGAATGAAGGAATAATAATTTGATGTGATGCATGTTTTGATGTTGAAAAAAAAAAAAAAAAAAAAAAAAAAACATTAAAAACAAATATAGTAACAATTTAACATACTTTAACTTTTAATGCACCTTGTGGAGTTCTGGAGTGCAATAAGAAGCAAAATGGCTAAGATGGCTTTCATTTTGTCAAAAAAAAAAAAAAAAAAAAAAAAAAAAAGTGTTTCTTTATGTTTACATATCACCTGATTCGCATATTTGTCTCATTGACAAATAAAATTATTTCATCGTTAACAAATAGAGGAAATAATTCACCTTCAGAAATACTATCAGGTACATTTATGAGGCCAGTAGCTTCGATAATATTAGTCAGCCATGGATGATAGTAGCTGTTCGACACTTCAACATCAATATCCACTTGAGTAAAGCCTTCAAAATCATCATTGGAGTCTGAATCAAAGAAAAACTCCTGAATAAGGATTCATTGGATGTTGATGCAGCTATTTTTGTTTACAAAACATTGCAAAAAAATTAATGTGGGTTTAATTGATGTTGCACCTAGTGTAAAGTCTAGAAGAATTCCAAATGGTGTTGGAAAACAGATGTTTAACCTCATTCCAAAGCAGTAGTAGATGATTTCCAGCTTAAAATACCAAAAATGACAGTTGACAAATATTTATTCATAGCAATTGTCTCCAAGCGACAGAATGCACCTACAGCTGCAAAAGAAAAGAATTCTACGATGACAATTTTTGCCTCCAGCAGAGTAAAGCTAACTGTGAAAGATAGCATTTTGTAGCAAAAAAAAAAAAAAAAAAAAAAAAAAAATAAAAGTGCTCTTTCCAGTGATATGTCTCCTGTATTTGTTTCAATAGAAATAAACAGGAAACTTTACTTTCATAGCATCCACCATAAATCAGAGAATTTGGCCCTTAGGGTTATGCAGTAATAGTCAAATTAGTTAATCTCAAAGATAGCATCTATGGTATTGTCTAAAGGCAAAAAAAACAAACTGATTTGTTGTTTAAGTCAACAAAATACAAGTCTAATAATGCACAATCAAAATCTAAAATAAGAGTAAAAAAAATTACATAAACAGAAAAAAAAAGCTATCTTTTAAAAGTAAATCCCACACTGAGGTACCTGTAATCAAAAAGTCAATAACCTGTTTACAATTTTGTCTTGGCAATAAGTATGATCAGTTCACATACATTTTGTTGGCACTTGACAATTGTACTTTGTCATTAGTGACTAAAGAAATAAACTGAAATGCCAAAAAATTAAACAGGTACCTAATAACACTTAGTTCCTCTCTTCAATGGAATAATTGTTGATTTCCTAATGCAGGAAAATGATTGCAAAAGTTTCCCCCTTCACCTCTTTTAGTCAGAAATACAAAAAAATGCATGCTGGGATATTTTTCTTAGCCAATAAAATGAGACAGCTTGTGTTTTGACGTGACTCAGTCCAGATCTGCCTTAACTACTAGAAAGACCTACTGTATTCGCTTGGTCAACCTTGCTTTTGTGTACAAACACCAACTCATAGTTGGTGAATTCTTTTGCCTTCTTACCTGTTTGATTTGCTTTAACTATATTGTTTGCAGGATTGTTGCCATTTCATCCTTTTTTCTCTTTTTTCATTGCAAACTTTATTACTGTTTGTGTTATTTATCTTGCATTTTGACAATGGCTTCTAACTCATCAATAATGGTAGCTATACAAAGTGAAATAGAGTCTACAAGGTACTAGGGTTATTGCACAGGTAATATCTATCCAGGTACATTCCAAGGGTGTCTATAACAGAGTTGTGGTTATTTACTGATGCCTATAATATTTTTCATAACATGTCCAGTGGGGTTTAAATTAGTGTATCTGGGAGGTAGCCAAGTGTTCCTGGAATCAGTTTTGTATTACCCATGAGGGGAGAGGAATTGTATTATCTTACTGGGACAAACTATTGCCTCTTGTAAACATTGCAAACAAAGAGTGCAAATGGTCAACAGCAAGATCTGTGACTGTCACACCTGCCAAGATAGATTCAAGTGTCATTAATGAGCTTGTGGAATACAACAGAACTCTACCTTATAAAAGCACATACAATTTCAGAGCAAACAGCAGCTTACAAAAAAAATAAAAAATAAATAAATAAGTAAACTCGACTCTCCTGGCTGACAGGCTGTCTCTTCCCCACATGAAGCTGTCAGCTTAAAAGACCTGGAGATGTGACTTGTCTGAAAGTAACATAGTAACTTTTATGGCTTGGTGATATTTTCTTGTTCAGGTGAGGTACAATAACCAATTGGTGGTTTCAGAAATGGTACCTTTACTGGTTAACAAGTATGAAACACAGTATGTTGCACAACACATTACCTGATGGGTTGAGCAGCACCAGCATTGAATTGGGATATAATTTGATGCAATATTTCCCTTAATTGTGTAACTATCCTTGTCAATAGTAGTTTCATTCTTGTATTACCTGTGGACAACTACAATTTTTGCATGCCACTGATCTTTTTTCAGTACTGACAGTCTGGAATATTCTTTCAACTCCAAACTCAGAAAAACCTAAAATAGTTGTCAGCTTAGAGACAGAATGCCTATTTTCTGGTCAAAAATCCTACCCCTGTCTGATACAGCTATACTGACCTATCATAAATATAACATCTAGCTGAGACAAGTGAGGAAGGACAAAAACATTTAGTGTATTGCAAGCTAATTTATTTTGGCAATTCAGTTTATTATTCTTAGTTAAAATATAAAGTAAATGAACAAGAAGCATGAAGACTATTTTTAAACATTGGCATCTATTAGTCATAGCATAAAATATTTTATAGAGAAATTTGGCAAACAAAACAAAATTTTTTCTAATTATTTTTTATATACCTACAAAGAAAATTGAATTTGGACAAGAATGTTTTATGTTAGCCATTTTTTAAAAGTGAGATTTCATTTGATGCAAATGAACGAGTTCCATTACTTGAAGAATTAAGCGACATGACTTGAAGTGTTAAATCAGCAAGTGATAAAGATTGGGCAGAGGGAGGAAAAAGAAAGACAAAGCTGGAAATATTGCTAAAATCTAATTAGAATTTCAATAAATTCTATAGAACAGATAAAAGACTTTTGTAATGATGATTGCTGTAGTAAAATAAGAACCAATTCTGAATCAGAAAATTTTGGTTTTGGAGAAATAATCTGAAATATATTTGATAAATCCAATAATTGTTTTTAGCAATAAATCAATAGATATAAAATTTGACAAGTGGCCAACATTGGATCTGTTAGAATCATTGAGATAAAAAGAATTTATACATTATCAGCAAAGTTTTATAGTTAAAAGAATTTACATGAATAAATTTAATTTTTTGTTTTTTTTTTTTTTTTTTTTTTTTAAATTAAAAAAGTTTTGTATCAATACATTTTGTTTTCAAAAGTCAAAGATTAAAAAAGTTTGCTTTGGAGATTCCAAATCATTTTGTATTTTACATTAATGATGTCCATAATCTTTTGGGAATATCTATGATGACACAACAGTATTGCAACTCAAACTATAGATTACCAGAGCCCGGCAGCAGACTTAGCTAAGATAGCTCAGCGAGAGAGGAGAGGGACTGGTTGGTCACATTCAATGCCTCAAAAACCAAACTAAACTAGTGACATTCCATCATCACTGAGTGAATCGTGAATCTTCAACTATTGCAAAGAATAAGTGTTCTTTTAGAGAAGCCCCACTTTGTTTAAAAAAAAAAAAAAAAAAAAAAAAAAGAAAGAAAAAGAAAAAAGAAAAAGAAAAAAGAAAAAAAAAAAAGTGCATTTTTTATTGTTAAAATTGAAAAATCCAACTGAAAATGTACAAACTTAAGATGTTTCTCTTGTTAATCTTTTCTAATTAAAAAGGACATTTTTCTTACATCAATATATTCTTAAATAATTTGTAAGATCTTGTTAGAGATTTTTTTAGCTCATTTTTTATATATTTTTGCTTTGAAGAATCAATATTATTTTTGAATGAAACAAAAATGAATGGCGATCTAGCTGCAAAACATTCTCATTGTAAGAGGGAAAAGTTTCTAAATTGTTATTGCAGATTTGAAGAAAAATTATTTTACTTTCTGATTGAAAGTTTTAACTACAACTTTCCTTGTCATGATCAGACTGAATCTCAACTATTTATTTCAAAAGAGTGGTACAATTAGTTGCATTCAAAAAATTCCTTTATAGTATGGCCTAATAATTCTGTTCAAGTTTTTTTTTTTTTTAAAACAAAAAAAAAAAAAAAAAAAAACAAAAAACAACCTGACCTACTTTCTAAGAGCACTTGCTGTAGGGTTGGAGAAGAACCAAAACATGGAAAATCTCAATTACAGTTTTAAAAATGAAAAAAACTAAATTAAATCAGATGAATTGACAATGCAATTAACTTCAAAATAAAAGGAGGTTACCATGTGCAGCAAAGGACAATGAAGAATAAAAAAGATAAAAAATTTTAAAAAAAAAAAAAAAAAAAAAAAAAAAAAAAAAGACATGTCATTTAGTCAAAATGGAGGAGAGAAATAACTTAACATTAAGATGACAAAATCTGACACACATTCTAAAAATGAAATTAAAAGCTTTTAATTATTTTTTAATATTTAATTTTAGGTGTATTCACTAGATAAAAACAAATTTATTTAGGGGAAAAAATAACTCATTGATTTTCCTTGTTTACAAGAAATTTATTTGCAAAACCCCAATAATAGTTGACTGGCATACCAGAAAAGAATTGCCATTTTTTTTTTTTTTTTTTGCTTACTTTATAATTTTTAAAGGAAATCACTTCCTCAGGTCAGAAAAGAAATAAACATCTTCCTGGTTGTAGTTTAAGGGGTCTTCTAATCGATTGTCTAATTTCAAGAATATTGATAAAGACTGGTTATGTTGATTTTGCAAAACAAAGTAATGTGTAAAATTTAGTCTTGTGAATCATTTCGCATTTTCGGCTGTTCAAAACAAAATACTGTTTTAACTTGCTGTAAAAAAAATAATTCAATGAATAAAAGCACATACAAATTACATATTTAGAAAGATGTGAACATTTTTAAGATTGGACCATAAATACACAAGATATTGTGAGTTGAACAGACTAAGTTGCAAATTTATCAATCTCAAACAAAATCAGATGTCAACTGGAAATGCTAAAATTACACAAGAAAATGAATGGCTTACTCAGAAAGCAAAAAAATACTAAATTAAAAACCAAATCAAGAAAAAACAAAACTGAAACCGATACCAAAACAAATTTACAAACCGACCAACTCTAATATATATATATATATATATATATATATATATATATATATATATATATATATATATATAAAAAATAGCAACCTGCTTACATCCAAATATTCAACGCCCACACATCTGACCTGACCTGTGTTTTTTTTTTTCTTTACTGCAACTATGCTGAGCAGACACTAGTTACAGTTTCTGGGAAAGAGCATATTATCAGGAGGGAACAACATTCTGAACAAAGCGAGTATGCTCAAATCCTCGGTCACAATGACTTTTGACTTCATGCTAGCACAACCACTGATGGCTCCCAAATAGTTCAGTCTCTCCAATTTCACTTATAAGGCTTGAGTCAACCTGTGGTATGGTTTTCAGATACTTTTCAAAAGGTTGCACACTCTGAAATAGCCTCCCCAGTCTGATAATATTAAATTGTTGCCTTCCTAACAAAATGACCATGATCAGATTTGAACCCTGATCTTTTGTGACCAAACAATATGGGGGGGGGACTTACACCAATGATAACTGCATAAAAAAGAAAAATTGAGAAATATAAGAAGTCAATTGCAGATACTTCCCTGAATAGTAGACAGATGGGTCCGTCTACAAAACTCTAGAGTTGGGATGCTGAAGATAACATCAATCAGCAAAGTGACAAATATATATATATATATATATATATATATATATATATATATATATATATATATATATATATATATATATATATGAGAGGGTGTGAGCATGCAGCTTATATTTTATATCAAAGAAATAATTTATACAAACAATTAAATAGCAATGCTAATGTGATTAATGGCGAAATCACTAACAGGATTTAATGAGACATTAACTTACTATCGATTTCTTGAATAATAAGATCGTTATATTCAAGTTGTTGTCAAATGGAAGACACATGCCAAGTACTTTCAACAATTTCAAATTGTCATCTTCAGGGCACGATTTTCATATATATAAGCAAATACGAAGACGAAATATGTGTAGATCTAATGAGTTTTTTTTTTTTAAATTATACTATTTATTGACAGTTGAATATATGTTTTGGGGGGGGTGATGTTGCAGTGCTAGAGTTCTTGTTCAAATCGATAAAGTGAAAATTTTGCTTGAATTTTGAAAAGTTAAAGTCCACAAAATTTTCTTGTTATATGTATTTATCTGTTGTAGTGAAATGGATTTACCATAATCCAATTAGTAGAGTAAAAATGTCTTAGTAGTTTTCTACAGAATTTAAGATTCTGATTATTACTGTGCTGCAGATCTGATAACAATATAAGGATCTTATAATTGTCAAAATTCTCACTTGATCGATTTTAACAAGAACTCTAATATCATGAGTAGTCCGTCCTGCAAGCAACCGAATTCAGTTCAATAAGCTTGCCATATATATATATATATATATATATATATATATATATATATATATATATATATATAGGCATGAATATTCTTCAATGGAAGTATGTCTTAACTTAAGCAGATCAAGAATAACAGATAAACCATTATCAACAGAAATTCTTCAAAACTATAAACTACCATTATTGCAAGATACCCAAAATTACTTAACATAAATTGTACACTCATTGAAAGTCAAAAGATTATGATATAATAGGAAAATATTTCTGTGCCTTATCATAACTCTACATAATAAACAACATATATTTACAAGGACATGTTAGTGAAAGGAAGAGTAGAAATAGTCCCCTCTCCTAAGAAATTGATTTATTACTTAACAAATTTTTTTTTTAAGTTTAATGGACATACTATTAGATAATGTACTTATTTACATTATTCCATAAATTATACGAAACAAAGTACTATAAAAAGTGGATAAGCTGTTATCAGTATATCTTCATTTACACATTTATATCTCTCTTGATAGGTTTATTGAACAAGTATAGAGAAAAGTCTACATTTATAGGGAAACAACAATTGTGACAATATGTTGTTAGTGAAAATCTAAAATGATGTTGACATGCCCTTTTGGCATGTTAAAACTGTTAAACTTAGTGGATATGAAGATTCTATAAATGAGATTACCATGAGGTAAAACATTAAGTTAGGAACGTCCACAAAGAGAGGAGGGCATTACAGGAGAATTCTAGGATTAATTAACAAACTGATCTATGACAGACTTTTGTGAAGTTAGGTTCCAATTATATATATATATATATATATATATATATATATATATCTCATTTCACAAACAAAACGTACTTATGCCCTCTTAGAATAACATTGATGACATGCACTTCACACATCCAATACATAAAGGGCGTTCCAATAACTTGGACCGATTTTAAATGTGTGTAGTTTAAATAAGTCTGTATTGCTGCAACGTCACTTGTACAAATCAAAATATCACTGGTTCACTTCACCGTCCTCGTTTCTGAACACGTCACTACGTATGGCCATCATTCCTTCCTGTTTTCAGTGCTCCAGCCCTCTTTTATCAGGCCAACACCACGGTTCCCCAACCAATCAGCATTCTTTGTTTTTATTCTCGGTTACACAGGCAAATTGCCTCCTCCAGTTCAACCAATCAGCACACAACTTGCTATTGGTGGAAGCATACCAAACTGTACAAAAAACCCTCACCACTGCACATACTGCTAGATGGGAGAGTAATGCCATTTTTGCAGAGCAAACTTGCTGAGGTCACGACCAGATGCAAGCCACTCTGGCTTGCTTGCTTGCTTCTACGGGGCTGTTTCACCACAATGTGAATTAAGTTTAAGCATCTAATGACTTTTTTTCTTTTAGATTTAACAACTTAAGTCTTTGGCAATTTCAACCATGGAAGATTAACAATCAAACAATGTATTAAAGTTTCAAGAGTGCAATTGGAAAAATTGTTGGTAAATTCAAACAAACTGGGTCAGTGGCAGATGCGAAAACATCATTGCATGCTTGTTCATGCTCTTCAGCTGAAAAAGCATTGCTGCTGTGCACGAGAATGTGGCCGAAAATCTAGACACCTTTATTTGTCATTGTGCGCAGGAATTGAACCTCTCCACAACATAACAGTTTCCAATTGCCCTCTCAGTTGGTAGACCCCAAAAATTGTGAGGTGCACAAAATGCATTTCTGTTTGAACGTCCATTTTAATAATAGGCTTTGATCATTTTAACACGTTGAGTGTTAATCTTTGCATGGTTTAAATTGCTAAAGACATAAGTTGTTAAATCTGAAAGAAAAAAATCATTAGAAGCTTAATCATTAGAAACTTAATTCACATTTAAAAATCAGTCCAAGGTATTAGAACACCCTTTACTTTTTACTTTACAAATTTTAAGACATACTCTATAGAAAGAAAATTAAAATTGGTAGGTAATCTACTTTATGAGAGGAAAAGATATATTTAGTAATGCCTGAAGGACTTCTTTTTACCAATATCAAAAGGTGGAAATATGTTAGAGAAGATATAGATTCAAAATAATAAAAGTTTAGTTACATAAAGTAATATAAATTACTATCTCTGAAATTATTAATGCACACTTTAATTTCTGTTTGAATTTATGGGATGAAGAATTATTTACATTCAGACTGTTATCACAACGTTTTTGCCATTGTGTTGTCAGTCTTTCATTATGCTTGTAAATCTGAGTAACCTTCAGGGAATTTTGAACTAAGCCCATTATTTAATCTACAGACATAGATTGTTCTCATTCCGCTGACCATGTCTAAGGATAACTTGTCTAGTTACTGCTCAGTTATTGTGCACCTTTTAATCAAGTAAAAGGTCAAAGTCAACAACCATAAAAAAAAAAAAAAAAAAAAAAAAAAAAAAAAAAAAAAAAAAAAAAAAGGGTCTTTACTCTGCTGAAATAAAACCTGGTAATTACACATGCAATTGAAATCTAACTCCATTCATATTGCTAATGTTTTTTTTTGTTTTTTTTGTCCAAGTTTCCTATTATTGTTAAATCAAATTAGCTAATTTCCTCATTAAGTTTTTTTATATATTGTCAAGTGGCAATAGTAATATTAGTAATTTTCTTATAAGGAAACATTTGGCATTCATTGACTGAGCAGCAAGTGCTAATTTTGGTTAAAATTCATAAAATCTCTCTTAAAACAATTTTTCAGAAAAATAAATTTCTCAAGTCCAGTAAACTTATTAATCTTTCGAGTAGTGTAGAATGTCAACATCTTGATTATGTTATTTTCTCTTCAAATTACATGTGATATCCATTTTAGTTGTTGCTTCTGTTGAAAGTCCTCAAGTGGAGTTGCTTCTGTTATTTGGTAGTTATTAATCAAATAGAAGTGATAAAAAAAAAATTCAAGACTAGTAAGTTTATTTTCAAGTTTGAAAAAAAATTTCACTTTTTTATTTATAGCTAACACTAACAGTTTTAATTCAAATATAAATTTCACCAAATGCTGAAAAGCTGTGCACACTGCCAAGTGGAGAACAAATAGCAATTTACTAAGTGTAGCTTATATGTGACACAAGGCCAAAAGGTATAGAGCACAGTGAGAATGAAACTCGCTATTCAGTTGTAATTGATCTAGCAAGGCAAGCTTGCTAATCATTACACCATCTTGAAATAGAAAGCAAATAGAATTTTATTTTTTTTTTATATTGGAAGAGAGAAGGGTTTTAACTCAATTTACCAAGATTAATTTAAGATGTAAACAAGCATTAACTACCTAATTAAGTTTCAAAGTTTTAAAGATGAAATTTATCATAAATTCTACCCCCCCCTGTAACTTTATAAATTTTTTTCTATTTTTAATAAACTTTTTAAAAGTATAATTTTACAAACTGAAGCTAATAATCACAATATTCACGACCTCAGAGAGTGAGAGAAAGATAGAGAGAAAAAAGAAAAGACACACATTTACTCAACGTGTCCTATGGAAAATATTTAGCCAGGAAAGAATGTAGGAAAGACAAAATTAAAATAACTTGTGGTTAATATTGGTGCTCAAAGTATAAAGTAGGAGGAAGGAAGTTTGTTGCAATTCTCGTTCTTTTCATCTTGTCCATTTACACCCACCATCCTGACTTCACATTTGCTGTGACATTTTTAAACTGTTCATTTCCAGCTGTCTTCTCAAGAGGTTTTACATGACAGTTTTCATGGATGCATATGTGCAAAAAAAAAGCCTTATACTTAGAGAGTTTAAACTACACTAAATAAAAATACAATATGACAGCTTATAATCCAATTATACTTCATAGATTAATAATGGAAGATCAAAATTTTTTGCTTGTTTAAAAACAGATTTCCAAAGTTGGATTTCTAAGTCCCATATCAATCACTTGAACTGAATTGTTTATAAGAGAAATGACTAAATTGACCATACTAATAGAAAGCTTCTTGCAAATGTTAACTTAAAAAAAATTAAAAAATTTAAAAAAAATGAATTTTTTTTTTTTTTTTAGTTCTTAAGTTTCAATTTTGAATAATGTTTATAACCATCAATACTAATATTTTTTTTAGTAAAATTCATTCATCTAACAGTAGGCATCAAAATCATTTTAGAAATTTGAGAAAAATAAAAACTGTAGCTAGAAACATAATTATATAATGTTCTCTACTTAAAAAAAAAATTCAACTGTTTTTTAAAATTTCACTGACTTGATTATTTATTTTAAAGATTCAAACATTTACAATTAGTCATTAATTAGTCAAGTTATGATAGAACTGTATTAATATATCAGTTATCAGTATAAGTTGCAATAAGTACATATATATTTTTAGGAATATAAAAGTATTTGTATTTTAATTTGAGCATGTTTCCTTCCTTGATGAATTAAAATAAATTTTTAAAAACGATAAACTAACAAGGAAAGAATGTTAGTTGTCTGAAAAAAATACTTTAGTTATATTTTTAAAATGTTACCATAAACCAGTAATTTCTAAAGTCGGCAGTACCGCCCCCCCCCCTGTGGAGTATAAATATTTTGGGTACATCTTAATCATAACATTTTTAAATCCAGCAAAACGCTAGTTTACTTTTAATTCCTCTTATTTTATTATTGGAGGATTGTTATTTATATTTAAGATTTCCTTTTGTGTTAAATATCATCAACAACATTAAGAGTTAGGTTGGGAGCAGAGCTAGAGATACTTGCTGTCTTTCCACTTGACCAGGTTGGGGAGGGTGATGCACCTTGAACCCTTCAAAAGTAGAGGGTTGACTACATATTTCTTAATACTATAAACATTATAGATATACTGGTTTGAGCAGATACCTTTCAAAAAAAAAAAAAAAAAAAAAAAAACTCAAACATGGTATCCACTAAATACAATGCTTGTTGTAAAAATGATGATATTGAATTTTTAAAAATCAATAGGGTGAATGAAAGTTTTAAACTATTTAATACATTCTATCTGAAATATCAGATTACATAGACAGTTTCCTCATGAGATATTTACTTCTTAAAATAACTGAATTGACTAATCACTTTAAAAATGTAAGATAAAATTAAGTCTTAAGTATTAAATGCACAAAACTTTAGTTTGTTTAAAGCTAAACTTTGTTACACTTTAATGAACAAAATGTGTCAGATTAAAATATCAATGTATGGAACCCAAGGCCACATTTTATATGCTGAAAAAAAAAAAAAAAAAAAAAAAAAAAAAAAAAAAATGCTAATTCAATTTCTTTATTCTATGAATTGCCTTAATATTTAAGCAAATATCAAATTTTAAATAGAAAACTAATAATTTTGAGTATATAATTATTTTACAACAAAGTCTTTTAAAAGACTTTACAGCTGATAGTCTATTGTTCTCACAATAACACTGGCATCTGGTGTTGGTAAAATTTTCATACTAAATATAGCATGTGAATCTCAGCTTATGTTCTTTTATTAAAAATCTTTACAATAACTTAATTGCTGATGTCAGATTTTATTAGACAAATTAAGGGTTGATCATATATATATATATATATATATAAAATCTGTTTATATGTTATTTTAATAGATACAATTTAAAAACATTAATTTGGACTTTGCTAACCTAATGCTTCTCTATAGCTAAGTGGTACAGATGTTAGATCAAATGTTAGATCAAATGTTTCTATGTAAGACAGGTTCAATTCCTGTTGGAGAATGCATATTTTGTACAAAGTTTCTCGAACATCCAGTGTGGTAAATGTAGTTAATACTGTTTAATTAAAAAATACAATTTATTTAAGTAAATGCTTTATCTATTAAAATAATGTACAAAGAGAAAATATATTAATTGTCAGGCTTAGACCATTTTATATATATATATATATATATATATATATATATATATATATATATACACACACACAAGTATATAATTGGTATATACGGAATGAATTCCAATAACCAACAATTACTATTTTTTTTTTTTATATATATATATATATATATATATATATATATATATATATATATATATATATATATATATATATATATATATATATGTGAGAGAGAGAGAACAAAATGCATAAACAATAAAGTTATTAACTTATTAATGCCTACTGTAAAATCTGGTATTAATTATAGGTAGATTTTATTTATAACACATTAATACCTACCATCCCCAAAATGTGATGGTAGGTATTAATGTGTTAATATTTTCATAAAATTTCAAAGATTATTTCATATTTTTATATAATGTGGGAAAGATATAACCTCAAGAGAAAAACAGTATATCCTAAATTCACTGAGAGAGAATGGAACATTGGAAACTGCAAAGAAGCTAAAACGATATCATAGAACAATAAACAATGAAACTGAAAACATTGGCACAATAAGAACAGGAAAAAAACTGACTTTAAGAATGTCACAAAAAAGGATTTGAGATAAATTAAAAAGGTAATAAGCAAGAAAAGTGAATGTTCAAGAAAATATTTGAAGTTGTTATTGCAACTGTAAACTTTGGAGAAAACATGCAGACTATAAGGAAGATAAATTAAAAATAGGAAAGAAACCAAATACCACTTAAGTAAAAAATCAAAAAGAGTATGTAAGTTATACAAATGTATAAGTTGTGCAAAGAAATACATGAAAACATTTCTCAACAGTCATTTTTAGTGATGAATATAGAGCTGCATTGGATGAATATGTCTGAGCTAGATTGTGTTCTTGATAGAAAGTGTTAACCAACACAATTTAGAAAAGAACAGAGACAAAAGGCAGAATAATGTTTGGGGCTAATTATAAGCAGTAAAATTGTAATCCCTTCAAAATTGATGATGGTATCATGATAAAAGCAAAGAATTCTAAAATATTGGACAAGAGATTTTTTTTGAGTGGTACAGATCATAACCATACTAAAAGAGTAGATTCAAGCAAACTAAACCTCCTTCACATTCTACATTTATTTATAAATAAAAACTTGTTGTACTTAATTTTTCTGCATAAAACTTTACATGCCACCCTAAAAGTTGATATTTTAAATAAGGTATAGGTATTATAGGTGGAAGCTCACACAACATGCTCACAAATATAAGTATATTCTGAAAAATTTAACCAACACATTGGTCAATGCTAATCTTATGAAAACAGACTTACACAAGACTGACAGCATAAGTTGGTTACTAGGATCTTATTCTTGACAGTGACCACCATGGTAATTCTACAGGGTGAGATGGATAAATTGTCATCTAAATTACACAAAAATGAAAATAACACTGACATCTCATCTTAATAGATATATTTACCAAAATTACACAAAAATACCTTAAAATACTAAATAGTAAATTTAGTCAATAAAATTGCCATTGGCTTCAACCATGGCCTCCAGACAACTTTGGAATCTCCTGAACCTCTTCTGCACAGTCTCCTTGTTGGTAAATGCTGCAATAATCCTTGTCTTCAGTCAATCTCATGCTTATCCAACTCTTTCTGAATCCTCTGCACTCTTCTCATATTGACACCCTAACAATATGAAATGTTCATTTTGGAGCCTCCATTTCCAAATTTTTGGTGGAATGAATTGTCATGGTGCTAAACTGATCCTACTGTCCTGAGCAGTCAACAAAATCAAAAACAATGTGCATGCATGAAATAAGAAATATAAAATGGCGCCAATTTACCCATCGCACACTGTATTAGCGTCAGCTAATATATTATCTCACACTAATATAATAAAAAATATATTATAAAGTAGTGCCAAATCATTCAGCATTAAGAAATTAGTGCAATGTACATGATTTGAAGTTTTATCAATTGTTTGTTTAGCAATGAACCTAAACACGACCGAGATATCTTATTCAGATCAGTTATGTGCCATGCATGATACACACTTAGGTGATCATGTACCTTTTGATACTTGACTAACAAGGCAGATGTTTTCTCTGCAGTAGGTTGCCATTTCTTTCTACAGAAGACCAGTTGCCATCCAAGGCAACATTTCATAAGTTTTCACTTATAAATGAAAAAAAATAAATAAATAAAAAAAAAATTCTGATTTTAAATATTAATATCTATATGGCTACACTTAAGAAAAGTTACAATTTCAAAAATGAGGAAATGGCCAAAAAAAGACAGCCACAAGATTGAAAGGACTGTAACTTTTGGTCAGATTAAGTTAAAACTTTGGGAACTGTCTTTTGAGCATAGAATCTACTTGTATACAAAATTTCAACAAAATCTAAGAGGTGAGGATATTTTCCTCTTTTTTTTTTGTTTGTTTGTTCCTTAGTTTTTAATGCCTAAAAGTAAATGGATTCATTCTTTTCAACACTATTGCATTAACTTCACTCCAGCAGTTTAATAGGTGGCTTTATTAGGTGTGGCTTAAACTTTTGATTATGAGAAACAAAATATAGTCAAGTTACAAGTAACATTTAAATTTGGCTAATTTCATAAATTTCATTTAAATGGCAGTTAATGAATTAGCAAAATTATAAGCAGATTCAAGGAAAATGTTAATGTTATATTTCTATCACTCAAATCTGCTGAGATGAATAATATAGATGTTAGTACTCTCTATAAAGTTTTACTTGGGCATTGACAAAAATTGATCAATATTAAAATATTCTTTTAAAATTTCTATTGTTATGTATATGAATTTTGACAGATGTTAATTTTGATTTTACATAAGAAAGACTTGCAAAAAAAAATTCTGCTGAGTAGTTATATTTGTATAGCCATGAAACTCTGAAGTAAAAAGGGAAAAAAGAAAAAAATTATATCAATTCTGTTAATACTCTATCTTCGATATTGAGCACTACTGCAAAGTCTGCTTGCCTTTGATGCCTTCTTATTAGCAAACAACTGAAAAGCCAGCAATTTTGGCTTCAAAAATAGAATTTCAAATTTTATATATATATATATATATATATATATATATATATATATATATATATATATATATATATATGTGTGTGTGTGTGTGTGTTTTTAGTCAGTAAATATTAAAACCAGACATTTTGTGTCAATTCTAATGAACAACTTTCCAAAATTACAAATAACCCTTATCAGACAAAGAGGAAATTCTATCAGAAATTGTTTTGAAGTTCGTTTTGTAAGAAAAGTGAAGAAACTTGGTCCAGGCTTTTAACTTAAGACATCAAGTTAAAAAAGAGACAACTGGTGAGCTTCATAGAACAAATGAGAGTTGTGACGTAAGTGAGGTGACATTTATATATATATATATATATATATATATATATATACACACACACACATTAGATGCATGCTTAAGATTTTTTAAATGTGTGTGTATATATATATATATATATATATATATATATATATATATATATATATATATATATATAATATAATACATACAAATATAAAATTTATCACTTAGCTGATTGATTTTATATTTAGCACCCCAACTCCAGAGTTTTGTATACCAATATATATAACTTCACAAGAAATTAAAAAAAAAAAAAAAAATGGCATGAACACTTTTTGCAGAATTCCCCTTGATTAATTGCAGTGACAACATAGATATTCTTTTCTGAATAAAAAGTTGCTAAAGTAAGATTTTGATTAATGAAAGAAGTTAGATTAGATTATTTTGAAAAAAAAAAATAAATAAATAAAAAATGCCTAAGATGGAAAATAAAATCTTAAAAGAAACCTCACTTCCCAACCAAACTTGTCTTTTTGAATAGATTTTCCTGTACAAAAACCAATGAATCATTTTATAAATCAAAAAAAAAAAAAGGAGAGGCTTTGTCTCACTGTATACAGGCTCGATTGATTCAATAGCCTTCTGCCATATGAGTATTTTATTGTCACTAGCAGAAATGTGACAACAAAGCACCTCGCCCAAAAAAGAACATACACAGAAAAAGTAATGACAAGTTTGTGACACTTTTAAGGCATCACAAATGCCTGAAATGCCTCTTTGGGGAAAAAAAAAAAAAAAAAAAAAGCTGGAATCAAGTATTTGGTACCAAAATTGACTTATTCTAGATTTTTTCTTTTAAATTATTAGATTTTCTCAGAAGAAAATACCAAAAGAGGATTTAGGGGAAGAGTTGAGACAAAGTAATGTGCATGTGTGTGTTCAAAATTACCATTAATTTGTACCATTCAAAATCACTTTAGCTACAAAGGAGATCAATTTACAAATCATCAATCCCATGACCAGATATAATCATAAGCACCTGACCAGTTTCCCACCCTGAGATGAAAGCTGGAGAGTTATTCATTTTAGTATAGCAAGTAGACTCTGCAAAGCACATCTCTCTTCAGGTCAAACCACAGTCAACTTGAAGGCTCACCTTGGTTACATATGTGGCTGTTGATTCCATCAAGGAAATCCTACATCTTGGCCACTGATTTCACACTACAAGAGGCTCAACTCAGTGATGCCGTGTCATCACCACCCTGGCTGATTACATAGCAATAGAACCCAATCTACCCCATTGTGCAAGATGGCTGTTGACCCCTACAAGAAAGTTCATTCACCCTTCAACAGGTTTTGTTTTTGAGACTGCTGGGTGTCTGGCCATCCCTGTCACCAGAAAAGACTGGTTCAGGAACCAGTATTCAAAACTTTTCATTAGAAATGGTTAATTTTTCTTTTCGCATTTAAAAAAGAAATTTTTTTTTAACACTTGTAAGCTGCAGAATGTTACCATTTAACTATGAGTAAATAAGAGAAAAACTACAAAATAAACTGGATACCATCGCTAGACTTTATTAAAAAAATAAAATGAACAGTATTACATAAATCAAGTTAGTCTTATTTTAAGTGTACTTAGAAAAAGAAAAAAACAAATAAACAAATGAAATTATTAAATACAAAGTTTAATTTTTCAATTTCTTTTTCAAACAATTTAAATCAACTGAATTCTTGATGTAAAAGTTCTATGTGTAAATCTTTTGCATAATGTCAGAAGTGTCTTTTAGGTTTACTCACTTCTTAGTGGTTGTAAAATCAAGCAACTCTAGCCAAAGTGCAAGATAAAAATAAAATAAAAATAATACTTGGAAAAAAGTCACAGAAAGAACATCAGTCAGCAAAAATGTGTCTTTTCCTTCTTGCTTGACTGAGAGACAAAAATAGACAGACAAGATGGTCGCTGGCAAAGAAAAAATGTTGATGATCACTAGATGTAGAAGAGCCAGAGAATATCTCAATCTTAATCTACTTGTGGAATTTTTGACAAATTGATACAGTGCAGCATTACAGTAAGCAATTGGTTGGTTTGAATGATGCATTTAAACAGCAAAAATCTTTTATTTTCTTGGGCAAGGAAGTTGATGTTTTTGCTGCATGACCTTATACTGTAAATGTGGCACAAAAGCTATCATAAGGATGGGATGGGAAGTTCTTCCACAGGCATATATATTCATTCTCCAGACCTGCCAGTTTTTGACTTTCACCTGTTTTTCTTTTTGTAGCACTCCTTGTTTAGGGAGTGGTTCCAACAAAGATATTTAAAAGAAAAAAATATCTTTGTAGAAGTCACTGAACCAAGAGCAGAATCATACTCTTAAGATAGAATACACAATTTAATTGAAGTTGGTGTATGGTCACAGAAAAAAAAAAAAAAAAAAAACTTTAGTTATTGAACCATAATGTTATAAATTTATAAAAATGGTCAACAATCTGTTAGAGACATTTAATAGATGACTATACTTTTTATCACTTGCAGAGTAAAGTATGAATTGGGATCACCTACAGATCAAAAAGTAAAGTATCCAAAACTAACTTTGCACTGAAGTAAAAACAAATTTGTAATGAAAAGAGAAAAATAAAGAAAAACATTTTTTAAGGATTTTCCTTCGATTGCTAAGTTAGCCAATAAATTAAGATTGTCATTTGTTAAACAATATAAGAATGAAAATTCAGCTAAAAAAAAAAAAAACAAAACAAACGATACTAAAGCAACTTTCACCTACTTCCCAAAATTCATAGAGAGGGATACAGAGTTAGGTAGGTAAAATTATATATATATATATATATATATATATATATATATATATATATATATATATATATATATAGGTCGATATAGGTAGGTATATAGCATGGTAGGTAGAGAGGTAGGTAAGATCTATCTCCTGACTTAGTTTCACAAATCTATTTTAGCATTGAGCACATTGTTTACAAATATCTGCTCTCCCTCAAAACACATTAAACTCCAGTTTGTTTAACAGGATATCAACTCCTTATATATTAATTATGCAAAAGTGCTTCTTGTCTGTTTCAGTAATTTCTCATTACCATTTCATATTTTGGGATTCTAGAAAGGTTATTTAATAACAAAAACTGCTTAACATTCATAATAAAAAAAACAACAAAAAAAAAACTTGTAATTTCATTCATAATAATATAAACATTCTTTCAAAAGCATGACCTACCATTAGTGACATGATCCAAGAGTAGGAAAAAAAAAAAAAAAAAAGCTCTTACAGTTATAAATAGATAATGCAATATTTAAATTAAGAAAAAAAAAGGCTATGTAATAGGAAATCTCAGAAATACAAGTAAATAATTAGGGCAAAGAGACAGGAACATAGCAATTTGTACAAGTGACCCTTGGCACTTACTGACCATTGTATAAGTAGACAGGAGAAAAATAAGACTGACAAGAGTTGGAATAGAATTAGAAGTCAAGTAGATGTTCAAGGACAAAGAATATGTAACATTTTCTCCACTCCTTACAACATAAATCTGTCAGGCTAAACTAAGTTAGAATACAAGATAAAGAATGTCACACAGGTCAAAGTATAGTTGTGCAATATATTTTTTTTTTGTATTATTTAGAAACTGATTTTCCTTTGTTGAACAAGGAGAAAGAGGCAAAAGATGAGAAGGCAGAAATTAAAGTTCCTCACAAAAAAAAAAAAAAAAAAAAAAAAAAAAAAAAGCACAAAAAAGGTTAACAGTATAATTCATTGTTTCTGTTAAACAAAGTGACAACCATGCAAAAATCCTAATATTGTAACATAAATGGATTGTTTCAGAATCTATCTATCATAACTTTATGTAGGGTTCATAATCTGTGCTGAAGAAATTTGATTTTACTGATTATAAACATTGAATAACATTCATTTTTTGTGTATACCTCAATCAAATAGGGAAAAAGCAAGATTCTTTAATAAATTACAAACACTGAATAACATTCATTTTTGCATATACCTCAAGCAATTAACCCTAGAACACTAACCATGGGTATATAGTACCCAGTGCAAATTTTCCTATTTTTAATTACAATTTTCATTACCTGATCTTAACTAAATGTTTTTCAGTTCCTATTAATGTTAACTCAAAGTACAAAGTTTGAAGTGCCTGCATGTAAAATATTCCAAATAAAGATTTATATTTAATATTTTTTTGATATTTTCAAAATCGGGTATGATATACCCATGGTTAGTAGTGGTATAACTTTAATTGATGGTTAGTGTTCTAGGGTTAAGAAAAAAAAAAGCAAGATTCTTTAATAGATTAAAGAAAAAAAAAAAAGTAACTGATAAATTATTACCCTTACAAAAAACAAAAAACACACACACACAGAATATACCATCCTTCAAATTTATAGAATTTTTTTCTTAAAATAATTTTTCAGGAAAACAAGTTTCTCAAATCTAGTAAATGTTGTTATTGCTCTTTCCAGGATTAATGGTGATTTCCTTCCTAACTTTTTGTTTGAAGTAGTATGGAACATCAACATCTTGATCATACCATTATTTTCTCAAGTTTAATCTATCTATTTTAGTTGTTACTGTTGTTGAAAGTCCTTGAGTGATATGGTTTGTTATTTGGTACAGTTCTTTTTGGTCATTCTGTAGCATTAGATCACAATGTTCAAAGGAGAATGGTCCTCACTAAGACCTACAGGCTTCATTCACTAAACCATTGATCAGAGAAGTAAACTGTATACAGCTGACAGTTTAGATATTTTTTTCAACCTGTCTGGCAACATTCATGACATCCATATGAAAGTCTTTATCTGACAAATCTACTGAAGAACATTACTTAAGACTTTCAATCTCTAGGCATGTACATGATAATTTCACAGCTTGGGTCAAAAACAAAAGCACAAATGTGTCTACTCAAGTACATGTACCAACTAAATGTAATTTTTATAGTAAGAAATATGTTGAATTAAAGAATCCATTAATTGCTTAAAAGTATGATGATGATGATACAATGACTAACAAATATTGACAATTCGTTTTAAAAATGAAATATCTAAAGGAGTGCTTAAAATATATAAGCATAAAGAATGCCCAACATCACACATGGCAAAAAGGCACACCCAATCTATTTATCTCTTAAATACTACACAAGGGAGCAAAATGTTGATTGCATAAATATATAACAGAAACTGATCTAGTTTCTGTCAACTGAAAATCTTAAACCAACTATGGGAGTTACCCACTTTCCTTTTTTATTTATTTATTTATTTATTTATTTCCCCCAACCCAAATAATATCCTAATATTAAAATCCTTTAAATTTAGGTTATCTCCCTTTGGAGTAATTTGTCAGAATTATTTTTTATTTTTTTTAAATAAATAAATAAATAAAATAGGTTAACCCTGTACAAAGCCAAATAGTCACTCAAAGTAGAGGGTAGGATCACAGAGTAAAAGGTACAGTTTATGCAGATATGTCAGGAAGGTAACTTAATTCTAGACTTCAACAGGTTAAGATTGTAGTAATCAAGGAAACATCTTCTTGGGAGTCGGTTCAGCAGAGCAATGGTTCACGGGAAGAAGCTGCTTGAGTGGAACTTACTTCTCACCAATGAAATACGGAGTGAATGAGGGTAATTTGCTACAATGTGAGTGGCATGGTGAGTCCTAGCCATGAAGATTAGAACTGGCGTAACCAATGAATACAGTTTATATCATCATCATCAGCATAGATATTAAAAAATGATCTGAATATACTCTTCAGTAGATCATTTATGTAAAGTAAAAAGAGGATTGGTTTGAGAAGTGATTTCAGGGGAACACTTGCATTGATTGCTAGGGCCCCCAGAGGACTGGTCATTAACAACTGCCTTCAGAGACCTACTCAAAGTAACTAGTGTGTAGATTAGTTCACCTTTGTAGGCACTTTGACATGGTGTATGGTTAGCAAGCTTGCCTCCTTAGCTCAATTATAACTGAGTAACAAGTTTGGTCTACACTTTGTGCCCCATAGTTGTAGCCTTCTACCACATCTAGAGGGGCTTATTTTCCATAAAAATGGAATGGCCTACTTGAAACGGAAATCGTGATTTTGAAATGGAATTTTTTCTCTAAAAGATTTGCCAACTGCCACCTTTATTTGTTACTATGTTTGCCTTAAGTCACACATCCAACAGACATCAAAGTATAAAGTCAGTAATGTTTTAGTACATCACCACTTGCCTACTGTCTACCTACAGTTTACAGTATTTAAGAACCAAGTTTTACAAAGTTGGCATGATTTAATGATAATAAAATTTTAGAACTTGGTGGTAGTTCACACACACACAAAAAAATTGTCTTTCTGTTATATCCTTTCCTTTTTCCTATCACACATTCTACACATGGTGACAGAATTGGGGGACAGTTTGTCATTTCAGAAAGGCAAATTTTACAAATTAAACTTTTTCAAAAATATTTAATAAATTTAAAATAATTTCAATAAAGTGACCAAATGATAAAGTAGCTTCTTGTCTCTAGATGACTTTATGGTGTGACTTTTCTATAGGTTTTGCCACTTTCACATAATTCTTATTTAGGATTGTAGAATTCTTTGCAAGGGTTGTTCCAGTTAGATTAAGGGCTGAAGTGTGAGGTATGAAATCCTATCAAGCTGGAGCATCTTATCGAATGGGTGGATATTCCAGCAAGTAAAATTTTTCATTTTCCTTTTATTTTCTTGTTTTAATAATATTTATATATTGTTGTACTTTCTCACTAAGTATTAACATTAATACTGAGCAGGAAGAGGAAAGAGTAATCAGGAAGACAGTAGATAATGATTGACATTGCATTTAAATTTTTTGCAGATTAAAGTTGACTGGAAAGTATGGAAAGTGAAGGGAGTTCAACAAGTGAGAAGTGTGAAAAAAGAAACTGTTAGTATAGAACTTACTGCTACATCTATCCAACTCAACAGTAAATTGAGGAGATCCTGATGCCATTCTAGTACTGTGCTTAAATTAAAAAAAAAAGGTACCATAATGAAGAGCTTATCTGAATAATTACAAAGAAAGCATTTATAAAAAAAGCTGTAGAGAGGCAACCTTACAATAGTGAGAAAGTGAGTGAAGCCAAGCTGCTAGATCAGGACCAATAATATTGCCAATATATTGCCAATTCTTTGGATTTTATCAAGGGCACCCATCCATATGCGGCAGCTATATTTTAAGCATGGACAAATCGTATTTACCAATTAATTATAAAGAAAAATGTAAATATAAACAAAAAAAAAAAAAAAAAATGTTGATTTGAACAAATCTTATATGGAAAAATTAATTTTTCTGATTTTTCTAACTTGTATTGTTAAAACACAAATTCACAGGAAACAGAAATTTAAAGCATAAAGTTTTGAAAAAATTATATGGAGTTGCAAACAAGTGGCAAAGAATAGTAAGGGGTGTCTTTGATACAGATTTACATTTAGTGTGACAAAGACAGTTATGTCTAATATTATTTCTTCATCCCTGAACACAGGCTTTACACAGCCAGTTAAACAAAGTAACTACACTTTACAGCCAGGTAGGTAAAACTTATTCCATATACATTAAGAAAATAGAATGAAGATGAAAATAAAGAAAAGGTGAATAGAATAAGTAAAAGAAATAGTCTATGGCAAGAATACTATAGACAGAATAAAAGTACAAAAATATATATTCAGCTGAAAGAGCAGATAGGTCACACCAGGTCAGACAAATCAGAATAACCTACATTTAGTGGATATAGTCAAAGAAAGGAATACCACTGGTAGCAGGGCTAATATTGGTTGGTGAGAAAACCTCTCTAGCAAACATGTAATATATCAGCAGGTATATTTGTTATCTAGGCCAGTATATTAAGTGTCTTTCTGTAATGATTATTACCTACTTAAGTTTCAGAATAAAGTAATATACATATGGTGTGCAATTAAAGTCAGTACCAGGTGATGAAACACTTGCACAAAAGTAGTTCAAGTTCCTAGCACCTTCTAAGTTTAGCCTAAAACGATTAAACTATATAATCACTTCTTGAGTTTAGCCTGTTGATTTAAAATTAGAAATATAAAATTTAGGATTGATATCTCAAGGACAGTTCTGAAACTTCTTTACCATCAGTTAAGACAAACAGAAAAAACATTGAAATAAGAAAGTCATTATATAGAGTGAAATTAAAACCAACTGTATACTACTATGGAGAGAAATTGTTTTAGCAGGTCACAACATAAAATTCCAGATTCCAACAGTTATTAAGTTTTGTTATTTGTAAAATAACAGAGTATCCACTTATATGTAACGGTTATAGGGTGAGAATTTTATCAGGTCATCCCATAAGTTCTGTCCGAATTTTGAATAAAGAAAACAAGTGACCAAATGTTACATTTAATTACAGATTCAATCAACAATGTATTTTCCCTGATTATCTATGACTTCCTTCCATCTATTAACAAGCTTACTAATTCCATTACTGTAAAATTCTTTTGGCTTTGATTCGAAGGACTCACAAATGTCAGTTTTAACCTCTTCCTGTGTTACAAAAGATGTTTCTTCCAAATGATTCTGTAAGCTATGAAACAAATGGTAGTCTGAAGGAGCAAGATCGGGAGAATAAGGTGGATGAGGAATTTTCTCCCAACCAAGTTCTTCGATCTTTTGTGACGTGATTCTTGCTGTGTGTTCATTGTCCTGATGAAACATCACCTCTTTTCGATTCACTAGAGCAGGTCTTTTTTTCCTCAAAGCTTGGTTCAAACGCTCTAATTGCTGACAGTATATTTGAGCATTAATTGTTGCATTAGGTGGTAAGAATTCAAAGTGGATTATTCCTTGGCGATCCCACCAGATTAAAAGAAGAACCTTTTGCCCATGAAGTTCCCTTCTCGGCTGTGACTGGGGTCCTTCCCCATTACCAAGCCACTGTCTACGACACTTAACATTTCGATAAAAGATCCATTTTTCGTTGCCAGTCACAAGTCTATCCAAAAAAGGTGAAACAAGTTGGCGACAATGGAGAGAAGAGCAGATGTCAACTCGAGATTTGTGGTTGTTTTCAGACAATTCATGAGGCACCCATTTTCCAAGTTTAGGAACTTTTCCAAGTTGTTGAAGATGATGAACAGTTGTATGGTTTGAACTGAGAACCACTGCCAATTCCTCAACTGATAAAGCAGGATTTTCTTCAAGGGCTGCTTCAAGCAGCTTTTCATCAAACTGGATGTCCGGTTTGATCTTCAAGGGTGAAATCTCCACCTCTGAATTTTGCAAACCATCTTCTGCAAGTTCTTTCATTCGCACATTCCTCTCCATAAACTGAGTGAATGTTTCTAGCCGCTTCGGCTGCTGAGTTTCCTTTCTTGAACTCATAAAGCATTATGTGAATCAAATGATTCTTTGGTACTTCCATGTTAGCAGGGTTTTAATCAAACAAAATTTTATTTTATTGTTCTCTGAAATAAAATTTGATCAGTTTAAATGCATCTAAACATAAAAATAATGTTCAGCTCCATTAGACATTATAAAATACTCTTTAAATTTCGTTCATTTTAAAAAAAAGTTAAAATTGGGACAGAACTTATGGGATGACCTGATAGAATCATTCTCACAGGATGCATAATATTCAAACTGAATAGATATTCTGAACAATTAGTTACATAATCTAACGCTTTTCTCAATTGCAACAAAATGGCTGTTGAAGGCTAAGCTGTGTACTAATATTTTAATAGCTGAAAAATTAACATACTTTTAAAATTTTTATAGAACAATAAAAACAAAAAATTAATTTCAAATAAGATTTATTATTCAGAATATATCAAATGCTTAACTTTTATTTATTTATTTTAAATTAATTCAACCCAAACAAGGTGATAATGCCACAAAGATACAAGAGTAAAAGAGGATGAAAAAGACTTTAGAAGGAACCAGAAACCCAATCTACTCCTGTTCAAAAGATCGGGAAGGAGTGTGAACTAGACAATAGGCAAACCTATCTACTCCTATTGAGAAAAAATAAAATTTCAGAATTTAGGTGGAGATGTTAGATGTATAGAGTTGAAGTAGACTTTAGAACAAACTGGAAACCTATTCCTAAACAAGAAACAAGGGATAAACCTCTACTCCTGTTCAAAAGGCCAGGGTGGAATGTGAAATATATTACTTGCTATAACCTACCACTGCTTCAAGCTCATATCATCCTAAAATTTATTTATTCTAAAAATAAAAATTTATATAATAACTCAAGGTACATAATATTTTCAAATAATTCAAGTCTTGGGAAACTTATCTATGCTAATCAAAATATTACAATCATTATGGTTATATTATAAAATATTCAGGCTAGTGATATTAAAAGGCAATTCAAAATTACTTCTAAATTTATTAGAGATCTTGTCACTAGATCTTGTGAACCTTTACAAGATGTTTCAAATTTATCACTTTTCCTATTGATAATTGCATGAAATAACATTTTCAAAAGTAGAAAATGTGTAATCATAGAAGATATTAAAATGTGATCTCAAATATTTTAGTTTTCACATTATCATTTTAATGAAATGTTCATGAAATTCCCAGACACACACATCACTTTAAACATTAAATAAGTAGACACTGTTTATTTGCTGTGGCCGAGTCGGATAAAAGCACATTAGATCTAATGGCAGTTTCTCCTGCAAAGGAGAGAATCTGGCTGGAAGGAACATTTTTTTTTTTTTTTAAATAAGATTTCTTGAATATTCAGGACAGCAGATGAATATAAACATACTGTTAAAAAAACAAAAACAAAAAAAAACAAAAAAAACGGAGCATCTACTCAAATATGGGTATCAGTTAAAAATAAAGTGATAAAAATGTTGGATTAATAAATAAAAATGATATTACTTTCCACCATTAAGGATAGTTGCTTTAATAACAAATATTTTCTCACTGGAAATTAGCAATTGAAACACTTGGAAAGCTTGTAATACAGCATTTACTCACATACAGAGGGAAATTCAAACTCAAATTGCACAAGTAACGACAAACAGGTTTCCATTTTGAATGCAGTTAAAGAGGGTCAAACATTTGAGTCTAAAAATTTCTATTAAATAATATTTAACACATTTTTCAGCATAAAGTGAAATCTATATTAAAGTGCTTTCAATAGAATATTTACAAGGACTAAAAGCAGAGATGACAGATACATACACATTACATGTACACACTAGCTGAAATACCCATATATAGTGAGCAAGATGTCAACATGGATTGTAGTTGGTTATAACAGGACAATGATTCCTTAATAATGTAATGGTGAGCTGATAGTGTTATTGGAAACAACTAGAGATATTCAAAACCGGGCCCAAGAGCCACTCAAGATAGAGAGTTACTGAATGAGGTTGTATGAATATAAGAGGAGGAGGTAAGAAGGTTATGTAGGAAAGATAACAGATGATCCTAGACTTGAAGTTATGGTTGTACTAATTGAGGAAGCATTCTCTAGGGAGATTGTTCCACAAAGCAGTTCTTGGAAAGAAACCATCTGAATAAAACTTTCTTCTTACTAAAGAAGGGAATAGAAATAATTTGTCCTAGTGTATGTAGTGTGGCATGACAGGTCTTGACTAATAAATGTAGCCCATTAAAACATTTGCCATGGAAATAGCAATAGAGTAGCTTGCAACATTTTATCTGTGGAAAGAGATTGTAGAGTGGAAAATGATTCATCACCCATAAGAGCATGTACATGCTTTTGAACTATCAAAGCTGAAAAGTGAGGGTTAGACAGTTCCAGCCCAGATATGGCAGCAGTACTCCATTTTTGGTTTGATCTAACACTTGTAAAGAGAGCATAGCAGGAGGTAGGTGAACCCATACACTGTTGTCATATCGGCATAGATATTTACCAATAATCTGAGTATGTTACTCAGCTGATCATTAATATTGTCATATTCCGTGCTAATAGGAATATATACTTGATAAAATAAGTAAACGTTTATTTTAAAAAAACCAGTATAATAAGAATAAAGGTAACAGTTATGCAAAAGGTCGTCACAAGTCAATCCCATAGTGAGGGCTACTATTGAAAGATCAGTAGTTCTCGCTCAAGTCAGAGTCATACTCAACAGATCCCAGCTAGTATATTTAGCTACCCCTCCACAAGGGTTGTATGTGGCACAAGGCCAGTTTAACGTAAGTTCTCTGAGCCCGTAGGCTTTGCCAAAAATATTCCCTTTTTGAACCCGCATAAATGGGTTCGGGGTAGTCCACCTCCCCGAACAAGATTTTAAGTCCACTGTTATTGCTCTTTCTAGTATTGATGGTCGAGGAGCTTTGTTCCAAACTTTTTCTTTTAAAGTTGTGCAAAAAAAAGTCAACATCTTGATTATATCATTATTTTCTTTATTAGTTGCTGTTGAAACTCTTCAAGTGATGTGGTTTCTGTTATTTGGTACAGAGACTCGTCCAGGTTCCTCTCTACCCGAAGGCAGAGAGTTCGACTGTTTAGCTGGAACAGATCCCAGCTAGTATATTTAGCTACCTCCACCCACAAGGGATGCATGTGGCACAAGGCCGGTTTAACATGGGTTGTCTGAGCCCATAGGCTTGGCTAAAAATATTCCCTTTCAAACCCGTATAAACGGGATCAGGGGCAGTCTACCTCCCCGAATGAGAGACTGCCCTTTGGCGGAGCCTCATCCAAGTTCCTCTCTGCTCGAAGGCAGAGAGTTCAACTGTCTAGCTGGAACAGTTCCCAGCTAGTCTGTAGTCTGTTGACTTACAGATACTTATAGGTAGTTACTACCTATAATGTAGTCACTCATGGGGGTGACAGGTTATTCCATTGCATCAAATATAAATCAGAAAGAGGGTAGATGTGAAAAGCAAGACAACTAATACCAAGGTAAAAGAAATAGATAATTAAGAAATGTCTATTTTAAAATATATTTGTTTTTACCATTATTTACATGTGTCAAGGAACTGAGTAATAGCAATTAGGTAGTGTAAAACAAAAATAGATTTCAATTGGTAGAGGTAAATTTTGTTACGTAAAGAAAAACAATGTTAAAAAAAAAAAAAAATTTCTGTAAAATTGTTTTTTCAAAGCACAAAAACAAAATATGTTTGAGTAAAACAACTCTTTCCATATGAAGAAAAAAAAAAAAAAAATTGTTAAAACATTCCTGCAAGTTTAATAGGTATGTCCACTAAATCTGAGAACAGTATATGAAAGTCTGGCAGTAGGTTACCAGGAAAATGAAAACAAATAATATAAAGAAAAACAACGATATTCAAAAGGGTTAAAAAAAAAAAAAAAAAAGTTAGTTAATAAAAACCAGCCTCAGAATCAAGGAGGGCCTCAATATGGTCCCCATAAGTGACTGAATGCCTGGAATGGTGATATTAGCTGTTTTCTTAAACAGAAATATTCAGCATTCATTGACCAAGCAGTTAGTATTACTGTCAGTTTTCAAGAAAATAGATTTTAAGTCCACTGTTATTGCTCTTTCTAGTATTGATGGTCGAGGAGCTTTGTTCCAAACTTTTTCTTTTAAAGTTGTGCAAAAAAAAAGTCAACATCTTGATTATATCATTATTTTCTTTATTAGTTGCTGTTGAAACTCTTCAAGTGATGTGGTTTCTGTTATTTGGTACAGTTCTTTTTTGGTGATTCTGTAGCACCAATCTACAAGAACTGATGAAGGTAGTTATTTATGTTGGCTATTATGTCTATAAGGCAGTTTTCAACAAATCCTTGGTATTGTGATAGCCAACACACATAGCAGGTATTTGAAAACAATGAGCAACAAATAAAAGACCAATCCAATGTAATGTTAAGCAATATACACAAAGTTTAAACATTCTCATTTCTCTTTCAGATGTGTTGAGATTATTAACATGACCACTTCCAATCTGATGCAGGAGAAGAAATGATAAGTAGTGCACATGGCACTAGTTACAAACTATAGAGGTTCAGAGAATACCAGCTTCTTAAAAGTGGCCAGATAAACAAGAAGAATGACAAGTGGCTTTGCATAGATCACATGGAAGTACTGCTCTTGATGCACACCAAGTTCATGTCATCTATGATGGTTGTGGGTGTGAACAACAAGGGCTTTCATGTCATGCCATCATCTACATTGTTCTAGACATGGTTGTCAGGTCATGGATGTAAGAGGTGGGTGTACATGTGCCAACAGGACACCACTCCCTCCCAAAAGTGGATGGCTAAGAATTTACACAAACATGTTACTCTTAGCTTTAAATCTCAAACTACTACATCTAGGGTGTCATTAAGAGGGAGACCAAACTCCTTCACTAAAATATATTAACAGAGATACTCGGGACTGTCTGAAATTTAAATCTAAAAACAACTTCAAATATTACAACATAAGTAAAAATGTTCTTTAACATTTCTTTACATAACAAATGGCATGGAGATTTATATAATGCATAAAAAAGTAGTTGTTACTGAAAAAATATTCTGATCCACAAAAATTATGCAGTCCTGCAAGATTTCTGGACACAACATTAGTGCTGGGCACTAGGATGATTGTTGTTGAGTCTCCAATCAACCTAAGAGGTGGTTATGAGAAATGCATGAAAAAGCCAGGCTGAGGCCAGCTTATCTTGTGCCTTGTTGATGGTCAGTATAAAGTCAAACCTCAATAGAAATTAAAACCACCTGAATTCAAAGAGTAAGTCTGGGAAACTATGGGGAACTTTAGAAAGAACACATTTACCTTACTGCCCAGTAAATATAGTTGCTTCAATGACATGGAAGAAGCTTGCACAACACTGGAGAATTGAGACTTTTTGAAAAGCATGATGAGTATCCAAAATTATAGTTGAAGCCTGCAGAGAGGAACACAGAGTAGTTCAAGAAACTTGAACTGTGTTGAACAGCCTCAGAATTGTGGCAGCTGACTTGTACAGCTGATCCTCTGTTGCACAAGCTTAAATTGAATCATTTTGGAAGTGAGAATTCTTTGATCACAAAAACATTGGTAGTTTTGGTACATTTTTACACTTTAAATAGCTTAAATAAAAAATTAGTCAAGTTTAATTCCGAAAGTGTTTTCCAAGACACATGTTTTATAAGGTTAAAAAAATTTTTTTTTAAAGTTTTTTAATTTTTATTTGTCTGGAAAAAAAGTTTATTTTAATCCAAAACTGACCTCTAGTGAAATACAATGACTCACCTATCCTAATCTCTTCTCTGCTCAAAATTACATGTACCAAGAATATAATTGTTTGGCTGCAATACAGATTGTAAAGGCCACTACTAATTTTATCTTTGAAGACCTCAAATCAAATTTGACCTTATCACCAATACCATTTGTTAGTTCAAAACATCTTTGTACATCACAGAAAATTCAATATCTCAATATACTTTGCTAGAAATTGTTTTTGTCTAGAAATGGCATGTTATGCACTTTGACCTGAGGTCAACCTTACAACCTATGTCATAAGTTAGAATCTTCATGGCATTATAGTCAACTAAATATATCTGTCCATTTGGCAAGAAATGCCATGTGCTCTTTGATGACCTCTGTAACCTTTAAGGTAAATCTTAGCCTATATTATTAAAGCAAAACAGCTTCAAACACAATTTCAACATTGTCTGTGTGTTTTCACACACATTATATATATATATATATATATATATATATATATATATATATAAAATGGTTAGCACTCATTTCGGAATATGCCTGTTTGCTAGTTATCTAGTTAATCCCTGTTACAGACACCTGCTCAGGCATATTTCATTTGTGCATGTTCTTCACTCAGAGACAAACTATGGTTAACATTGTAGTTATGCCGAGTAGATCTTAGTTAAAATTTCTGAGAGAGATAGCACATAATCCGACTTGATCAGTAATTGAACAAGGCCAATACATTCAAAACCTTGCCAAAATAAATCTGACTTCCTATAATTTTCTTTCAGAAATAACATTAACTGAATTATTTTATTAACAATCATACTGAAGGACCAACAATTTCCTTTGTAAATATAAATAAACAACAGACAATTATTTTTTTTGCAACTTCAATAAGTTAAAAATAAACAAACTTTCAAGTAATATTAAATTCAGATTATAATGAAAGACAAGAGTCTTGGCTGTGTTATTCATTTAAAGCAGTCAGTTTCATTTTCTGTTTATAATTCAGCAAAACTTTTGTCTCGGAACAAAATGAACCCCAAAGTAAAATTACAATCCCTGAATAGACTAATACTTGTACAAAAATATACCCAGAGTTCTACATGCAGAAGTTCCACAAATAAGTTGGTGCTTACAAGAGGATTAGGAGAATGCAAGCTTTTCTGCAAAGAAATCAATTTATCATATTATAATCACTACAGGAAATTAAAAAACAAAATTTGTTACATTCAAAATAGGCAAAGAAGAACACACACAAAGTGATTGAAAAACACAGTACTTTACAATTCAAACATACTTGGATGTTCATTTAAAAATAAATAGATAACAATATTTTCAGCTTTTTCAAAGTATGAACAAGTCAATATTTGTACCATCTATATTGAAGACTTTACCAAAAGTGGAGTCCTGAAGGTGGTTGGTTGTTAACACTGACAAATTTCCAGCAACTCCTGCAGCCATGCTGGCCCCAAATATAATGTCCTGTATTCCTCTGGATTTTGTCAGTACAACCAGGGGTATGTGGTTTGGGTTTTGGTCTCCATATGCCCAGGTGAGGTCATCAAAGGACTGAATTTTAACCAAACAGGGTATTACCATAATCTTCATATCTTGTGTGATAAACCAATGCCTACTACCAAACAAAATCAAAACTTAGAGAAAATAATTCAACAAGTTTTTTTTTTTGAAAATAGGGAAAGAGTTGAGACCAAAACCAATGAACAATAAATCCATGAAAGAAGAGTGATGTAGCCTCTCATAAATTTATAATAAAAATAAAAAAAATTGTATATGTTTACAATTAGAATCAATGAATAATATATTACTAATAATCTATTTAAATATATTGAATATACCATATTTAATGGCATTTAAGACGATCTCATTTAAATTCAATATTACAGTTATGTTAATTCCAAGTACTGATAGGATAATGTTTACCTATATACCATAGACTATCAACAACCTCAAAATAAAATAAAACCTGGAAGATATTACAGTGCTATTTTCTGAGGAAAAATATGGTTTTTATGTCATCAAATATGGTACTTAGGGGGGATATATCACAAGGAAATACAGGCTTACTGGTCTTTTATTGTATATCAATATCATGACAAAACTAAATCCTGGCTATAAAAATTAAAATAAGAAAAATGATGACATTAGACTTACTTGAATGATACCAGAAAATCAACTTCCTTTTTAATACTCTTCATCACTTATCTAGACATCATTCCTGAGTAGATAATAAAGAGCTTTCTCCAACCCAGATTATAGTTTTCTTGGGCTCTAATAGTTTAACTTCAGATGGACAGCTGCTTTCCTCCTCATATACCTTACCATTCTGATCATGAGACCAGGTTCAAGTCTCACTTGTTATCAGTCTGGGAGGCATTCCCGGTATGTAGCACCTTTGGAAAGTGCTCAAAAAAAACAAAACACACCACAGGTATACTCAAGCCTTGTGAGTGAAATTGGGTAGGTGGGATTGTTCGATGGTTATACGAGCACCAAGTCATTGTGACAGAGTTTGCGCGTAACTGCCTTGTTCGAACTGCTAACAACAGATTATGTGCTCTTTCCCAGAAAATGTAACTACGGCCCACTCAGCATAGTTGCAATATAGACCAGAGGTAGGCTCTGTGGGTGTTGAGCCAATACAAATGTTCCAGAGCAGGCATCTACTACAAGGACAGCTAGTCACCTTAGCAGACAGGCATACTTAGAAACAAGCAGCCAGCCATTATATTATATGTAGGCTATGTTATACAGTTTTTATTTTTGCACACTGATTCTAACATTGAAAACTGAAAACCTTGTGTTTTTAAGAAATGGTAAGAATCAGACTAAAAACAAAGAAATTGTGCAGTTTATAGTTATAAAAATAGTCAAAGTTGTAAAGTTTCATGCTAGAAATTTCTTATTGAACATGTGCTACAATTGGCTTGATCATTTGCAATTGATAGTGATCAAAATGTAAGACTAATCAATGTGATACAACGCAGGCAACAGCTAACATGCTCACAATATCAAAATTAAGCAATGAAAATCATTTATACCAACTTAGTTCTATTAGTTACTTTTATTTCCATATACGTTCACATATAAAAAAAAAGTAAATAAAAAAATACTGAACTAATTAAATGTTCCATTTTAGGGAAAAATGTTGATGGTTGATAAAGAGAGCATATTTTGTGGGATTGCAAATGAAGCGAACCATGAAGCAACTGTACTAAAAGCTTGTTTTCATCCAAATATAATACAGTTAGAGTAGAAAAATTCTCTATTAGGAATGCTTTCTAGAGAAACAAATTATTAATTAAAACAAGTACTGCTCCCAATTAAAGCAACTGAAATCAGCAATTGTCAAAATGTGTCCAGACTTAATTAAGAGAAAAGGTGTGAAATTCCATCCAGATAACATGAGATTGCACATTTCTATGGTGACTAGGAAAAAAAATTATTAGAGCTTAGCTGAAAAGTTATTTTCATTAGATATTGCACATTTAGAAAATAACTTGTTTTAGAGTTTACACAGAATTGTCTTAATGAAAAAATAATTTCAATTTCCTTGATGATCGCAAAAAGTTACAAAGAGCAGTACTTTGCTGAGAAAAATAAAAAAAATGTTCTGAGAGGATAGAATCATGAAGTTGCCTGAAAAAAAATATTGAACAAATATTTTTATGTCACCCATTAGTTTAAGTGTAAACCAAAATCTTTCTGGATATAAAGAAAAAACTAAACTTTAATAAAAAGGTCATTAAACACAAGAAGTGTTTTCAAATTAAGGTCTCTGGTTACTTATAGCATCCACAGCAAACAAAAACACACACGCACAAAAACCCCAAAAGCACTTCAGATTTCTTAATAAAAAAAGCATTTTCAAATGAAGGTCCTTACCCACTTTCTGCCCACACACACACACACACGCATATATATATATATATATATATTTATTACACACACACAAAGTGTAGGAATGGTATAAACCAAATAAAATTCCAAAAACACTACTCTTAAGAGAGTGCTCAATACAGAGTAGAGCAAATAGTATTCATTCAAAAATTACAACACAAGTATGTTATAACATCACTACAAAAATAGCCATTTTGTTTCAACACTTCTGGTGCCTTGTCAAGTGATTCTGAAATCAACACCATCATTTGATAAAACATCTGAAGTGTTGAAACAAAATGGCTATTTTTGAAGTGATGTTATAAATACTTATGTTGTAATAATAATATATATATATATATATATATATATATATATATATATATATATATATATATATATATATATATATAAAGATTTATGTTCCAAATTAAGTAAATGTCTTAGAAAGTTATTCCTAGCATTGCTTTGACAATGGAGTGAAACTCTGGATTTTAAGTTTGATTTTTATAATTAAATTTACAACTTTAATTTCAGTTTTGAAACACAAATTTCTGTCATGATGGAATCATTTTTAAAAAAGAAAATAATTGTTTTATATATATATATATATATATATATATATTAAAACAAAATCACAAAAAAAAACCCCCACACACACACAAAAGACAAAGTGCTTCTGCTGATTTCTTAATAATGTTCAATAATCAGAGAAGTTTTTAATTTAAAAATATTTTTCTATTAATCACTCAGTTAAAAGTGCCATACACACTTGGGCGACCATGTTTCTTTCAATTCATGACTGACTAGGCACAGTTTTCCCATACAGCTGATTGCTATTTCTTTCTGTGGTAGACTGTTTGCCACCCAGTCCGTCCTGCTAAACCCATAGCTAGGGGAAGAAGAAATAGATTTATACCTTTCCCCAGGATATTTGCGTTTCAGTGAATGCAACAAATTCAACTGGAATTCGAACTCTGCTCTCCGATTTCCCATTCTGAGCCATTATCCATTACATCACAACACACGTGAGTGGATTAACTTCACCTAACCTGGTTTAACCTAAAATAGCTAAACTAAACTGGCAGCTCACGCATTATTTCTTAAACAGTAGTAAAGATGGGAAAGGGTAATTCAGGTTTTTTTTAAGCTGGGGGGAGAACAGTGCTTGTTAAATAAACCATCTTTACTTTTACAACATTTTTTTTTATACACACATAGGTGCAAGATACAGTTATAGTATACTTACAAACAAAGCTAAAAAGATAGTAGCTACAACTCCGTAGACTACTAACTAATGATTGGTCAAAGTACTACTAAATGTCAGCCACTCCTTTGTCATGGCCAAAGGATTACTAATGACAGTGGTGCCACTACTAACAATACTGACAGCCTCGGTAAGGATGTCAACTTTGACTTTCATTTTCACTCACCCTGTTGGTCATGACAAGAAATATATGACATGTCTCGTTGGCCTTGACGAGAAATATACAGCATGTCTCAAGGCTTACGAAGGACAGTGGAGAATACAATGCAAAAGAATGGAAACTGAAAGGAAGTGGGAACAGATAATGGGGAGACACGCACGAAACAACGCTTTAGCAACAAGCACCGGGCCTTATTCGAAATAAGACAACCACCCAGCCACCAAATGAGCGAGCGAGTGAGCGAAAACTATCGCTTACAGGTTGACCTATACACACCACCATACTAAGCAGTAGTGCTATCTTTCTTTCTTTCTCTCTTGTCTGTCGGAGTACACGACACCCAACTAGAAAATACTGTGCATACCAACATACCATCAAGCATGAGGTCATAAAAAGAAAAGAACAAAACAACTTTAGCACTTCGTTTTAGTTACGTACTTTTATCGTTCAATACGCAGTCAGTGTTAGAAAAGAATTCTTTACAAAAAAAAAAAAAAGAAAAAAAAAATTACAGTTCTAAAAATTCTTTCGTAAATTTAAAAATCAGGATTGGTTATATTAAGTAAGAAAAACAAAATCTATCAAATGCGATATGGACGTTAAAAATGTTATGTCACGATCGATTTAGGCTTATTTTAAATAACGCGCCACTTTTAAAAAATATGTACGTACTACACTACAGGGACTTCTGTGGTCTAGTGGGTAAATTTATGACGAATTCATTGTTAATAATAAATTCCAGAAATTCGATTCGGAACATGTTGACAAAAATAATCGAGCGCTGAAAGAGTTGTCAAGTGAGTCAGAAGTTTCTGCTACTGTTTACCAAAACAAAATAATCAGAGGTAGTAAGTAAAATAGCAAAATTGACAAAGAGAAAACGAAAGAAAGGAAAAAAATAGAAATTCTCTAGTTGCCTTACTGAAATCAGTAACTTGTCCGTGTAGCTCGAGGACAGTAAAAGTACTTGTAATGTAGGAGGAAAAACGATTTCAGGATTTTTCTTTTAAGCCGAAATTATTTTTGTTCATTGTAACTAGAAATTTTGAAATCTGGTACATTGCTGACAATATTAGTCTTTTTTTTTTAATGTATTTCTTCAGAAAAAGAAAAAAAAGATGGTATGATCTGATCGTTCTCTAGAGCTTCTCTAATTCATCATAATTAGTTAAGTGACGAAGAACGAGTAGAGAGATTATTGCTAAATGGAAAAAAAATACTTATTACCAAGTCGAAAGAAAAAAAATCGTTTCAAATAGGTGGGAAGCGATGTAGATAAGCTACAAGACGAATATTTGCTAACTTTTCGTAAATGCGATAACCCTAAAAAAAACCCAAAAAACGATGGTGCAATGAATAAAAACACTACCCATACAAGTTCTGTCAGATTTACATTCACAAGATTTGATGACAGCAAAGAGAAATATTTTCAAAATCTATACCACTTTAAAATATGGTTTGACAAACAACCAAAGCTCTTATAAACTACTAAGTTTATTCTTCTCTAGTCAGATATTTTTCAAGCACAAATAACGAAAAACTGGTTTAATTTAAAAATATCGTTCATTTAAGAATATTTCCTTGAAAAATAAAAAAAAATAAAAAGTGGAAAAAGTAAAATACAAGTTAACTAAGGTTTGTTAACTAATCAACAATGTCATGAGGCGTTGTGAAGTGAAAAAGATTATCCATTCAATAACAGCTTTTTTTTTTTAAAGTAATAAGGAACATGGACACTGTCATAAGGTACTCTCTTGCAACAAGACAGTTAATCTTAAAGGCTGTTGAGACAACAAATAAAAAAATTACTAAGAGGTAGCTTTTTAAAAGCTTAGTTTCCAAATCCCCCCCCCCCCCAAAAAAAAAATCAGATTCTTTTAGGCTTCATTAGAAGTTTGGAAATTGTAACATGAAAACAGACCTTTCTCAAAAAAAAAAAAAAAAAAAAAAAAAAACTCTTGATATATTTTATATCTTTTTGTGATATTTGTCACAACTAAATTTCTGTTGGATGAAGCCACATTTAACAAAGTTAGATTTCTAGAATGCTCATTGCGAATCAAACTCACTAGCTACAGTAAGTGATACTTAATATGCTCACTATAAATAAGCAGATCCATTTAACAAAAAACTAAAGGATGTGAGGGTGGAGTAAAATGGTTAGCAGCTCAGAATGAGAAACCCCTGAGTTGATTTCAAATTTCAATAGAGTTTCTACATTCACTTTTACACAAATATTCCTTTGGAGAATCCATCTCTTTTTCCCTCTAGCTATGGATTAAACAGTAAGGTAGAGTGATCTTCAGTCTAATTTAGGACTGTTTTGCAGGCATGTGGCTAGCAACTCCATCCTGCAAAAAACCTATATACTATGGAAACCACAGCAGAAATGCCAAGTGTGTTGAATTTGTGGCCCAATACTTCACAGTCAGTGTGTATGGGGGCTTGTGAAGGTGTGTGAAACAAAACTAAAACCATGTAAGGAGATGATATTAATAAAAATGATTTCACAACAAGGAAAATATGTTCCTACATGATGAGAGAAATATGACAAAAAAAAAAAAAAAAAAAAAAAAAAAAAGAAAAGAAAAAAAAGGCCACTTCTTAAATAACAAGCATAATTAACTTTTAAGGAAGAGAGTATTTCCACTTATTGTGAGTACTTTGTTATCAGTAATTTCCTTTTTGGTTTCACATTTATTCACCAAAAATATATTAATACCATTTGGTGGTTTGACCTAATTCAAATGAGCCAAATGGTCAGCAATAAGTGAAGCTTGTAAAAATGCCAATTGGAAGTGAACAATGACAAAATCCTCATAATGGATGGATAAACTCAACTAATATTCTCTCAAATATTACATGACAGATTGAATTAGAATTACTGACTTAAGCTCTGATTGATAAAGACCCAATATCTTTTAATCCATCTTAGTGCATTCCATTTTTAATCTCATGTTGCCAAAATTAAAAAAAAATTTTTTTTTTAAATATTGCTATTATTTTAGTATGTTTGATACTGAACAAAAAAAAAAAAAAAAAAAAAAAAAAATCAATTTTTTCTTCCAACTACCATGAAATTGAGCAAACACTTATCAATTATTTCAAATCAATGTATATTCAAGGAGGGAAAATATAGAAAATGAATAATCTATCAAAATTAACTACTTATTTAGAAAGATTCATTGACAATCCCATAATACTGATGCCAGTGTCTATTACTGTTATGGGTACCTAACATCACAAATTTGCAGAAATCTGATGTACATAAATGCTAAAAATTTACATTAAGCAAAATATTTTGGCCTGTTAGAAATATTTATATCTAATTCTTGTAAAAGTAAAATTAACAAAATAAATATTTTTTTTTTTTTTTTTTAAATTGTGAGAATTTATAAAAACTATCCTAGAGTAAGTAGATGTGCAGTTCATATAAAGGTTATAAACTCAGAAAAAGAAATTGGTAACCAGTGTTACCTTCACATTTGCGCCAATACTCTATCCATCTCTTCTACCCACAATGGTGGGTTATATAGTAGGGTAGACTGGGTTCTTTTGCCTTGAGGTGGCAACTAGTCTTAAAGAAAAACAGAGTTCAAAACCAACTTGAAGAGGGATGGGATCTGTCAGGTTATCTTGTTCTAGACATATCACTGCTGTTTTGCCTACAGTACATGTGGTTCTCCGGTGACTCATGTGTTACAGGACTCATGACGTGATGATAAAGAACTGAAGTTTTTTCCCTTATCCTAAAAGCAATATGCCATCAGCTTTCAACAATGAGCATCCAAGACAATTGATAAATTTGAAATAACATATTTTAAGAGTTCTCATCTAGCTGTGAAAGTATGCAATACTTTAAAATAACTGTCCTGGTTATGACAATTAACTACATCCAGCAGCAAGGTCTCTGATCAAGAGGTTCTGAGGAGCATGGAACCACCTCTTAATTGCTGTTGTTCCAGATTCACACTGACATGAGGTAGTAGCATCTGTTAGGGTCCCAGCTATGGGCAAATAGTTAACCTCCAAACTAGAGTCAAAACACTATGAAAGTATTAAAAATTTTATAGTAAAAATGCTAGCAATACATTTTCATAGAAAAAAAAAATAGTAATACATTTTTGTAAAGGAAATTAGTAATGCTCCTAAGAAAATTAAAATTTCAGCATTAAATGACCCATAAGGAGTTGATATGCTGCTAAACAAACTTTGAAATAAAGTTATGATTCTTAAAAAAATAAAAATAAAGAAAAACAAAAAAGGAAATGAAGATTTAAATAATAAGCCTTTAAATGTATATTATTATTCACATGTAATAACCTATCCACACAAATTGATTTTCCACATTTAGCCATTTGCACAGATGCATGTAACAGTCTTTGAGAATAAAAGCAAAACAAAGGATCCCAACTTGTTAGTTAAGAATGGTTACTGGTAATAAAGATTTAAACCAGAATTAATTTGTTTTAATTTGAGAACAAAACAGTTTATATCTTTCATAAAATCAGAGTTAATGAAAAAAAGATTGATTTTCGTTGCATTTAACAATTCTCCAAGAGTTCACAGATAGGTTTTGTTTAGCAGCATATAAACTCCTTATTGGTCATTTAATGCTAAAATTTAACTTTCTTGAGGACATTAGTAATTTCTTTTACAAAAAAGGTATTGTTGGTGATATATATTTTTTTTTTTTTTTTATTTACAAAAAATTATTGCTGACATTTTTACTATAAAAATTTCTTTTTATACTTTCATAATGTTTTGATCTCAGTTTAGAGGTTAACTATTTGCCCATTGCTGGGACCCTAACAAGTACTACCACCCCGGGTCAGGGTGGACCTAGAAACAACAGCAATTAAGAGATAGTTCCACGTGTTTGAAAACCTCCAGATCAGAGTACTGTCATCATATCCAGGACAATCACTAATACATAAGGTTTATCATCCTATAAAACAAGTCTACTAGTAAAACTAAAGCAAGTAATCAAAATAGTGACAAAAAAAAAAAAAAAAAAAAAAAGTAGTAGTTTTTAGTTCTCTCTAGAATCATTAGTTTATTTTAGGAGATAGTAACTATTTAGCACTGCACCTTTTTCTTACCAAATACGCTATCCATTTTCTTTTTGTCCACAAAGGTTTTGGGTCATTTTTGATTCATTAATTCATTTTCTATGACTTATCAACCTTTTGCAGGTTTAAATAGCCAGAAAAAATTTTTTTTGATTCAATTTTTTTTTTTTTTTTTTTTATTGTAATTTTTTTTTAGCTAATGATTTAGTGATACAAGTTTTACTAATTAACCCATAAGTGGGGAGAGAAGAGGTGGATTCATACCTTTCCCAAGGGTATTTACACATAAGTGAATATATCAAACCCAACTGGAATTAGAACTCAGCTCTCCAATTAACAATTCTGAGACATTATCCATTACACCACTCACACATCCAAGCTTATAATAGCTGGTATTCCCAAGCAGTCTCCCATCTTGGTACTGACCAGACTCAACATTACTTAATTTTGGTGATTATATGGAGAAACAATGTTTCAATGTGAGTTGGCCATAAACTTGTGGAAGGCACAATAATTTTGACTTTGATACCAGATGAAAATGCTGATCTTTCAACATTTAATTTATGGAAAAACCAGAAATCTGATAGATCCAAATCAGGACTGTACAGAGGACATACAACAACTGTGAATGTCAGGCTTCTCAATGTTAGTGCTATTTATTGACTGCAATGTAGCTTTGCATTGTTGAAATGAAAAACAAAACATCAGGTCTAATTCTGTAAGTGCACTTTGAGTACTCAAGGTTTCAGCATACAACATTTCAAGGCCTAAAACTTCATTACTGATCACTGCTTTCTATGTAGTAATCATTACTAACAAACACTATTAATCAATGTCATCAAGTGAACTGACACTAAACATGTTTGAACAGAACTTCATATACTACCAAATGTATGTCCAGACAAGTTTTTGTCTCCATTATTATCAATGAGGGAAGAGATTAATTATCAATCAACCCTTGTATCTTAGACATTTTTATATATCCCCTGAGACTATCTTGGTCTATACACATTAAATACCAAGACATTCTTACAAAGTGAACAAGCTGGGGCCTGCAAGAGATGGATTTTCAAATAAATTACTAATCTATTAAATAAAATTTATTTTTTTAATATATTTTCTGAGTATGTTTTTTTTAAATTTCAGTACTATACATCATTTCTAAATTCCAATAAAGTTCAATTGTAAAATAATTCTAGCAAAATAATCAACATATGAGGAGGTGCTGAAAAGTTCCTAACATAACCCACTTCCAAAATCTGATTAAGAATATATACAGATACCACCAAAAATGTATACACACTTCAGGAAAGGAAATACTTGTATAGATAATGTAATACTAAATTTATTTAGACATCACAAGTTAATACAAGTTATCTTTGGACTCTACAATCACCAGAGATGCTCAAAATGGTGGCCTTCAGCTTCCAGACATTTATTAGCATAGCAAACTACTGCTTGGGCAATGTTGGCCAAAGTGCCCAGTGGGATTGCTGCACATGCATTTGAATTTCTTGTCTAAGGATTGCCAATGTTGTCAATTTTCTGAAATACACAACATCCTTTATGTTCACTCAGGCACATTTGTGATTGTTCAACACCCATAGAGCCAACCTGCGGTTTATACTGCAACTACACTGAGCAGACCTTAGTTACAGTTTCTGGGAGAGAGCATGTTATCTAACGTGATCAAGAATTTGAACAAGGCCAGTATGCTCAAGCCCTCAGCCACGATATCTTGTGGCTTTGTGCTAGCACAGTCAATAGTACTGACGACCCCCAAGAGTTCCGTCTACCCAATTTCACTCACAAGGCTTGGGTCAACCTGATCTAGTCTGATAACATCAGGAAGCCTCCTGACAAATCAACCCATGGTGAGATTCGAACCTGGGTCTCATGGCCAAAAGGTGAACATTCTAACCACTTGGTCATGCACCTATATATTACACACACAATATCCTGATCCAGGGGCCCTTAATAAAAACTGCAGTACTGACATTTTAAGTACCAAACTTCTATTCATGGGTAATAAATTTTCACTGAACATAGTAAGCCATTACTGACCCAATTTATAGCAATAGCTTTATTTTTACACCACACGAACATTACAAATACTATAAAATTATAAAGAGAATGTGCCCCGATTTAGAACTAAAGATTATTAACTGCAGATATGTATATATAATCTCACAGTACTACTCTGTTCCAACTATGACATTACAAGAACAGTATATTTATTTCAGTTCATTCTCAAAACTACTAGTAATCTGAATAAAAGCAAAAACAGGGGTCCTTAGAAATAACTAATGAAGATTTTCTTTCCATTCCACCACCCTCTACTATGCTAAAACCATATTAAGTTATTTTCAGTATAAATTATTTTCAATCATATAAAACACACAAAAAAAATACAATGTCTTCATATATTTATTGATCATAAAATCTGATGTCCTCTCAGTAATGAGATATTACATTGTTATAGTAACAGGAAGCATTACTCCATCCTGATAAACAAACAAGGATCATGTTACTATAACAAAGGAATACTTCCTTCTAATTAGTAGCAAATCAGGGAGAATATAACAAATGGCTTGAAAATAAGATGAGAATTTACATTAAATTCAATACAGAAAAGCTGGGAGAATAGATAAATAACTTTCAACATGAACTAAGAATTATAAAGATATAGAATAAATATTAACAGCTTTTTTAATTCACTCATTTTTGTTTTTTTCTATTATCACAAGAAACACCAGCTTAGTGCAAAAAATACTAATGATTTATTATTTAAGCATACACACATACCTACATATTTCTTTCATTTTTGGATCTGATGAAGCCTAGAAAAGCAAAACGTGTACTCAAATCTAGTTTCAATGAAATGAGTTTCCTATTTGTCATATGTCTTCAGAATTTTGTCGGGATTCTATATGGTATTTTATACACGCATTATATACTTATATTAGGTACCGCCAAAAATTTTCTAAGAGCATACCATGGTGAAAAAAGGACCCAAACTTAATAAAAACAACGTTTTAGTGTCAAAATGTTTATGTTATTATTATGAGGAAAGACCAAAGTATTTTTTGATTATTTTATTAAATTCTTTAAACCTTTCTAGCATGTTTGAAATTTTTGTTGAAAATCTTGTTTTTCTTGCATCAGTGGATGAGCTAAAGATTAGTATTTTTGGCATTTAAAAAAAACATTATTTTGGAAATTATTGCAAAAATCAAATGGTCAGATTTTAATGAAATTTTCAGGACTTATTCACAAATGAATGAAATTACTTTTTCTTTTTTAGCCAATTCAACTATAATGTCAAGATGCCAGGTCAGAACCAATAATATTACGGATTTATCTTTGGATTTCATCAAGAATATCTAAATATATGGCAGGAGCGCCAGACCATATGTGACAGCAATATCCGAAGCATGAAGGAATGGTAGACATAAGATAGATTCTGAAGAGAAAAATTATCTAGTACATGATTTTAGATCACCCAGCCTAAAACTAAGCACAATTAAAATTTAAAATCTCTTAAGCTGAAAACTGCAAACCTGATTATACCATTTTTTTTTTTTTTTTTTTTAGATACTGTCCAATATCTTTTAATAATAATTGCTAACAGAAAAATTTCATGAAAATTAATCCAAGCAGAAAAAGAAATGTTGGCAATTCATTAAAAAAGTATAATTTCTTAAAAAGATTAATTACATTTGAGTAAATTCAATAATAAATTTGAATCAAATCAAGATTCTACATTATTCTAAAATTGATCATATCAAGACAATGTTGGACCAAGCCAAATTTGGCAAAAGGTCAGACTTGTGGAGCATCCATTGATGATCAATATCACGAGAAAGACTTGTTTAAAAAAAAAAAAATAAAAAATAAAAAAAAAGCATTGCTAACCACTGCTCTACAGTGTCATATTTGTGAGGTAATCAGTAAAGATAATTTGCCAATGTAACATAGAAAGTGCTCCTTAGCATTGGCCCTTACTAATATATAACCAACACCATCATGTACAACTACATATTTTAACTATTCATAGTAGTATTCACAGCATAAAATTGAACAAAAAAATAAACTGTTAGGTCCAATATTAATTATAAAAATAAAAGTCTGGTATTAATTATAACTTTCTAAAAACATTTGAGTATTAATTATAGCCATAACCCATTAATGGCCATTATTCCATTTTTGTAAGTAGGGATTAATGAGTTAAAAAAAAAAAAAAAAAAAAAAAAAGTGTGTGTGTTAGGTGGGAGGGGGGGATCACTCAAAGTGTCCCCACAAAATCAGACCAACAGTTTAGAGAGGGAAAAATATAAGTAAGTCCCATTTTGATAACTTTTTGTCACTCACTTCATACTAATTTTTAGATTTTATAAGGTATGGATAAAAGTTTTAAGAATCTAACTGGTTTTACCTTGATATTTCTCAGGACAACTGATTAGGAAGTTGTAAAAACAGCTCTCTGCCCCAACCACACCCAGTAACTGATTAGATTCCTGTAAAACCTTTCAGATAGAGCTTTAACAGACAATTTGATTTTTTACTTTCTAAAATTTGTCCATATCTTAGTAATTTCAGTATATTTACAAGCTGATGAATAGTCAATGACTTAAAAGCTGAAAGAAAAGTTTATGTTCTAATCCCTGAAAAGTGACCTTATGAAAGCTGGAGAATTGACAAAGTGAAATTGAAGGAAAGTAATAAAAAAAAAAAGAGGATATGAGTCTGAAAAATTCACTAACACAAAACTTTCTTCTAAATGAAAGACAATATTGATAGTCCACCAAATAAAATGTCTTTTTATCACTGTAGAATTTACTTCAGTTTATTTAGTTGTTTGTAAAGGTCCAAGATATTTTATATAAATGTCAATACCTTTTGATGACTGATCTTACAATTAAAGCTTAAGATCTGTTTAACTCCTTCAAAAAAGAAAAATGATACTCAGATGACTTGTCTTAAGTAAACTTTCTTTTAGAATAAGCAATTTATAAAAATCACAACTAAAACGAACCAAAAAAGAAAAACTTTGTTTATAGTAACCAGCTTTCATGCTAACTCAAGAGACAATAGGATCCAACAGTTTCATTGGTAATTGCTCCAAGTTTTTATTGGAGATACCAACACTCAGAAAACTAGTATTACATAACCTTACTAATTTTGCCTTATAATTTATTGGAAATGGCAATTGTAATGGATTCATTAACCATGGTGCACAGTTAAGGTTTTGTGTTTCAAGCAAATCTAGCATTAGAAAAACCTGATCTTTTAAAAACATTCTCAAAAAAAAAAAAAAATAAATAAATAAATAAATAAAAAAAAAAATAAATAAATAAAATAAATAAAAAAATAAATAAAATAAAAAAAATAAAAAAATCAATGTATGTATGCTGATATAGGTAAGTCAATATGTAACAAAAGAAAAAAGTATTTTAAATATATTTTTCAACATACTCTTTTTCAATGCATTTATAATTCAAAAGTAAATGCTAAAATATAAATTGAACATTATATAGCAAAGCAAATATTTCAGCTAATAACTTATTCTGCAAACCTGTTGCATACATACGTGTGTGTGTGTGTGTGTGTGTGTGTGTGTGTGTGTGTGTATTACATATACACAAATAAAAGGCATTATATAAAAACAATCTTTATGGCATTTTTAAACGAACTTCTTTTGAGGTTGAGTAGGTACTATTTGGTACCTAACAAGTTCAGTAAATAGATATACAGTGTGATTGAAAAGTAACTCCTTATTTTACGTATGAGTGGCCAGTCAGGAGTTGTGACTTAACACCTCATGACTTTTTTTCTTTTGGGGTTGGTTGCAAGTCTATTATACCAAACCAAGACTTTGGAAGAACTTGAAGGGCAAATACAAGAAGTTATGTCTTCCATACCACAACAGTTCTTGGTAAAATCAGTTGACGCAATTCCTGGGCGGCTCAAGAAGCTGCTAGTAAAATCTGGTGCTCATATTGAATTTTAAATAAAATCCCATGCTAAATGCTTTCCTCTCATATTTCTTGTAAAAATTATAGTTAATAAATAAATTACAAGTATTTTAAAATAGGGAGTTACTTTTCAATCATCCTGTAGAGGATTGGAAAAAACACCCCTGCACCATAATGTTTTTTTTTTTTTTTTTTTTTTAATGCTCCATGCCAAACCCTTTAATTTGCATGATAAAATGGAAGGTTCTAGAAGTACCAAATTATTTTAACCCCTTAACCTAAGAATTCACATGAAATTTCTAATCCCTACTAGTTATTAGACTGCCTCACTAACTTATTAGGCATGAGAGAGTAGGAAGTTAACTTACATATTTATGAATCTACCATTTGGCCATGTGTCAAATATTGATGCCACATATGGTCTGCTGCTCCTGTTATGTATTTTGAGATTCTGGAGGAATCCACAATGTTATTGGTCTTGACCTGCCATCTCAGCCTCATTCACTTTTCCACCACTGTAATGTAGCTTCCCTGTGCCTCTTCTATAAATACTTACATAACTGTTCTGATGAACTTTCCTCTAAAGTATCTAGTTTTTATAAATTTAAGCACAGTACTAGATTGGTAGCAAGGTCTCATTTTGCAGTTGAAATGGCTAGATATAACCGTAATTTCTATGCTAACAGTTTCTTTTCTCACACCTGGGGAAGTCTTCTGTTTTCTTGCTTTCCAGCCAACTTTGAATGGCAATCATTATTTACTGTCTTCTTGATCCGGCTTCTTTTATATTCCTTAATAATGTTTCTCTTTTTCTTATTCTTTCACACTCAGTAACCCCTTGTGTCTTAATGGTTTTACTGCCTTGCTTGGGGTGAAATGATTAAAAAAAAAAAAAAAAAAAAAAAACTTTGGTAATGTAATAAATTTATTAGCTGACTCAATATTCCACCAAATTATAATTTTAATTGTTCACCTTGGTCCCAAAGAATACAAAGTGAATAAAAGATTTTAGATTTGTTCCTTTAAACAAAAACTAATCAGTACATTAAAACTGATTTTTGTAATACAAAGATGTAAACAAAAATTGTTTACATCTTTGTATTACAAAAATAAGGAAATATAAAATAGGAAAATATAAGATTAATGCTTCCATATTTCTTTGATATCAAAAAAAGAAAAAAATGAAGACTGACAATGTTAAAGTTACATTGTATATTATCATTTCACTCTGTACTGATAAATTAGACTAGTACCATGATAGAATATATACAATTGACCCATTTTCAAAATATATGCATTGAGCAGAATTGTAACTTCCATTTTACTTTTCAGCATCTACATTTTACAAGTGATCATTACAGTTATTATTACATTTGTATTTAAGTATAAACTTTAAGGAGATAAAAATTTGCAAGTTTGACAAATTAGTAAGAATATAAAAATCATCCTCTACATACAAAGATCAAAAACTAATCTCCACACATATCAGAATTTCACAATTTGATGGAGATTATAGCATAGTTGATATAGCAAGTGAAATGAATCCAGTCAAAGCCAAATTTTTTCCATACCTACTAACAAAAAAAAATGTTCTTGGAAAACAAGTTATATAGAAAAACGATCCTATGATCACATTAACTACTGCTACTCTCCACACACACACACACACACGCGCGTGTGTGTGTATTTGGCTGGCTTTGAAAATTTGTGTGTGTGTGTGTGTGTGTGTGTGTGTGTGTATATATATATATATATATATATATATATGGCTTCGAAAAATGTGTGTTTATGCATGTATTTGGCTTAGAAAATGACTGCAATATTGACAAAAAACAAAAATGAAACTCAAAATATAAAGCAAATTAAGTGAACTTTCTTGCCAGCATTTTCCTATGAAAATGTACATAATAGAATAAATTACATTCCAGTTTTTATTCATCAAGAAGTTAATTTTGAAAAGGTTATACAAATGGTTCTCCTGGAAAAGTTTAAAAATTTGTATGCAACAAAATTGCTTGATTATCCAAAAAATTAATATATATATATATATATATATATATATATATATATATATGTGTGTGTGAATAAAAACAAATGGAAAAATTTTCTTTACCAACATGGACTTTAATGAAGGTAAATATAAGGATTTCATTTTGCAAGGTGTAAGTAAAATATTGAAAATATTGTTAGGTTTTCAAAATTAAGAACACAAAAATATCCTTATGGCTAATAGTGAAAGTCAAAGTAAACTATGGATGATTCTAAGTGATGTAATTTAACACCTAATAAATGAAAGAGTAAATGTTATTGTTGAAATTTTATTATTTTCTTTGTTTATATATATTTATTTTCTATATTAATGTAATTATTGTTTATTATTTTAATAAATTCATGTATTTGTTTATTTTAAATAAGGTTTTGATTTAACATTTTTCTTTTAATTAAAAAAAAAAAAAAAAAAAAAAAAAAAAAAATTGTGGTCATATATGCTGGCTTGGGAAAAGAGTATTTCTTTTAGGAATGGAGATATTTGAAAAAAATCTGGGGTGCAGGCTAACATTTTGGCAAGATTTGATCATGGCATTTTCAAGTTATTTCCATTCAATTAAGTTAATAATAAGTGTGTATTTGATAAATTGTTATAAGATCCTTTCTGTGTTCATAGATAAGTTTTTAAATTTCTGCTAGTTTTCCCAATATATTGTAAGGAACAGTTATGACAAAAAAAAAAAAAAAAAAAAAAAAAAAAAAAAAAAAATTGCTTTAATTAATTAATCCAACACTTTATTACTTTAAACTATTTTAGTGGATACCCATATTTGAGCAGATGTTCTTTTTATTTTTTAAACAGTATTTTATTTTTGTCTACTGGCTGGAACATACGAGAAATCAGGAAATTCAAGGAAACCAGCAGGATTCAAACCTGCATCCACCTTTGAAAGAGAAATCCTTATTAGGTCCAAAGGCAGTATAGAACCTTGCTTAATTGACATCACCTTTCATGGCCAAGTCAATTAAAAGCTCATTGGATCTAATGATGGTTTCTCCTGCAAAGGGAAGTGCAGCTTTGAATCCTGCCAGAGAATGCATTTTTCTTTAATAATCCTTGAATATCCAGGCTGGTAGATGGAAATAAAATAATCTAAAAAAATAAATGGAATGTCTACTCAAATATGGGTATCCACGAAAAAAATGTTTAAAGTGATATATAACAGGTGCGATGGGTAAATTGTCTGCATTTTATATTTTTAATTTTGCACATGCATGTTTGTTTTTGTCGACTGTACAGTATAGTAGGGTCAGTTGGGCACCCTCTGTGAGAAAAAGAGCACCCTGATGCAATTCACTATGCCAGAAATTTGGAAACTGTATGCTGCACTGCTTGACATTCATGCCAGAACTCCAATACAAACATTCCAGAGTGTTTGGGTGTCAATCCGAGGGCAGTGCAGAGGATTTGGAAAGAGTTGGATGAGTCTAAGGGTGATTACGAAAGTGTTTGGAGTGATCACTAGTGATATCAATGTTATGCCTCCATTCATCTTCCCACAGGGTCTCACTCAACATAGCCTACATCAAGTGCCTTGATGAGGTAGTGCTGCCCTGAGTCAAGAGGGTGGCTCCTGGAAGACCCTATGTCTGACAACAGGACTCTATACCAGGCCACATAAGCGGGAGAACCAAATCATGGCTGTCAGACAATTTCTGTGAGCACATCACCCCTTAAATTTGGCCACCTAACTCCCCAGACTGCAACCCCTTTGATTAGGTGTGGTGTGCAGTTGAGCAAAAGACCAACAAAAGTCCTTGTAATACCAAAGATGAACTGAAGGAGAGGAGTATGGCAGAAATCACAAATCTAAACCAGGAGACCGCCCAAAAGAGTTGCAAGAAATTCCAAAGTTGTCTGGAGGCCATGGTTGAAGCCAATCACGAATTTACTGAATAAATTTATTCTTTAGTATTTCAAGATATTTTTGTGTAATTTTGGTAAATATATCTTAAAATGAAATGTCAATGTTATTTTCATTTTTGCATAATATAGACGACAATTTATCAATCGCAACCTCCATGTGTGCATGTATATATAAAGAAGTGTATTTTTTACAATTATATTTATGTATTTTTGTGTACTTTTGTCTTCAAGTGCATAACAAGTCAAAATTAAAAAAAGAAGAGAAAAGACAATGGCTAAAAGAACATGTATGACGATTTATTTCAAGTACTATTCAAGAATGGTCATTTCTTTCTAAAATAGTTTGATATGAGCTATTGATCAAGAACTTGTCTACCTACCTCCAACCACAACCAGCTTATACTCAGTCATCAGGCTGCTGTGACTGCTTACACTGTTGATAAAGTAATTTCCACAGGGACAAACCTGTTAATAAAATACAGAGATATGTTATGTGGATGTAGTCATATAAATGAAAAAAAGCATCTTACAATGTTTAAGGTTTTTATCTATCTACTGAAAGGCCTTACCATTACTGACGATCTGATTTTGGTTATCAAATGTAGTATTGATCACATTTCTATCAGGAAAGTTTATCAGATGGTTATTGCTCATTTCAGACATATCAAATTACTGTTACTAAGCAGGAGGCATAAAAATTCAGTTAATTTATTCATTTTCCTTTCTGCAATAGTAGTATATATCTCAAAGAATTTAAAAAAAAAAAAAAAAGTGTTTAAGTGTTACTATATAGTAAATATAAAAAATTTTTTTAAATATTCAGAGCAATGGATAAATGTATTCAACACCAATTTACAAACAGATCACCAAAAACTTAGAATATACTATAGGAGGTAACAATTGTTCAAGTGTGTGTGTGTATATATATATATATATATATATATATATAAAAAATTGGATTTTAAAAAATATTACAAAATTTGTACCAACAGGAAAGTGACTGACTGTTCATATAAGGAGACAGTCAATTTTGTAATAAACAAGAAAAAAAAAATAGTTTACAGATTTTTAGAAAAATTTGCTTCATGTCTTACTGAAATTAAAATAACTAAAAAGCAAAACCTACATATAAAAATTTCAATACAACTCTCTCTACGTGCGTGTGATAAAAATATACTCTTAAGTTATACTATATTTATTTAAGTACTCACTAACAGAGCATATATAAATATAAAAGTGAGCACTGAGGTGAGCCCCAAGTTGTGACAGTGTTTCATGGTTGAACACAATTTTCAGTCCATGTGTGTTGTATTTTGGCCCAACTATTTACATATGCTGGTTAAATGATGCATTATGTGTAGTAAGACCTCTTATATTATCCTAATGGTTTTTAGGTTGGCAGTAACACTTAATGTTTCAAATTATTTTAGAGAATAGGAATAATTGTGGATCCAAATGCAGTTATTTGTAGCTATTTTATAGTGTTTAACTTTTTACTCAGTTATTATTGATTATTTAATTATTATTATTACTACATTTACTTTTGTTTATGCATGCTTTTGTAGTTTGTTTATTATTTATTTAATTTGATTATTTAACTGTTTTGTTTATTTTTGGGGGGATGATTATCTTATTTGTTTCATTTAGTGTTAACTTTATCTAAATTATGTTACATTATCTGCAATATATATATATATATGTCACATTATCAGTATTATATGTATATATGCTATATTATCTGCATTGTATATGCTGCACATATTTGCATTTTTCATGGTGGTATTTTACAAGGTATTCATTTTTAATTTTCAATTTTTAAGTAATGTGGTAAGAATTTGTTTTCATGTCTGTATTTTGGAAAGTTCAGATTGTTTATTTTAGTAATTTCTGTTGATCTGGGAAAATGATTATAGCTATTTTCTCTGATTGGTGCATCATTGAAATCCAAACACTGTCTCAGCATACATATATATATGTATATATTATCTGCATTGTATATCCAGACTTGCAATTAGCAGATTTTATAATTTTTATTCTTTAAGGGATCAAATTTATCAGATTTGTTATTTCTTCTTGTAAAATATTACATACATAGTCGTTTTTTTTTTTTTGTAAGGCAGAACTGGGATTCATCTTGCACAAAGTAAGGTGGGTCCTGCCTGACAGAGGATTTACAAGTTTTACAAGGTCGGATGCTCTTCCTGACACCCAACTCAGTCACAGTAGCCTAAGTACATCAAATGTTTTTATCAAGCCACCATCAGGAAGGTTGCCATTCAAGGCTCAAGACTTCATCTTAGACATATATATACACACACATATATGTGTGTGTGTGTGTGTGTGTGTAGTAAAAATTTGTCTTCAGAGTTCTGATTGTTTATTTAGTAATTTCTGTTGGTCTGGGAAGGTCATTATAGCTATTTTCTCTGATTTGTGCATCACTGAAGTCTAAACACTGTCTCACCATACCAGTTTCTTTATCTCTGTTGTTTTCAGCTATTAAACCAGCAGACATAACCTTATCTTGTGTAATAAGTGCAGAAAATCAGCTGATTTAGAATAATGTAATCATCAGAAAACAGACAACTTGTAAAATCTAAAATTAATAAAACTTTATTGCATATAATAGTTAAAAGTGACTGTTGAAATATTGAAATAAGAGTACACATCTTTCACAAGATATTTATATCTGGTTGAAAAAACTGTTCATGCAGTTTCTAAATAAATTTGATTTAGAAATTTTCAGAACTTTCTTTACAGTCAAACAAAATAACAGCTGTTAAAAAATAAAAAATTCAAAGTGATTTTTTTCTTGTCCATATAAATTTCCAACAAGAATGAATATTTACGTATTTGATCATATACACACATCTGACACAGCATATTTTGTATAGAAGACAATACGTCACAGAATTAGTGTTTCAAGTGTAAAATCAGTACCAATGAGATATTAATTTGTATTTAATTGTTAAAGGCTAAATGAGACAGCGAGTGCACTTACCTAAAAAAAAATCTATACAACATCAGAAGAAACACAAAAATAAAGGAAGAAAAACCCCAAACTTAAAGAAATCTGTTTTATACAGATAGAGTCTATCTGAGATAGACCAAACATTCATTTTTTTTTTTAAGTCAGTATAAAGTTTAAATGAAAGTAAATGTAATAATAAAAATAACGTTTTTCTTTGTGAAAAAATTCAAATTTACTCATGAAATCCAATATTGTAAAATAATCTTAATTCCTAATATTGGATGTTACAAGGCAAGAGTTTCCAGTCTTTACAGTACACAGCCCATATATATGTAGCCTCCCTCTTTACAATATTAGTTAGTTTATGAAAAACTAGGTCCGTATGGGTAAACCTAAGGAGGATAAAATCCAGAGCAAATAGTTTAAAAAAACAGACATGGAACCTTAAAGTGGTCTGTTATATATATATATATATATATATATATATTAGTGATTGTCACTTCTTGACAGAAGTCCCATCTCCACAATAGATTTCTTTGTTTTTTTTTTCAGACTCACCCATCATAAGAGTGCAGATGACCTTAAACCAGTATTACCTTTTACAAGTTTGTAATATTTATTTTAAGCACATAACTAAAACCCCAAACTGTACTAAAATTCAAATATCAATGAATACCTTGTAATTTTTATAAGCTGCTACAATACATAGATTTATTAAAATATTTTAGATTTTTAGCTGTTAACTTCTACTAAGAAAAAAAAATATCAATCTTCCAATAAAGAAAGAAAGCAAGCACGAATTTTCGGATTTAATTGTATTAGAATCGAAAACATTTTCTTTGTAATGCTGTATTTAGGAAAAAAAAAAGAAGCTTAATGTTATGTCACATTTCCTATCTGCTACACTCTAATCAGATTTAGCCCCGCAGTTACAGCTGCTAATGAATAGGATTGAGGTTACCATTTCAAATGTTACCTTAAATCTTGGTGACGCCTCTTAACCAAACCCAGAAAACAGACCTCAATTTTTATACAACGAATACTTGTTTGTAAGCTAGTATCCTCACGTTATACATTAGAGTACTGGCTAATATAAAATAAATTATTTGAAAAGTCACCTATTTTCATAGAAAACACCTTTGGAGAGTTTACAAATAAAATAAGATTTTTTTTCTTTCATATGTATCAGTTCTAGGTAGTTTAAGTTTTCCTATATATTTCTTTTTTTTGTTAAGAATGTGAATTTGTCAGTAAATGTCATTGGGTGTGGAAATTAAGCTTAATTGTAATAGAAAATAAAAATACTGCAATGGAAACATTTTTTAAAATCCGTTTAGTCAGTGTTTAGTTTATCAAGTAAAAAAAAAAAAAAAAAAAAAAAGTAGTTAGTTTTTCTGTTTTTATTTCTCAACGCATGTGGGTGGGCGTTAGTTTTACTTTTTTGTATGATAAAAAAGTTTGCACTAACAGCGACAAAGATCATTATTTTTTTTAAATTGTTAACTAACATTTAAAGCTTTTCTTTATCTTAATAAATAAAATGTTTTATGACCTCAATTAGAGAGACTTATGAAAAGTGATGCATCTTTTTCTTCTGAAATTAACGAGATTTTTAAATAAACAAAAAAAGTTTGGTTTTCACAGTGAATGAATTTACGAAATTAACCATCTTAAAGTCTAATCCATAAAAAATGTCTACAAAAGGGCAAGCTATTATTATTCTAGTTCTAGTAGTTGCCTACGACGAAAAAGTCTCGAGAATTCTGAGCATTGGCTCCATATTCAACGTTCCACTGTTATTGAAGAAAAAAAAGATTTTTAAATGTATTGGCATATTTCCAACATGAACCGGTTTTGATATGAATACATACATTCAATGCAATTTTCTAAGTTGCTTTTTTGACTTTTGAGGCGAAACAAAAAAAAGGAAATATTTTTGCTCTACCCAACCCTAATAGGTCAGCATTTAAAAAATTAAAAAAAAAAAAAGAAAAAAAGAGAAATTGATTTTTGAAGATTTTTAAATGCTATCAAATTTTTAACAGAACAGTTTTCCCCTTGAGGTCATAGATAAATAATATAGGATAGGCGGTTATTTTATTTTATTTATTTATTTTTAAGTGTACAGAAAATATTTTCAAATTATTATGCTGTAGGTAGTGTCGTTGAAAAGCAACTACACAATCCACGTGTAGACATCGAGTATAAACACCTTCCAAGAATATGGTTTTTAACTTTAGTTTAAAAACCATTAACATTCCAACCTTTTCGGGTAATATTTCTCTTAGTCACAGTCCGGTATATTTGATCTTGTCAACACAATGTTTCGGTACAGAAAGAGAAGATCTCTTCTTCCGGTAATAAAAGTAAAAAGGAAAACATTAGTTAATATAACCAGCAATGCTTATGAATTACTTTTATTTTAAATCACGCAACCTGCTTGTTCCAATTACGTGGAGATGTTCTCAAATCTTTATTCACCAAACACGTTTGTTGAAGAAAAATACATGGTGTTGAAATCCATACTAGCTCGACTTATTCACCAGACAGATATGCCAACGTCTTCTCTCTCCAACGATGATCACTGTCAATTATCTGAATATCACGTGTGCCCTTCTAACTCCAGATGTGGTCCGCCATATGAGCTGAAACCCAGATAATTGACAGAGAACATCGTTAGAGAGAGTGGGGAAGTTGAAGGAGACAGCACATATTTTGTTTGCCCAGTGCCGGAGTCAAACTAGTACGGATTTCTAAACCATGTGGGTTTCTTTGAACAACAAAAGGTGTAAGAGAATTTTGCCAAGATATCTCCACGTAATTGGAACAAGAATAAGATGCATGCATGATTAATAATAAATAATAAAATAATTGATGTTGTTGGAAGTATTGATTGCTACTTCACGCTCGGGCTTGCTTTTTTTTTTTTTTTTTTTTTTAATGTTTGCTACGATTTTTCATCTGATTTTTTTTTCACTGCCAGAAGAAATTATCTTTCAATATGCAAAATGCACATGAAATTTATAAAAACTAGAATAGATCGACCGAAACGTGATATCTATAGCAAAATCAAATACACAAAGTATGTTAGAAAAAAAGTGGGAAAACTGCCAAGAATTTTTCACGCGTTTTTTGGGGGGGGTTTCAACACGATAAAGATAACAATGTTGCCTATGGTTTTAAAAACAATTTATTACTCTCTCAGTCTTATTTTCTGTAAGTGCTTTGTGAGGCACAGGCAAAAAAACAAAACAAAAAACTGCTTTATTGTCCCCCTCCTCACACAAAAATGACATTATTTCCGAGGCGTGTTTAAGGCTGATAAATACAAGAGAAGAATGTGTGCCAAATTTACAGTGGCATATAAAATTCACGCTTCACAGACAAGGAATGTATTGAAAATATATCAAGACTTGAAAATTAAAAGGGTTTTTTTAATTGATATTTGTTTAGTTAAAGTGTAGTCGTCAATTATAAAGGAAATGGAATGTTTTATAAAAACGATACTTCTACTGCTAGAGAGAAAAAATGCAAGCTTTAGCAAGCTGCTTTAGCTTTGTCAATGCCAGAATAATTTCTTTGGTTAGACTCATATCTAAAATATAAATTGATTTTTTTTTCGTTGAAAAATGTACAATGCAAATAATACTTAAACAAAAGGTAAAACATACAACGAAGGACATATGTATATATTTTTTTTTTAATAAAACGTTAAGTACATTGTAATGTAGGTTAGGTCATGCGATCATGCTGTCAAACGAGTTTTTTTTTTTTTTTTAAATCCTTTAGTGTCCCCACTAATCTGCTATATAGCTTATTAAATAAAATCTGTTCAAACAGCTTTATGTTTCAATAAGCCAGAAAAAAATCCGTTGTCAAGTGTTGTCGAATAAGTCTTTACTTATATATATATATATATATATATATATATAAGTATGATTTTTCGAAATATGAATCTAACGAAAGAACAAACCCACACAATCGAGATCATCAAGCGGCGCATACTTTTTTTCCTCTTTCTTTCTACAACGACCTAGAAAAGAATAATGGGCTAATACTTCAAATTATAATTAAAAAAAAAAAAAAATGTTGCAATAAAAATATTATCCGATGAAAGAATGACCCACAGATTTCTATTAAATTGTGTGTAGTAGTACAAAAACAGCTCTCTCTCCCCGGGTGTTCCTGAGAAAGTATAGCTTCATCATCATCGATTTATTTAAAACATTTCTGTAGACTGGCTTTTACTTAACTTTATATATATATATATATATATAAAGATTTTCTTTGTAAACTTTCTCTTCATACTGACAGTTATAAATCTGTATATAAATACCCTTTTTCTTTATTCCTATTCGTGATATAAATATTTAAAAAAGAAAAAAAATAATAATGATGATTCACATATTCCTGGAGTTATTCATTTTTTTTTTTTTTTTATTCGCCGACAAACATATGTATTTTGTCGATGTTCCGACATGTACTTTTTTTTATAATTTTACATATGTTTGGTTAATAAAACGATATTTTTTTCACTTTTACTTTATTGTATTTTCAAAAGGTTTATTATTAAATAACTCATGATAATCTACTTTTTAGACATAAAGTGTGATTTTTTTTTTGTTTTTAATTACTTTTTTTTTTTTGATAAGGGCAAAAACCAAACTGTCCTTTGCTCTTTAAATCACACACAGTGTAGGGCTTCTACTACTATATAAAATTATTTGTGTGTCCCCCCCCAATCAGCTATTTTGTAAATAGAAATCACGAGTTGAGAAAGCACCATGTTTCCACTCCAGGTTAGGCTAGAAAAGAATTTATACTAAATTTTTTTTTTAGAAATGAATAAATAAATGACAACTGCACTTTTTGAAATATGTTGGTATTATCTTTGACAACTGACTTTTAATCGCGATAAATTCTCAGTTTTAAGAATTGTCTTTTTAATCGAAATATATTCACGTTCGTCCTCTTCCTTGTAAAATGTGACAAAAAAACAAACAAACAAAAAAAAACCACAACATACACACAAAAGAACAAACACATAAGGTCCTTTATATATGTGTATACACTGTATAAATATGCATATTCTTTTAAGCCACAGCTCAAAATAAAGATATTACACAATAAATAATGAATCTTAAAACTCACTAAACCAAATACATACCTTATAACATCCGTCCCTTTCTCCAACGATGTGTTGGTGATTATACGCCAACTTACTCCACAACTCAGGTCGGGTTGTCTAAAAATACTACTACTACTACTACTACTATTATTATTATTATTAGTAAGATTATTACTACACAAGTATTTCAAGTAATAACTACTTCCTAAAATTCCACACAATACTCGCACCGTTAACTGTCGTTGAGCTGCCACTAAAATCTTTCGTTTTATTTATTTATTTTAAATATATTTATTTTTAGATTTTGATATCTCGAAAATAAACACACTGCTAGAAATTAGATGGCAGAAATTTCGATCGTTAAAATGTGACTTTATAGTAATTGTCTCCACCGCAACCGTTTCATTTATGTCTGGAGTCGTCCTCAAATCAGCTTGTTCCAGTTTCTGTCTCACTTATAATCTTCCGTTAGTATTATGTTTTTTTTTTTTTTTTTTCAAACACTCACCACACTACTAACAGATATAGATAGATGTGTGTATTAAAGGAGTTCACGCCCGTAGAAAGTCGATTTTGTAACTCCTCCAAATGGGAGCGGGACCTCAAAATGGGGAGGTAACCCCGATTTGCGAAACGTTCAACCTCATAGCCAAATTGGTCAACTGACTTGAGATGCAAACTAAAAGGCGTACTCTGCCATTTTAAAACCATTGGTAGCGGTTTCAATTCTTAGTGTGCTCTATTACGTGTATTACTGTTGGCTTCGTTCAGATAAACTCCACTTTAAGTGTAAACTCGATTTAAGGTTACATAATGCTTGGTTGACAAAAAGATAAATTTGTTTGATTTAAATCAAAATTTTTTATAAGAATCATTGCAATTTGGGCGCCACAGTCATTGGACGACAGTACACATCTTGATTTAAGTAACTAACAGTTACTGTTAGTTAGTTAAACTAAGAAGCACATATCCCCCACCAGCACGTATTTTTGCCGATAAATGAACACTAAACTTTTCAAAGTTACTGAATCAATCAATACAATTTATCATTTATGGAGAATGAAAATAGTTGAAATCGAACGAGGGTGATAATTTAAGTTGGTTTCATTTTTTTCAAAAATCAAACATTTTTTTTTTAACTTGCGATAGAACTCTCTTTAAAAAGTTTAAATGACTCAAAAACAACTAGAATGTTTTCTCTTTCATATTTCGTTTACTTCCGAATCAAGAAAACAATTTAAAACGATATTATTCTTTTTATTTTATTTTTTCTCTATCAAAAACGCGTATTTATGGTTTTATTTATTTTTCACTTATACTTTGTTACAAAAAAAAAACTATTTTCCCAAATGCCTCAATCAGAAAAATTATGTAAATTAATTTTTTTTTTTTAAATGTTAATTTATTGTTTGTTTTAATTAAGACTAAGAGTGGATTATGAATAATACGTTTTTTCAGTTTTTAATTTCTGAGATAAAAAGAAAAGTTTATAAAATAAAAAGTAAACTAATTTTTTAGACTCCGGTCATGCTTCAGAGAAAACCTTTTCTTTTTTTAAAATCTGACGTCGATTACCGTTTCATTAAATTTAAATTGAGTCTACTCTAGACTAAAACGTTACGTTTTACGGTTTTTTTTTTTTTAACTTACTTAAGCTTTCCTTATCCATCATTTATAAAAACAAAAAAAAAACTGTTTATTTATTATGACACGGATCAACCAAAATCTGTTATGAAGGAACACTGAGATTCTGGTTTATTTTATTTTTTGTTTCCAATTGTAATGTATTTATTTTTAATTTCTATGTCGGATAACCGTTAAAAATGTAACTTACAGAATTTTACTGGCTTTGTAGATTTTGCTAGTGCAAACAAATGTACTAATTGTCGATATGTGATGAGTAAATGTCAGGCTCGCTGAAAATTTAAATTGTTGTTAAATGTCAAGAAGCTTGAATCAAGCTGCTTGATCCCAAACAAGTTGCAATTTTTATGTCTCAGTTAAAAAAAATAGCAACTTCATGACTATTGAAAAAGGTTGGCAACACATAAAGACACTGTTCATCAGCTTCGTTAAATGAGCGACAAAAAGACAGTTACATTCCAACTCTACAAGTCTGATATTAAATTAATTATTTCTTAAAATGGCAATATAAAAAGTAAAACCTAAAAACTAAAAAGTCGCATGGATCAACAAAAAATCTTTTAAGAAAATAATTACTACTAATTGAATTTGTTTTTATTTTCTATTGGGTATTGATTGACAATATTCAGTCCCCCCCCCCCCACGAGGGTGTCATGTGGCTCAAGGCCTTTTTAACGTGGGCATTCCCGAACCATTAGGCTCGGCCAAAATTGAGTATTGATTGAGTCAATTGAGTATTGATTGACTACGACAATGATATTTTACTTTGAAATTAAAAATGTTATTCATTAAATTGATACTTTTTTCTTGCTATTTGTTTAAAAAAGCATATTTTTTAAATTAATCAAGTTAATGTACAATTAATTAATTCATTTGCATAAACTTATAAATAAATGTTTTTTTCTTAAATTTGTCATCAAGCATGTTTGAATGTTCTCCTCCACCACTCTCTTGAGCCTTTTTTGAACATCGCCCAATCGTCCTCCTACATACTGAGGTGTCATAAATAAAATACACTTTTCTTTTTTCATATTGAATAAAAACCTTTATCATTTTCAAACACCTATTTCTTTGTTAAAAACACTTCCCCACAGGAAAAGGGTTATTTTGTGTATGAACGTAACACACAAGAAAGAAGAATAAAAAAAGTTTATCCAGTTTTTGACATGACAGATATTCAATTCAAGTACAAATTTCTCTGCTTTTAATTTATTTTATTTACGTACATCCAAAAATTAAAAAAAAATGCATACCATAATGAAAAAAAGGTCCCAAACTTGATAAAAACAAAATTTTTATTTATATTATTTAATTTTCTGGTGAATAACATTAGCGTTCAGGTACGGTAAAGTCCAATATAAACCCAAATCCATTTGACTCCCTGTTTGTGTTCAAAGAATCCTAAATCGCTGTTTTTGTTTAAAAGAGAGTTGATTAAAGTGGGACTGAGAATATACATTATTCTACCAATGTTGGGAAGATATCTTCCTTTGGTCTGAAAAAGTCAAACTCAAAACCGACCAAAATATCATTGTATGATAATGACGAATATTGAAAAAGTTTAACTCTAAAAAGATCATCAAATTATTACTTATGTTAATTTTAAAAAATAAATTTATTTACGTACCTCCAAAAAGCAACATCTAAGGTTTAAATGCATTTTAAAAATGAAAACCTTTTTTGAAGCTTTTTTATTAGTTTTATTAATTTCCAAGCTAATTAATAAATTTAATAAGCAAATTTCAATAAGCAAAATACTTTGTTGTATTTCAAATCGATTTTTAATTGATTGGATTGGAATGTTATTTAAATCGCTAAAATCGACCATATTGACAAATATGTCAGCACAACATAATTCTCCTTATTAAAAAATATTTCATAAGTAAAATATACTTTACTGAAACTTTATTCGAGGAAGATTAACTGGTTTAAAGTTTAATCAAACCGAATTAAAACAAATATTACTCACTGTTAATGTGAAATATCGGAGAATGACATTTTTTTAACACGAAGTTGGGTGTTTTATGAGGTTTTTTGACAGATCTACAGTTAACTTAATGTTTGGCAAATTTAAGTAAAAAAGAGTATATAACTCTAAAAGTTACTTGAATACATCGTGAATGTCTTTATATATTTTAATTACCCAGTAATCTTATACATTTAGGAAATATTTTATTGAATTTTAAATACCCTAAGAGTAAGACTATATAGTCTTACGTACAAAAACGCTTGTTGAGGAAATGTTAGAAAATTACAAATAAATTCTAAATTCACTATTGTTATCAGTCTTATTTTTGATAACGTTGTGTATGAACGTCCGCATTTAAAATCGACACATTCACCAAAAAGAAGAAAAATTCAAATTTTAAAATACTGATGGTCGCTAAATTGTAGTAAGCATTTCCATTTGTGAATAGTAAATATATATTTTTTATATAATAACAATATCCTCTAACCTCTGCAAATTAATACATAATTTTAAAAGATTTAAAACTTTATAAATCATTATAATTAAAATTTAAAAAATCAATAAAAACAATTCTTATAAACATTCATTATTCTTCGATTTTTTTTCTTAAGACAATAATAGTGTTTATGATATTCGTAAAAAGCAATTAAAAATGCTTTTCTAATTAAATAGTGTTATTGCATTTTTATTTTAAGATTCTGAGTAAACTTTCTTTAACTGGAGGTTCTGTTTGACAAAAAAGTTTGTTAAATTCTCCAAGGCCTTGTCTTTATAACTAAAACATTTTTAGCGCTATAAAAATAATTTCTCGAAATTTCATAAAAATGATAAAATTAAATAAGTGAGGGATAACAGATGTAAAAACAAATTTTTTTATCAAGATTTTTTAAAAGAGAAACATTTCTAAAATAATTTCATTCATTTGTGAATAATTAGTCCAGATAGTTTCATTAAAATCTGCCAATTATTTGGTTTTTGCAAGAATTTCTAAATGTTTCTCACCGCAAAAAGACGCTTAAATTTCCCATACTAATTTAAGGCCGCCCGTTGATGCAAAAAAGAAATTAACACAAATTTCGAAATTTTTTAAAACATTAAAAAAAAAAAAAAATCCATTGTTTTTTTTCTTTTAATTTTAAATTTAATAACAATATAAAGATTTTGTCGATAAACTTTGTTTTTATTAAGTTTGTGGCATTTTTTCATCATGTATGCTCATTTCTTAACAGATTTTTGGAGGTGCCGAAATAAACATAAAAATTTAAAAGGATGAAAAATATAATAAATAAATTAAATTCGACACCCAACAATACTTTTCACTTTGACTTCACATACAAAAGTTCGTCCTGGCCGTCCCTAAGAGAGTTGTAATTTTATTTTTTGGTATACCAATGCAGCAAATATTATTTGTACATCGACACCAAAAAAACTAAACGTTAAACTTTTTTTTACCTCCATTTCATCTCGAAGGCAAAAGAAAAAAAAAGAAGAAAAAACACAAAATATCTTAAAATATTTTTTTTTTTTTTGTTGAATGTCAACGTATTCTCAGGGTCTCAATCTTTGAATAGCCCCATTCAGTTAAGGCTTAAAAACTGTTAAGCTGTGATGATGGAATATTTTTTTCTTTTTGTACTTTGTCTTTTTATTTATTTCTGAAAAAAAAAGTTTCTATATTTCCAATGATTAAATGTCACTTTCATTTCACAGTTTCTCGTTAAACGAGACCCCCCTCCCCCACAAACATTTTAATATTCATTAAGTTTTCAAAAAACCTTGTTTAGAGAGAATCGTCAATCCTGCCGCATTTCGAACATTCAAAGTAACCGTTTTGTTCTTCAGAGCAGTTGTTTGTAGATTGAAATTAAAGCCGTTTGCAAAACTCAAAAGAAGCATTGTTCACATCCAGTCAAATCTTTGTTGATATTCCACCACAGTAAAGATAACGATGGCGGGAAGTGGGGCTCTACCAAATGATCTGAGCAATTCAACACCTTTTCAATATCCTCACAACGATATTGTTTTCTGTTCTTTTAGATTTCTTACATTACAGGACATTTGGGAGTCGGGACTCTGAACTCACTAGCAACTTTTATTTTGCAGGAAGTTTAAATCTTTTAGCGTTCGGTTTTAGTTTAAGTATCACCAAAGGATATCTTTTTTCCGAAATGAAAGCAGAAAATCACTACTCCGTTTAAAAAAAATGTCCCTAATCAGGAAATTATTCGATTCAATTCAAACGTAATTTTCAGTATATATATTTTTTTTTTTTTTGACAATAATGTTCACTCTGTACAAGGCCCAAGAAGATCCACTCGAGGTAAAGGGTCACAGAGTCAGAGGCACGTTTTATGAGGATATGTGGGGAAGATAACAGTTGACCCTAGACTTGAACAGGTTAAGATTGTAGTGACTGAGGAAGTATTCTCTTGGGAATCGGTTCCATGAAACAGCGGTTCGTGGGAAGAAGCTGCTTGAGGGGAACCTAAATCTCACCAATTTGAAGGGATTGAGGGTGGTTTGCTACAATGTGCGTGCGTCGCCTGGCGGGTCTTAGTCATGAAGGTTAGAACTGGTGGAAGTAAGGAATGTAATTCGTCTGAACACTTTCCATAGGAATAGCGATAGAATAGCAACGTTTCGTCTGTGGAAAGGGGTGGCAGGGTAGAAAATAATTCACCAACCACAAGGACGCTGACACTTATTCATCAATGAATGTATTATACTGAATAAGTAATTTTATTATAAAATTTTGTGGAAATATTTTTTGGTGGAGTATGTTTTTAATTTGAGGGGGTGTTCGTGAATTTCTTTTACACTAAAAGAAAAATCTATGAAGATTTTATCCCAATAAAAAAAAAAAATGCAATAGCAATATCGAGGATGAACAAAAAACTGGAAATTCGTCCCGAACCTACACAAATAAATAATTCAATAAAACTCAAAGAATAATTTTGAGGCCCGCATAATTTAATAAAACACGTCTTTTTATTTAAGATATAACAGAAAAAAATATACACTTACTTATTTATTTAAAAAAAAAAAAAGGTCCTTGTAATTTTTCAGTTCGATTTTGAAATTCATTTCATTGTTGTTCGTAACATTTTTTTAATTAGATAAAAACATGCTGGAGAATCGAAAAATATAAAGTTTAATGCTATTTTCGAGCATGAACCATTTTAAAAAGAATTTAAGTTTTTTTTTTTTTTCATTTTAACAACTGTTAGATTATTTTGTATGGATGTTCAAAAAGGAAATAATTCTGAACTATCGCCTTTGATTGAATACTCATGATATATGATATTTAAATAATTTTAAAGGCAGAATATTTTTTTTTAAATACATAATGGGTACTATTAAATATTGTATGGCAGTTAAGAAAATAATTTAAAAAAATAAAATCAATGTATCAAATTTTAAAAAAACAAAAAATCTTCTAAATGTAGTATGAAAATTCATTCTAAGTTTCGTAAAAAGCGTATAAATTATATTCTTAAACTATTGGTTAAGGTTAAAGATAAATTATCTTTAAAAAATAAATACCAATTTCTTGATTATTGTGCAACTGGTGTTCCGTATATCTTTAAATATTTTTAACTTTTTTCGCGTTCTTTTCAATGGAGGGGTCTAATTATATAATTGAAGTAGAAGTAGTGACCTATGGTATCACAGGCGTAAATAAACGTTATTTTCATTGTTTTTTTTTTTTTTAAGCAAAACCCAAAAGTAAACATTACGTTTACAAAATCCAGTTATTGAATCCTTTGATTTCGAAACATCTCTAGGACAAATATGGATTTTAAAGAGATTTTAAAATGTATTTGTTGTTTACATTATTCGTCTATAATGGCAGTTCAGTAAGTCGATGAACGACGAGTGAATGTACTAAAAAGTTTTAAAATACCTAAAAAACTTTTAGAGATATGGAAATTAATTTTTCTTTTAATATGGATTAGCTTTGGGAGGATATTAATTATTATCTTTAAAATAAAACCCAAATTTAACATCAAAGAAGACATTTTTAAATTATTTAAAATGCGTTTTTCGGATGTCCGTGGAGGTACCTAATTAAAAACATAGCTTATTGCACAAGGACGTAAGTATTGAACACTCAGTGCGGTCTAAACTTACTTCTCAGTCGCAATTGATCTAGTGAAACAAGCTTGCTAAGCATTACTTGGAGTGTCCACATCGTGATTTACAATTCTCAGCTGAAATGTGGTACAAGGCCGCAATTATACAGTACTCACGACTCAATCGTAATTGATCTACTGATGCAAGGTTTCTGACCTTTACACCACAGAAAAGTACCCCCATCCCCAATTTTAAATCTTTTAGTGAACAATAGTCTTTTTCTAATAATTACTGGAAGTCGACTCGTGACCGAGTAAGACTACGCCTAAGATAACGAACGTTTCAGAGATGTTTGCCATGCCGTTGATGACGTCTTAAATGGCTCATAAGACCAGCAAGACATTCCACATTGAGTACAGACGAGTCTTCCTACAGCAAACTGGATGTTTAGTTTTGATGCCGAGTGAATCCACTGGCTGACCTACACAAATGCTGAACGAAAAATGTTGATGGGTATCATATTGGTAGATGGGGGTATTTCTGTGTCCACGTTTGTGGATGAGGAGTCGTAATATTTTTATATTTGGGCATATAATAAAAAATTTAGTTTTTCCAATATTACATTTTTTTTTCCGTTCGGTGGGAGTAGGGAATGTAAACATTGTCCGTATTGTCCATTATTCCAAGCGATTTCGGACATATCTTTTAACCATTTCTAAGGGGGTTTGTTGTAGGCGTTGTTAATTTCTGTTTTTATGCTGTCTTATTCAACGGAACATATAAGTACACTTTTGAGTTTGAAATAAATGAGCCCAAATTATTCTTTTCTGGGAGAAAAATCTATCGGAAACAATCTTCTTAGTCGTATTCCAACAATTCTTTTATTAAATATTCAGGAAATCGCCTCCCACGCCTTAATCTAGGCTGTGAATATTCTGAGACAACGCGTATCATTATTATTGTTATTATTATAATGATTATTCATTATTATTCGGAAAATTTCCAGTCACCCCTTTTATTCCAAACTCTTGGTCAATTTGAAACTCATTTGTATACAGTACGCCAAGTATTTCTGAACCCATCTTTAGCTCTCCACAAATGGAAGACCGTACGACGTAATATTACGCGGCATATGCCAAATTTTAAAACATGATTTTCTAGAGACTTATCAAAACAAAAGCATCGACATAGTAACTTCCGATCCAACAGGGAATGAAAAAGCACATAGTGCAAATTAATAGCAATAGTCGCAAACTTCAGCGACTCGTAGAGATATGGTTTTTTGAAAATTACCAGGAACAACAAGTGACTTTGCGCGGACCCCACGGAGGTACTCACACAAAGTCATCTGCAATGATCCCGGAAATTGAGTTCTGGATCGAGAGTGGCTGTGTATATGTTCCAGTAGAAATTTACTCCCACCCACATGACCTAGGTTGGTCGAGAATTTTCACTCATATTGAATACAAGCGAAGCAGAAGGAAACAGTGACTAAAGTGAATAAGTTTGTGTGAAAATAGATAGCAAAACAAAGACAAAAAAGGAATAGTAAAGAAAGCGTCAAAAGAGGTTACTTAATTAAAGTATTTAATGTTACGATCATCCACATCTACGGCACATAAAAGTCATTATTGGACATTTACAGCTAAGACCCACCATTCCATGTACACAGAGGCGAACCATTCTCATTCCCTTCATATTCCATTAGCAAGAAGGAACTCCCATTCGGACAACTAAAAACATATTCCCAAGAACATTACAACCTAACCTCTTTGTCTTGGTTCAACCGTTACCTATTGTACGTATCCTCATAATGTGCACTTACTTCGCACATACGTCCATAACAACCTCATTTAGTAAATCACTGTCTTGAGTGGCTCTTGGGCCTGGAATTATGGTTTCCTTGCTCTTCTAATTTGAACTCTAAATTTGGGACGAGAGAAAGAAAGAGATTAACCAGTAGCTTCGTTAAAAATATTTTTTCTCTTTTTTTTTACCTTTCTTATTCAGTGTGATCAATAATTTTACCCTCAAATTAAGCAAGTTTTTCGCAATTTATTTTTTTACGCAATAATCATAAAATGAGAGAAAAAAATGGAGTCAGCTTGTCAATGTGTTCGTTCCTCACCGTAAATCCAGATGAATCGGACCCCTCGACGACGTGGGATTGACCATTAGTCGTGAGTTCGATTTTTGGTACCCTAAAAAAAGTTTACTAAATGAGGGCAGCATGGACGACCCCTTCCCTACAAAAATATGCGTCCTTTAAATTCATTAAAACTTTGTGGCCTTTATCTGCCCTGTTGACAAAAATCACACAACACCTTTGTAAAGAAATTTAGTCATGGCATCTACGCTTTTAAGTCCTCATTCATTTTTAGTTCTATTCCTCTTTTTTCTTTTTTTCTGGTGACAGATTTTTGTCCTTATTCTCACATATACGCAGAGAACATACGTTTTACTGACTACACAGTGATATAAAGAAATTAAAATTCACAGTATTTTATCTAGATTTTTAACTTCATTAAAAAGTGTATGAATTTTTATTCATAAACTCATTCATTGTATGCATTTAAAAAAAAACTAATTAAATTTTCAAACATTTTTGAAATTCAAAAAGTACTATGTTTTTCTTTCATTGTTTAACGATTTTTTTCAATGTTTTCAGTTCTTTCAGAACAAATTGGCAGTATTTTTGGAATATTTGTTTTCGTTAAAAGATCTTTCCTTATTTTTGTCAACAACATAGATAAAAAAAAATTATATCAAAATAATCTGTGCTTTCAAACACTTCATTGTTTATTATTGTTGTTGTTGGAAATAAATAGGGGTATTGAAAACTTCTCGGTCCGACCTATTTCCCAGAACCTGCCTAAAATAACCAAACACCAACATTTCTAAGGAATCCCTTCTTGCTAAGACCAAGAACTTTTCATCACTCCCTGGTACGTGTTAACGTGTTTTAGTGGATTAAAAAAAAAAGAAACTTTAAAAAATTCATGATTGAAAAAATGAATGAATAATAAAGAAAGGTACGATGTAAAAATTGTAAATCATTCTTTTTAATAATTTGAATAAATAAATAACAAATGAAAAACAAAACAAAACATTCCCAAACCCAAAAGAATTCTTGCTCGGATAAGAATTTGCATGCTTTGAAAATATAGTAAGTTGGTTAGACCAAACAGTTTGAAACACAAGTGAGAGTCATAGAGAAAAACGATTTTAAGAAGATGCTGATATACATTGTCTAATTTGAATTTTTTTATCATTACTTTCCGATAAAAAAATCTCAAGATTGTATGCAGCAATGTGGCTTCTCGTCAAAGAAAAAATGGGGAAAATAAGTTATCGAATTCTCACCCTTTACGTGTGAAAAAGAAATGACTCCTTTTCCTGAAAGTAAGAAAAACAGTCGTGGGGAAGCAGTTCTCATATTGTGGATACGGGTAGAGTGCAAGGGTAAAAAGAGTCATTTTAAAATATTCATACGTTTCTTGTTAGTGTCATACAAAAAATGCATGTTAAAAACCTCATGTAAGCTAAGCAATTATTCATTGTTAAAGAATTCGGTAAAAAAATGTTTTGAAACCTTGGTCAACAACTCTTTTTTCGAAAATAGTATTCTTCACTTGTGGTGGTTTTCGGATATAACCACCTGACTATTTTTACATTATTTTTATTTTTTAAAAAGAAATTGATAAAATGATAAGGGCTAGTTTTAATTTGAAACAAAAAGAAAACTTTTAAAAACACTGTTTTAAGTTCATTTTATGGGGGGTAATAAAATTTACTTTTTCATGGATATTTTTTAAAATCGAAATAAAAATTACTTAGATATTCTAAAAACTTAAATTCAGAATGTAAAGTAGGATTCTTTTAAGTTTATATTTGTTTAATGAACGGAAGATATTCGAGTTTTCTTCTTTTTTTTTTTAAACAAATTCATTGAACATTCATTTGATTTAAAAATCTTCATTTAGTGATTTTTATTTTAGCTTTTACATTATGATAGACAATTTTTATTTGAAATTTCCTTATTGTTTCTTCAGTCAACAACGAGAAAATATTTTAAACTTAATTTTTATTAAAAGTTTTACAACAAAGTCACTTTCGGATAAGGTTAAGAAACGACTGGTTATGATATTGAACGTGTCACTATTCAAATAAGGGAGACAACCTCTTGTTGTAGCTGAGCTCTATGTGTGACACATACATACACATAGCCTTACCAATATACACACTTAATTTGCATATATCCATGCCAAACTTTACGTATATACCAATTTACAGTTGCAAATATGTACACCACCGATACATTCGGTTCGTGCGAAAATGAACCCATCATAAAACATTTTTTTTTTTCGGTTCTTCCTATCTCGGAGACAATGTGATCCCGTGCGATATTTTAATGACTGCATGCATTACGAGCGCTCGTTGTTGGAAGTGATTCGTTGTATTTTTGACAATGTAGCAATAGTTGTACTATACTTCAATAGATGTGGATTGATTTTAGTCACATGTTAATAATCTACAAAGCAATGTGCGAAAGGTTTGTTGATAGTTTTGTTTTGAATCTTTAAAAAATAAAATAAGTGGATGATCCATTGTTTTGCTTCTTCTTACACTTATTTTTTTAAACTAAGTTAGCCGTAGCGCAAAAAAAAAAAAAAAAAAATTACGACCTGAAATAATTATTATTCAGAGGAAAATTAATTGTTAAAAATATATTTATTTTTTAAAGCATGAGAAAACCAGTTTTTATTTTTCATGTTATTTCAAGATTTACTTCCAGTTCTCTCATCGTCCCATTTTATAACTATTTTTTAAACTTGTCTAAAAAAAAAAAAAAATGTAAGCTACAGAAGCGCTTTATAGTCCAGCAGAAATCTTTTTTAATAATTTTAGAGTTTCTTGTCAGTAACTAGTTGTCATAAGACAAGTGTTCCAGTGTCGTTTCGAATAGTGATTGTTTTTTTTACAACTACTTAAAAGTAAAAATATAAAAAACAAAAACTTCAATTAAAAAAAAGTAAAGAAAAACAACTGAAAAGGTAATTTTGGAATCTCACAACTTTATTGTAAAAAAAAAAAAAATAAATAAAAATAAAACGGAGTGCTGAAAAGTTATTGGCTTACCCTACTTTCCAAAATTTTGTTTGGCAATTAATACAGATTTTGGTATGTGGTTGAAGACGAGAACTTTTCAGCACTCTCATTGTCATAAATTGTTCTTCAAAACTGAAAAAAAAATCATGGTTGAATAAATAAAGTGGTTAGATCCCAGTCTACTCATAAAAAGCAAATGTAACCTACTTAACTTTTTAAATTAAGAAAAAAATTATTCAATTACAATTTTTTACAATGTAACCTCCTAGTCCTAAACTTATGCATGGTGTTCCAGACCTTCTGGTGCAATATATAATTTATTAAAAATAAAAACCTAATGGCTTAAAAAAATAATTTTCTTTTCATTATCTTTTTAAACCGCCATCTTTTACAGTGGACACGGTCCTTTGGGGTTAAAGGGTTAATTGTTTTGTGTCTTTGAGAAATCAATGAATTATAAAAATAAAATGTTTACATTTTCAACTTGTTACAAATCATGTGAATCAATAAACTAAAATGTGTATAAATTTAAAATAAGTTATAATTCTCACGTGTTAATCTAATCAGGATTACTTTTTAAAATTAAAACAAAAAAAGCCAGTTTGGAAGATAAATTTATATACCTGAATTTATTGTGTCAAATTTTTTGTCTGCTTCCTAGTGAGTAACTAATTATTAGTATTTAGTAAGTTATACAATTTCTTTGTTTGCCCTAGAGAACCATACATTATTAATTGTTTTTTAGATACAATGAAAAAATCCTAGGCATGATCATTATCAAGGTAAGGAAGGCGCACATTCCTTTTTTAGTTTTAAAACCTTTCAAATTGTTTAAATTTGAGAAAATGCCCAAGACAATAAAAAAGAAAGATATACTTAATAAATTTAATTCGTTTAGGAATGAGAATTTTTTAAACGATTCTTAAGAGGGAGATGAAGATGGAAAAGAAAGAAAAATTGAAATATCGGAATTCATTTCATTCACACCATTTTCGAAAAAAGAATTTTAAAAAAAGAAAAAGTGGCAGGAAAATGACAATTCCTTCAGTTTCTAGAAGTTTAAAAAATAACCAAATCAAATTTGTATATTTTTTAAACAGCCCGAAAAGAGCATGAAACTTTTTGACCAGTGTGGTACTTCGGTGTGAACAACGATTAGTGACCTAGTCTGGTTGACAATGAAGGAAGAGTGAATTCGCTCCTCACTAGATGCCTTAAGAAGGTCTTGTACCAAAACAAAGCTAGGATTAATAAACTTTTTGGAGTCAGTGTCAATTCCTTTTGGTTTCTGTACATCCAAATCGAAGTTCCAAATTCTCTTTTTATTCAACACACACAAAAATATCATAAAAAGCACATATGGTATTCCTGGTACATTTACCAGGTGCGAATGTTTTGTCTTTTTTAAGTAATTCTGATTGCTCGGGAAAGGTCACTTTGCCCTAGTTTAAATTGGAAGTTTTTCCTCAACTTGGATTAACTAACAAAAAACCTTCCATCACTGATTTTTCTCTCAGTTACAATTTTCTGGTGTTTAGGAGTTTTTCCAGATCTTGAAAATAATTGCAAATTTCATAATTCCCCGTGTCGGAGAGAAACTTCCTCATCCATCTGGCGATTAAAATATTTTCTAAGTACTATTTGCAAAAATAAATAATAAAAAATAAACACATTCAGTTAATATTGCTTATTGTCAAAGTTTGTTTCTCTCTCTCTTTGATGAAAAAAAAAAAAAAAAAAAAAAGTTTTGTGAACAATAAACATTGACATAACTGAAAAACGGAAAATAGTTTCGGGTCTTTAACAGGATTTTTTTACGATTTTGAACCACTGAAGTTGTGAATTCGAATTATGACTAATCAATGTTTATAAAACAGCAATTTACACCAATACAAATACGGATTATTTATGAAATACTTATCCATGTATTCAGTTCACTAACACGGTAACATTGGACTAAGAATGCCATATGCCTGTTCTCAAAAGTGGTGTTTTTTTTTGTTTTGTTTACACTACACTAGGAATCGGAAAATAAAATGTCAATTTAAAGCTGAGAGTGTGTGTGGGGGGGGGAGCTCTGCCATAGTTATTTCTGCATTTTTAAGTCTGCACTATTCAAGTGGTAAAAAAAAAAACCTAAAAGAAAACTAAAAGAAATTTAAATTACTAAATTTGAATTTGGAGTTTGAAAAATAATCAGGAAAACATGAGCATATTAATTATGATTTTTAAGATTGTTAATGTTATCAGATTTCTTTTGCGGTTCACATTGCTTAAATTGTCAAATAAAACATGAAATGTCAAGAATGCGGTTTTTATTTATTTATTAATTTTTATTTATATTTCGTTTTTACGAAGAGTTACGGGACCAGATGAATGAAGAGACCAATTAAAAAAATTACTTTTTTTTACTATTTTTATGAAAATATTCACATGTTATTATTAATTTAATGAATGAGTATGAAGTTAAAAACTGAGTTATAGCAGCAAAGTGCTCCTATGAAATATATTTCTGATGATTCATTCCAACTTATCCTTCACACACACACACACGTTACGTGAGTGTGTGTGTGAAAAATGTGAATATTTCCAAATCGACGAAGCTTGTTACGATTTAAATTCAGTTAGGAAAGAGCGGGTGGGGGGTTAGTAACTTTGATTTCGAGTTGAGAAAATTAACTGCCCACATTTTGTTTATATACTTATAAAAACTACGTTACTCAGAGACTAATAATTAGTATTCAGTATTTTTAAATTTATAATTTATTTAGTTAGCACTTTTTTTTTTTTTTTTTTTTAAAAGAAAATGAGAACTGGAGTAAAGCGACTAGTGTTTTTTTTTAATATGGACTTAAAAATGGTTGAATTTAATTTCTGTATGCCTATCTCTTGCTAACAATTTATTCAAAATATAAAACCTGAACCCAATAATGTTTGCAAGTCACATCAGTCGAGCACATGACGTGTGCGCTGACCCACGTCTCCATGGAAAATTCACATATTTTTGGCGAAATAGCAGGGTGTCGTCAATTACATGCGTGACTCTCAAATTAACGTCAATTGCAAGAAGCAGTATTCAGTGTACAAATTAAAGAAAATGTCAGTTGATCAGTGAACGTGTTATTCCTTTAGCGGGTGTATTTGTTTCGTTTTTTTTTCTCTTCTTTTTGTGTGTTGAAAGAAAAATAATAACACAGCCGGCGTTTACATAGACATTCATCCATTTTCTCGTTAAAAACACGGTAAAAGAAAAACCGGTCAAGGTACGTCATATCCGCTCCGGTAAAGACAAATACCAAACCGGGTTAGTAAGAAAAGTATATGAAACCTAAGTAAATAAATCGATTCCGTCATCGCTCAGTTATACTGCACATGATATTATTACCCCTATTTGGTTTTATGCTCATTGTTTTCGTTGCAATTTTTGTTTCTTCACTAATACTGTCTTTGTTATTTCATTTTCAGTAAGAAATCCATTAACATTTTTTTTAGTTGATTTTTTTTTACTCTTTGTCTTTTTTAAGTCAGTTTTTTGTTTTTGAGTTCGTAGAATTCATGGCATTTTTCTTCAGTTGATTCACTTATTTCATGAATTTTAAATGTACTGACCTGATATATTTGATTCTGCCATAATTTTTTTTACAGTTTTCAATTTTTATTATAGTTTTTTTGTAGCTAATCACCCAACTCTTCCAAGTTTCAAGGTTGAAAAGCACACACACACACACAAAAAAACGAATATTGATATTTTACAGCAAAGCAAGGAATATATGAATTTAATTAATTCACTAACTGAATACTTTCTTTTTTTAACCATTCATATTTTTTTACTTGAATGAACTTTCTTCAAAAAGTCTGTTTTCTTTTTGTTTTTGTTTTTTATCCATTGCAACATAAATGAACAATCAATCATATTGTTAGCTCAGTGACAATATGATAGTTCAATAAGTTCATCTACTGTTACTTCTTTCATTTAGACTTTATTCTTGAGACCAAATTCTATTCATCAGAGGCAGAAGAGTTTGGTAAGCAAAAAATGTTCTCCTTAATCTTTCCTGTGATTAGGTAAAGAAATATTTTACTTTTTGATGTTGTTGAAAAGTTTGAACCATTTTTCTCTATAATGTATTTCTTTTGCTTCCCACTTACTTAACACATTGTTATGATTACAAAGATTTAGAAGGTACAAATAAATTAATAAAATATTTCCGTAACACTTTTAGTATTTCCAAGCATTTCATGAATTTTTGTTCAACAGTTGCTTCAATGTTAGATCTTCAAAAACACTTTTACATCTAAACACAGTATTCCTCACTGCCAAAAATATTTTCTCAAACTCAAAATAAGACAAGCAGCAATTGCAAAAACTGGTAAATTTTTTTTTCTAAATAATATGAGAAATAAGATATATGATTATCTGCCCTTGGCAGTTTTAAGTTAGTCAAACAGATCACAGTTGCTGATTGGCATGCTTTTCTATCTTTTTTGAACATCTCTTTAATCTTGGTACAACCTTTGGAATGACCACATGCTGAATGGGTCATTACGTTTGCAAGGACCCATTTGTAATATGGATTAATATAATTTGTACAAATAAGTCAGTTGCATACTATTCTTTTATTATTACTACATTTGCATCCATCATGTGGGAATCTTATATGGATCTCACTCCAATTCCAATAATAATAAACCTGGCATTCTTTCTCTTCTAATCCACTGAGTATTTTTTATTTATTATTTTATTTTTAAGCCAATAAGAATAAAGTTGTTATATCATCTTTTCTTCGGGATAGTTTTCAATTGAAATTCAGCAACAATATTGCAGTCATTTTTTTTCTATGGTTAAAATTATTTTGTTGCACAAGCTTGGTTGTTCATGAATGACCTATAGTTAGATCTTTCCATATTTACTCTTTTGTACCAAATACAAATGGCATCTGGAAGTGTAGCAATATGTAAATGACTGCCTAATTAACATAGACTATATAAATGACCAAGCAGCAAGGATAGAGCAGCTCTCAGTATGCCAGATAAACAACTACCACTGTACTGATAAAATACAAAGGAAAGCCCACTTCATAACATGAAGAGTCATGCCAGTGGGAATTTTTAAACATAAAATAAGCATACCAGTTCAAATAAATGTTCTGCTTGGAATTTTTATAGAAATTTAATAAATGTAAAACAAGATAATAGTGCTTCAGAGAAAATTATTTGAAAAATAAGTATTCTGTACCAAATAAGAATGGTGCTGGTGCAAAAATTGAAGGAAATAATCCAATTAAATTGGCAACTCTTAAAATATCTTTTCATCAGCAATCGACACTGTTTTTGTGAACAAAAATATGATTTCAATCCTTCATAAATTTAGAGAATTCTCTCAATAGTTGATGAAACAAAAGTTACATATTTCCATGCAAAATAATGTTCTTGTATTCAATTTCTATAGCATTTCAAAATTCCTTTAGCTATGTAATATGCACAGCATAATCCTAGAACTTTTGACCATTAAACTCTTCCCTGCAATAGCCTACAGTCAAATCATGTTGAAAATACTGCTCTCATTTGATCACTGAAGTTAAGCTGTGTCAAGCCTGATTAGTACTTAGATGGAAGACCACTTGGGAACACCAGGTACTGTAAACAACTTCCTACAATCAAGATATATTTTGGCTTTAAATAACCTGCAAAGAGTTTATAAGCTATAAAAACCAAATCATTCCCCATTCTGGCTGAGCTGAAATTTGGTTCAAATAACTTTGCTATCAATTTGGAGGAGTAATCAGCAGTTTTTAAATGTGTTGTGAACAATTAAAAGAATCCAATATGTATGTGTGTGAAAGAAAGAATATGCTGATAAGAGGTTTGTTCTTGTTAGTGGTTTTTAGTCTACAGTTGGTAGTTTTGTGAACCACTGGCAACCAAGTTCCTTAGAAGTAGTTGCAGTACTAGTTAGTCCTTTTGGCACAAGTGAATTTTCTACTAATAACTTTTCAGATTACTAGCTCTCTTTTTTTTTTTTTTCTTAGGCTTAAGGATTTTGAAGACTAAATAGAACCTTTTGATTTATTAAGTATTTTATCTGAACAAACATGCCATATTCTCTACTATGATCTCTAAAATCAAACAACTTCAAGCAAAGATAATTTTTTTTCTTTCTTCTTGAAGCCAGGCATGAGCTTTAGGTTCATGTTTTTTTAAAAGCTGTGATTAGTTGTTAATTATAATGTCTCTTGCCATTGAGCAATAGGTAACTTTCTATTTTTTCTTTTTTTGTGTTATTTAATCAAATAAGACAACCCCCACCCCCAAAGCTAAAATAATTGATTTTGTAACAGTACACAACATAAAATCAGTTGGCACTTATTGTACAATTGCTGTACACAGATTTGAAACATTGCAGACCAAGACCTGAGACTCCAAAAATTGATTATCTTTGCTATACAAGAAGTTACAATTTTCCTTCTATTTTTCACTTCAAATCCAGCATTTATACAGAAATCAGAAAAAGATGCCATGTTTCTTTAACACTTGTTTTCAAGTTATTGAATAAAGTTTTGAACTGACATGCATCATCAGCAGATTCAAAGTCTTTCTTTCTCTCAGGTTATATTTTTTTCAAGTTGTGCATAATTTTTAATATGAACTCATCATCCAGTAAAAAAGCTAATAAACAAAATTCAGTGTAAAACTTTTATTATGGTCATAATTGCAATAAATCAGGCTTGTTTCATATTCTTCTAAAAGACATGAAGCAGAAAGTTTAGGAATGATCATACTGCATTCTGTTTACTAATAATATTCTATCAAATCCAGGCAAAATATCTTCTTTCTCCCAAATAAAGCAAATATTTTGTTTTGTTCTAAATCTTTGTTTTTTATTAATATTAATGCCATGAAAAATTTCTACAGCATACATTTATGTAAATATCTAGGTTCTGGCAAAAGGTTACAACAGTGGGATAGCCAATAATGAACAAATTCGGCATTGAATAATGAAACTAACACTCTATCACCAGACACCTTATTAGGGAGACCAGATGTCCAGCTGTAGACTAGATGTTCATCTTTTGAGCATTCTCTCTTGGTTTTAGCAAGATGTTAATATACTACAGAAAGCTTCAACAACCATTAAATGGTAATGGTAATATTAGCTGTTTCCTTATAAGGAAACATTCAGCAGTCATTGACTGATCAGCCAATACTACTGTTTGTTGAAATTTATCAAATCTTTCTCTTTTCAGGAAAATGTTTCTCAAGTTCAGTAGCTGTTATCACTCTTTCCAGTATAGATGGAGACTACCTTCCTAACCTTTTAAGGAAAATAGGTTTCTCAAGTTCAGTAGCTGTTATTACTCTTTCCACTATTGATGGGGGTTTCCTTCCTTGCCTTTTATTTTAAGTAGTGTGGAAGTGTCAGCCTCTTCATTACATCATTATTTTTTCTTCAAGTTACATGTGATATCCATTTTGGCTGTTGCTGCTGTTGAAAGTTCTCAAATGATGTGGTTTCAGTTTTTTGGTACAGTTCTTTCTTTATGATTTCAATAGTGCCAGTTCACAAAGTTTGAAGAAAGAAGATCTTTGTCAAGACTTACTAAAAAACTTAGAAAGTGGTTATCTATAGCAAGCAGATATTTATGGGTTTGGTGCCATGCATGATGTCCATATGAAAGTCTTGATCTGACAAAGCTTTCAATACAATATATACAGTTTTTAAAGTATGTCACAAAGAACTGTTAGAACTGCTCATTAACCTCAATATATTTAGAAAGGATATTAGAATAATCCAGAACCTATACTGGCAGTAAAATGCCTGCATACTGATAGAAAATGAGTTCAATAAATATACAAAAATATAAAGGAGTGTAAGACACGGATGTGTCTTCTCATCAGATCTATTCAATCTATACAGTAAGGCAATTCTGAGAGAATTAGAACTCCTACCAGGATTCATTATTGGCAGTCACAATCTTAACAACATAAGATATGCAGATGACACAGCATTGATGGCAGACACATAAAGGAAACTAAAAGAATTCCTACAGAAGATAGTGAAGGAAATTGAGAAGAAAGGACTAAGTACCAATTGCAAGAAAACTGAATACATGGTTTTCAGCAAAAGGAACAGCCAAACATACAAAATACAAATTGGAGGTACTGAAATTAAACAGGTGTAACAATTTACATATCTAGGAAGTGCTTTAATAGAGTATGGAAAATGCAACAGTGAAATTCAGAGAGGCATTGGGATAGCGAAAGATGCCTTCCAAAATCTAAGTAAAGTATTAAGAAACAGAAAACTTTTATAAGAAACAAAGGAAAGAGTACTGAATTGTTATGTAATATCAGTCCTATATGGCAGTGAATGCTGGACAGTTTCCTCCCAGATGAAGAAGTAACTTGAAGCAACAGAAATGTTCTACAGAAGGATGATGAGCATACCATGAACCTAGCATGTGAGCAATGACAAAGTTCTAAAGACAATGGAAACAAAAAGGACACTTTTACTTAACATCAAGAAGAGAGTTGAAATTTCTTGGACACATAATGAGGAAGGAGGTCTTCAAAAATTTAATATTGCCAGGATAGATTGAAGGCAAGAGAGACAGAGAAAAACAATACATAACCTACCTGGAAAGCTTGAGTGAATGGATGCCAGAGCAGAGTTTGGGAGAGATGGTGAAAAGATAAAATTTATTGAGAGCTACAAAGGAAGATGTGGAGAGTCATGATCGCTAATATCCCGAAGAAGTTGCTATTATCATGTCTGAGAGGATCAGTTTGCACAAATTCTTTCTTTTTCCTTTCCTTTTTTTTAATAGACTTTAATAAATCAAACTTAAATTCAGGCTGTGACTGCTCATGTTGCACTAATCCTCTTGGAAAACACATGGTTCCTCTACTTCTTGTTCTCTGTCCTATTGCCAGATATAAAAAGGTCTCATCACTGACTTGTCACAATGATGGAGAAAAGCGGGATGATTGGGCATTTGGGCTGACTATTTTCTTATAACTGTATCGGTTCAGGCAGCTGCAGCAAAAAACTTTGAAAACTCCCAGTCAAACTTGATAGGGATTTAATAAGGGTGGTTCAATTAGTCTATAGTCAGACATGAAGTTATTAGTTGAATTTTTTATCTGAAACTTTCACTGTATAATGTTTAGCACATAGGATTAATATTCACGCCTGAATTCGATGCATCAACAAGAAAGGAGATCGTGTTGAAAAATAATGTGTAATATAAATGCATTTTTTTTTATCTCTAGGTTATAAGCATTTAAAACAATGTACGGTTTTATTATAAAAACGAAAAACCAACTCATAATAGTACCAGTTATGAACATGGCTGCAATGTACTGATTGTATTTGGGAATTAAGAATGTCTACTTTTCATCAACTATTAGACTGTCTGCAATAGTACTTACATACCATTTATTATGTGAGTATAACTAAAATCATTGAAAATGATTAATAGATTAGCTAAAAGTGGTTGGAATCAAATATTTGGACAATTCTATATTCATTAAGCCCAGAAAAGAAAATGCTTGTTTGCATACAAGAAAAATGTAATTAATAAGAACCTTGTCAGCTTTGTTAAACAAAATATGTATTAAAGAAGAAAAATAACTTTCCAGTCTTGATAGAGTTCAAAAGTGTCTCCAAGTCCTTGTTGGAAAAGAATTATCTTCCACCCTCTAATCTCTCTCTCACAGGTATGATATGGCGAATCTCTCACTGCTCTATCCCTACTACCATGGAAAGTGCTCAGATGAACTACATTTCTTGGTTCCGTCAGGTCTAACCTTCATGGCTAAGACCTGCCATGCCACTTACAAACCACCCACATTCCGTATGTATTCTATCAGCAAGAAAGTAAGTTCCACTCAAACAGCTTCTCCCTGTGAACCACTGCCTTGTGGAACAGACTTCCAAGAGGATGGTTCTCCGATCACTGTAATCTTAAATTGTTTAAGTCTAGTGTCAGCCCTTATCTTCCCCTCCTATTCATATTAACTACCACTTAACTCTCTACAACAAGTGGTCCCCTGGGCCTTGTACAGGGTGAACCATATTGTAAAAAAAAAAAAAACATCACAAAACATCCATCTATAGATATATATGTATATATATTTATGATAAAAATTTAGTTTTAAGGGATACTATATTTATGAGTTAAAGTACTCAATATCAAGGATAGAGTGTGTGTAAATTTAAAAATGGTTTTTGATTTTGTCAACAGCACAGTATATAATAGGGTCAGTTGGGCACTCTCTGTGAGAAAAAGAGCACCATGACACAATTTACTCCGCCAGAAATTTGGAAATAGTATGCTGTACTGCTTGGCATTTGTGCCAGAAGCTCTAATATGAACATTTCAGTGTGTTTGGGTGTCAATCTGATGACAGTGCAGAGGATTTGGAAAGAGTTGTATGAGTCTAATGGTGATTATGAAGGTACAGCAGCTCAGAAAACTCACTCTGATTGTTCTGATGCGAAAAGAACTCCTGAATTTGTTGGTGAGGGGCTCAACATGGAGGCCTATGTCAAGTGCCTTGAGGTAGTGCTGTCATAGGTCAAGAGGGTGGCTCCTGGAAGACCCTATGTCTGGCAACATGTCTCTGCACCATGCCTCACAAGCAGAAGAACCCCAATCATGGCTGTCAGACAATTTCTGTGATCACATCACCTTTTACATCTGGCCACCTAACTCCCCAGACTGCAACCCTCTTGATTATTACGTGTAGGGTGCAGTTGAGCAAGTGACCATGAAAACTGCTTGTAATACCAAAGATGAACTGAAGGCAAGGATTATGGCAGCATTCACCAACAAAGAGGCCATCCAGAAAAGTTGCAGTTGATTCTGAAGTTGTCTGGAGATTGTGGTTGAAGCCAATGTTGATTTTATTGAATAAATTTACTCTTTAGTATTTGAAGATATTTTTGTGTAATTTTGGTAAATATATCTGTTAAAATGAAATGTCAGTGTTATTTTTATTCTTGCTTAATTTAAATGACAATTTATCTATCTTATAGTGTCAAAAGATGGAAACACATGTAAGAGTGGTGTGGAGATTCAAGAGAGAGAGAGAGTTTCCTAGCCAGCAGGAGATGTTCACAGACATAAACCCCTAGGCCATGCATGTGAACATGAGTTCTTCCTAAGAAGAGGAAGATAACCATGAACTGAGTAAATGGAGGAAGAGATTGAAGAGTTGATTATTATGTGCAGGGCACAATTGATAGATAGATAGATAGAGAGAGAGAGAGAGAGAGAGACTAACAAAACTCATTGTAATACCAAAGATGAACTGAAGGCAAGAATTATGGAAACATTCACCAACTTAAACAAGGACACCATCCAGAAGAGTTGCAGGAGATTCTGAGGTCATTTGGAGGCTGTGGTTGAAGCCAATGGTGATTTTATTGAATAAATTTACTCTTTAGTATTTGAAGATATTTTTGTGTAATTTTGGTAAATATATCTGTTAAAATGAGATGTCAGTGTTTCATTTTTGTGTAATTTAGATGATAATTTATCCATTACACCCTGTATATATACAAGTTTGGTTAAAGACCAGCTAAAGTTCTTTGCTATGGGATTTTGAAAAGATAAGCCAACCAACAAGATCTATAAAATTAATGGATGGATCACTGATAATAGAAAAAGAAAAAAATATGTAAAAGTTGAAGCAAATATGTCAAAGAACTTTTTTCACAATGTGAGAGAAAGCTATGCTGGAAATTACAGAAGGATCAAGAATACTAAAATGTGAAGTAAGATCAGCACTGGAGAAGATGAACAGCAACAAATCAGCAGGGTATGAGATGATTTTGGCATTGACAAGATCACAGAAGTAATAATCAAAATATATAATAGTGTCTACTAACTGGAGGACCTCATTAAATCCATCTTTGTAACAATATCTAAGAGACCAGGTGCAAACGAATGCAAGCTTCATATGATAATTAACCAAACTAATGATGCAAATCCTGATTAATAGAGCACAAAGCAGAATTAAACTGGAAATAGGACAAGGACTGCAACTTTGTTAAGGACACCGGAACAAGAAATGTGATATTCACGATTAAAATGCTACCAGACAGAGCAGCACAAATGTGGAAGGATGTTCACTTATGCTTTGTAGATTATGCAAAAGGTATGGCACAAGGATCTTCTAGGAAAACTAGATCTATTTGGAAAATATGTTAGAATAATCCAAAAATTATACTGGGAGATAGAAATGAATTGAGTAGTTATACAAAATACAGGGTGTCCCAAAAGTCACCAAGGGATTTAAAAATTTAATAACTCCTTTATTTTTAATGTCACAATACTTTTTTAAATTTTTTAAATTCACAATACCGTAAGATTATATAGAGTAGATATGGGAAATAAATTTACACTAGTTGAGAAAGATTACATGTTTTAAGTGGTGTCAACTTTCAGCTTCACACAAACACGCCTTTTCTGAGGCATTTTCCATCATAGCCCTCAATCTTTCAGGCTCTAGTGCTTTGTTGTCTGTATGAATGTTGTCCTAACAAAATTACTGCTTGTTGACATAAACTTTTTTTTTTGTATAGTCACATACAAAGAACTCAGGGTTTGTCAGTTCTGGGGATTTATGATTTTTTGTATATACGATTGTTATGCTTTTCTACTGAGCATTGGAATGTAGTATTTGCCCAACAATTGGCCATTCTATGTCAGAACATTTAAGCTTTCTGGCCAAGAAACATATATAATAATAGAGAAAGTCAGTGAAAAATATGGTGTGAAGGAACAAAGGAAGGTAAGAAAAATGAAAACAAAACCAGGAGAAAGAAAAAAATTATATGTATATGAGGGCTTGCTAAAATGTTTTCAGACCAAGACATTCTTTAAAAAAATCCTGAAAATTGGTCAGATTTTGGGAAGTGGATAAAGCTAAGAATTTTTCAGTATCACCTTGTCTACAAAGATTAGGAAGAGAGACAAAAGAAAGACAGATGAACAAGCTTGCTGTCTGATCATGAGACAATAAGTAAAAAACTAAAAGAGGTAGGAATGAAATGATGTGAAAGTTGGGATACATTAAGATTCTTCATATAAACAAAGATCAGAAGAAAGATTGAGAGGACGCAGTAAAAAATATTTGTGTATTTCTATGTCCTTTTTTATATGATTATAAATCCATGTCTGTACAAGATTTAGATAAAAACCTGCACAAGTACTGAAGATTAGACAGAATAAAGAAAAGAATGTGAAGATGCAAGTCAAAGGTGAGCAAAGAGCAGAGACATGAGATACTACAGGGTTGCATGGTTCTTTGAAGACATCTTTTAATAGCTCAAACTCATTTCTAATAGTAATTTCTTTTCAGATAAATGATGACAAATATGAAGCTAACTCAGCAAATGAAAAGACACTAATTGTTGCCTTAAAGGCAGAGCATGGTGATTTAGAGATTGCTAAAGCTCAACATTTGCAAAGAACTGGAAGCTTCTGATGAGGATTTTACAGCAGTAGCCAAATGTAAAATGCCTGCCAAGGGTCCTAATACCACCAGAAAACCCAAATTTGTATGGAAGGTGCAGAAAATTATTGATAAGAACCCCAGAAAGTCAACATGATTGCTAAAAAGATCAAGACTTCATGGCACTCTATTGGAAGAATTGTGCACAAGTCATATGTGATACAGAAAGGCCAATATATCTCTGTATATTTCTGAGATGAGATATTGTAACTATTTACATTTTTGGGGGCTTGTCCTCATCTTTATTGTCATATTCACAATTTTGGCTGTTGTATGCTTTGCTCGTCTTCAGTTGACATATGTTGGAATTTTGAACAAAACCTTTTATTTTGTCCACCATCAAGATACCCCAGTTTCAGTTATTTCCCTTTAGTAACTCAACTCTCCAAGTTTTTTGTTCACCTTTGCTGTGGCCAGGTATTGAACTTTTATCCACTGGGCCATGTATCCTTGAAGACATCAGTGTATGAATTTTTGGAACTTATGAACCTAATCTCTCAATAATATTTTTTACCATAGCTCATATTACAATTTGTTATTGTTTTTCTCTATCACTCTGTATTACTGGTTCCCATATTGTAATCATATCTATGCTTGGCTAGATTAGGAGATTTTTGTGGCCTAGCATATGCGTTGAATCCTTAAGTTTTGATCAGACCCAAAGAGTTATGAGTTCAATACCCAGCCACAGCAAAGGTGAACAAAAACCTTGTAGAGTTAGGTTACTAAAATAAAAAAACTCTTGGGCAAGTTGAAGCATTAAGAGCCTGGAATGCTTTGCTTTCTTTCTAATGAGAAAAACTTTGATTAGGACTAACAGGTCAAATGAAAGAATGACAGTTATGCAGGACCCTAAGGATATTCCAGTGATCATGCACATAAAATCTTTGGCTATTGTGATGGTTCTGGGAGTTATAATCAACAAGGGAGATGCTATGTCTGCTCACTTATATCTTAGGGCCAATGTTGTTGACTATAAGGAGGGCTTGTTAGACAAACAGTTCAAATTATAAATGGTTACTTCCTTCCTTGTCATAATGCATTTTTATGGTGAAATAAATTGCAATGAATTTCTTTACATGCTTTTCTATGTTATTATATATAAGTTTTGATGCATTTGTTTAATAAATGCTATTTTTGATAAGGCAGGTTACATAAATGGTTAGTAAATAATTTGCATAATGCTCTGTTACTATATATGTAATCATTAGAGTGAATAAGTTTTGATATATTTGTTTACTAAATCCTATTTTTGATGTCATAGGTTACACGAACAGTAGATACAGAAATGCCATTTTGATACAACAATTTCACAATAAATGATTCACTCATCTCATTATACATTATTAAATGACCAATCCTATTTCAGAACTAGTAATTTTAGTCAACAACAAAAATAGACCCTGTATGCATTAGTATCCCATTTGAAATGATATATATCTAAACTACAAAGGAAGTAAATTAAGGAAGATCTGTTTCAGCTTCAATTCCAGTATCTGTCCCAAATAAATACGAGGGGTACTGAAAAGTTCTAAGCCTAACCTAATTCCCTAAATCTGACCAGATATCAACTTTTCATTTTTTTTTTAAGGCTTCTTGGCCAGGTTAAGAACTTTTCAGCATCCCTCACAGCTTATTTTGCACACCCCACCCACTTTAAATCTTATGTATATGTTTATTTATTATAAGAATGATATACACGTATAAAAATAGTCCTGGATATGACAATAAACTACACCCAGAAGAAAGGCCTTTGATTGGGAGATTGGAGGTTTGAAGAGTGTGGAATCACATTTTAATTGGTATTGTTCTTAGGTCCACCCTGACCCAGGGTGGTAGCACCTGTTAGGGTCCCAGTTATGGGCAAATAGTGAACCCCCAAACAAAAACAAAACATGATGAAAGTATAAAAATACATTTTTATAGTAAAAATACCAGCAATACATTTTTATATAAAAAATTGCCAACAATATATTTATAGTAGAACAATACATTTTATCTATAGTTGAAGGCATACAATTGCATTCAAAATATATTTAGTTGAATCCATAAAATTGTGTTCAAAATATTTAGATTTTGGAATTAAATAGCCCATAGAGGTTGATATGCTGCTAAACAAAATCAACCAACCAAAAAAAAACAATATGAAAGAACTCTTTCATGACATTAATCCATACAATATCCTACCTGTAGTTGAAATGGGTTCTACCCATTGAGTTCTATATAAACTTCTTTGACTGAGATTTATAGTCTTTAAATTTTAAGCCCAAACCACAGGTGACCTTTCCCCTAGGCAGTACCACACCCTTGGGAGGGGGTTGACTTTATTGCCAGGTGCCTGAGGCACCCCCAAAAGGGGAAGCACCAAGGGAGCTTGGGCAATGTTTTTGCTTGTATGACTGTTAAACCCACTTTACACCCCAAACTTGTGTCACATCTGGTTGCAACATTTGCACCCTGGTAAATAGCAATAAATCTATTTGCCTAGTGAAGTTATATCAGATTAGATCAACACTTCCTTCATATGTCTTAACTGCATGCCAATGCCTGAGTTTCTGTGAAGTATCTTCCAGTCATCTCAATGACATTGTCAGACCATTTTTTCACTGTTTGCTTCTTCTTCTTTTGTAGTTTACTAACCCTTCTGGTAATAACTTAAACATTGCTTTCTTCATTCATTTGGGTCATGGCATTGGCTCTATGTATATTATCATCAGTAGTTATTGTTAATTCTGTTTATAGTCATGAAAAATAGTATATATATATATATATATATATATATATATATATATATATATAAAAGTGAATATAGAAGTCAACACTTAGAGGCTTACAATCTGTTTCATGCTAGATGCAATCGTCAGGCATTGTTCAAACTACTGATTATGCCAAATAATGCACTCACTCCCAGAAATAGTAACTAAGGTCTGCTCAGCATAGTTGTGGTATAAATCACAGATTGTGTCTGTGGATGTTGAACAGACACAAATATGCCTGAGCAAGCAGCTCCAATAGGGATTAGCTAACAGGTGAGTGTACTCAGAAACAAGTAGCTATTATTATTATTATTATTATTATTATTATTATATATATATATATATATATATACATATATAAATATATATATATATTTTCTCACTGTTAGCACAACTCTAGTACAATTCTATTTGCTTGTATGTATGTTTATGTTCTTTTTACTAATATCATTTTATATGAAAATATATGAAATACATATTAGTAATATGTATATTTATATAATTTGTCATTTCTTTTATATAGGATGGATGTGTATATTTATATGTGTACCTTTATAATTTATGGGAATACATATGTGTACCTTTATAATAATTATACATATGTTTACCTTTATAATTATGGGAATATATATATATATATATATGTGTATACATATATATATGATGTTACATTTCTTGTGTATATTTACAGTTTAGATATATACTTTGGATATATTGGAACTTATATATCCACATGCATAATATATATATATATATATATATATATATATATATATGATTAATATTAGTAAAAGTTTGTCACTTAGCTGACTGATGTTACCTTCAGCATCCCAACTCCTGAGTTTCATAGACAGACCTGTCTATCCACTCTTCAGCAGGTATCAGTAATTGACTGCTTATATTTCTCGACTTTACTTTTTTATGCACTTAACATTGGTGTAAGTTTTTTTCTGTTCGTGTTTTTGTGTGCATTTGCACTCATACAGCCATGCACTCATCTCTGCTGCTGTGCACTTGTGCACATGCACATGTCTAGGGTGTTGTGACTATTTCTCCTTTTCTTCATCTTTTTTTCAACTTTATATTCACTCTTTAGTTTTTACTCTTTTTTTCCTTTTCCACTTTTCTTTCACTTGTAGCCATTTGTAGCTATTTATTTCCAGTTTTTCTCTAGACATGTTATCGTTTTTAATTTTTGAGTGTTCTAGTTTTTTCTTGGGCTAGAAAAGTTGTATTTTATTTTTTTCATAAACAATTGATACTTATGCTTAAATGATAAATATTTTTATATGGATTCACTTTGTTATTAAGTTGTTTTCTTATTTGGTTTGGTGGTATCTTAAGTATTAATTATAGGTGGTTAGGCTTATAATTAAATTTTTATTTATTATTGTTTAAATTTTTAAACTCACTAGAAGTAAATTGAGTTCGGTTATCGAATACCACACTGTCAGGTACTTCAAACCTTGTAAAAAGTTTGTGCAAGAATTTAATTTTTATTGCAGTAGTAAGTTGTTTACACTTCAATATCTCAAGCCATTTTGTGAAACTGTCAACCACAATTAAATAGTATAAACCATTTAGTGGTCCAGCAAAGTTCATATATAGTCTTGCCCACAGTTTATCAGTGCTCAGCGATACCTGATAATTTATAGGTGGTGATTTTGCTGCTGAATTACAATCATTACATTTTCTAACTGTATTCTGAATATCTTTGTCTAACTTTGGCCAATGCATATAGCTTCTCATCAACTTCATTCTTACTACTGCCGGATGTCCTATGTGGAATTGTTTTAAAATCCTTTTTTGTAGCGATAACAGAATTATAACTCTATCCACATACTAAAGTACTTGATCACAAATAGAAAATGCTGTATTATTGTTTGCAAGTTTAATTTTAGTTTCACACTATTTCGACTTAACATAATTCATAGTTTTTTGAATAAACATATTTTTTTAGAATGAATTTTGATCTCATTTATCATAACCAGCAATTCTTTAATAGTGTTACACATCAGGCTTTTAATTTCAGTTTCAGATTCCAGAGAAGCAATTCCAGTATTTTCAAAATCTTCTTTAGATTTCAATATCAATCTGGATAAGCCATCTGTGTGTCCCAATTTCTTTGACAATAGAAATTCTATCTTGAAATCATAATTCAATAAAATCATAGCCCAACACTGTAGTTTGTTTATAGTATGTGTAGGAATTCCTTTCTTAGAACTGAATAGACTTAATAATGGATGATAATCAGTTTGCAGTAGGAAACTAATATCAATTTGTGTAATTTCTTTACAGCAAAAATTATAGCAAGCATTTCCTTTTCAATTTAACTGTAGCATTTTTCCATATTTGTCAAACTGATTGAAGTGTGAGTGACTGCTTTTACTGTACTGTCTTCAAATTTATGGCCTATTACCGCGCCTATGTCATATTCACTCATGTCTGACATTACTATTATCTGTCAGTGTGAGTTGTAATGTGTCAGCGATAACTCTGAAGTTATAAATTTTTAATTCCTTTGAAATCTTTTTGACATTCTACTGACCAATTCCATTTTGTACCCTTCTTAAGTAAATTATTCAGAGGTGCTCACAATTTGTACATCTCTGGCACAAAAATATTATAATAATTTGGTAATCTGAGGAATGATTGTAGGGTTACCAAATTTGTTAGGGGAGACATGTCTTTAATGCCACTTGCTTGAGCAGGATCTGGTCTTCTTCCTTTTTCATTGATTATCTGACCTAAATATTTAATCTTGTCCAGAAAGAATTGACATTTCTGTTCACTGATTTTGAAACTGTAATCATGTTGTCTCTGAAATATTTCCTGAGTCAGTTTTACATGCTGTATTTTCATAGTACTCTTAATAAGAATATCATCTATGTAAGCGACTCCACTGACATCAACATCATATCCATTATTTGCTACTTTTACACCAAAGGGTAATCTTTTAAACTTGTAGAGTCCTTTATGCAAATTAATATTCAAAAACTTCTGGTATTCCTCATCCAATTCAATTTGAAGATATGCCCCAGACAGGTTAATTCTTGAAAAAAATTACCACCATTTAATTTAGCAAATATATTCTTTGGAGTTGGTAGGGGATATGCATGTGGTAGGAGGCAGTCATTCAATTCTGTTCCTAGTTTGTTCATCAATAATTGTAATATCACTACCAGTGCCCCATTGAAATTTCACCATAACATTATTCATGTGTACTGTCATAAATTTTTCTATTATTTGAACTTTCTAATTTTTTAGCTGGTAGCACTACTTTCAGCAAGTTAATTTGTGTATTTCTTTTTGACTTACAGTAGCTTTGTTTGTGACCTGTTTTTCCACACTTAAGACATTTTTGGTTTTAAATGGACAGTCCTTTATGAAATGAAGTATACCACAGCCATAGCATGGGTTAAGTTTTGTAGTATTTTTATTCTGGATTTTTTCTTTTGGTACTACTGTCTTTTTCCCAACCATTTGTACTTCTGTCATGCCATTTTGCTCAATTTTCGCTGTATCATGCCTTAACTTGACAATTTTTTTGGCACTTTTCCGCAACAGCCTGTATTGTTAACTTTGAATCCTGTTCAAGTTTTCTAAGTATTCAAGAGCATATTTCCACATCATTGCTTGATGTTAGACTTTTTAAAAAAATTAGATATTTAGATCTGTCTGGGGGATATTTTATCCAGTTTATATTTCTCACACTCACAGTTGACTTTAACTGGCATATGTGACAAAATCTTCATTTTCGTCCTTAGCAAAGTTCATGCACTGCCAATGTGAACAGTGAATTCTTTTCACCAAAGATTTTTGATAATATCAACATTATTTTGTTAAATGAGACCTTTTCTGGAGTATTCAGCAAAATGAAATTCAGATATTTTTCATGTTCAGCAGAGCACAATTATCGTAACAGAAGATGTACCCTCTTTTCATCTGACCATCCTTTATATTCTCTGAAAATGGTGTTGTTCCTTCTGGAATACAATAGGATGTTGTGATGTCTTCTAGTCTGTGACATAGAAATTCTACCTCTGTGCCAAGTGATAACTGACTTAGTAGTCACTCAACTCTATACAAAATAGGGCATGTCCATTTTGCCTATGTCACTACAAAGACCTATTAGTATTTATTACCAGCAGCCATAATCTTAGCAACATAATATACATGGATAGCACTGTGATGATGGTGGACTCAGAAGGAAAACTACAAAAACTAGAGAAGGCAAAGAAAAACAAAAAAAAAGGACTAAAAATTAACTATAAGAAGACAGAATGTATGATTGTCAGCCAAATAGGCAGTCAAATGTATGAGCTTTAAATTGGAGACATCAGAATCAAAGAGGTAAAAGAATTTAACAATATGAGAATACAGTGTTAGAAATTGCAAAAAAACATTAATTCCCAGAAGCTTACCCAGATTGACAGACACCTGAATAAGGTCGGAAAGCATAACAACCAAAATGTGAGAATAACATTAGTCTGACTGTAAATACGTGCGAACATTAGTCTGACTGTAAATACGTGCGAACATTAGTCTGACTGTAAATAATGTAAATTATGATAACTTCTTGGACCAGAAATTCAGACAGAAATTAAATTATGGCTAAAAATCAAAATGTTAAAATATAAAAATATAATAACCAATACATAAGTATGTGTAGTAGAAATTGAATTTATTTCTAAGATTTTATTCGATAATGAACATGGCAATACACATGACACTAATATGTAACCTGCCAACTTAAATTGGAAACAAATATCTGGAGAACTTGAAGATCTTGTTGGAGTTACAAAATTTAATTATAGTAAACAGAACAGACATGGCATGGTAGAACAATCTACCCCTGTGGACTAAAAAGGTTTGGTTCAAAATTTCAACATATATCACCTGAAGAAGGCTGGAGCATACAACAGCTGAAACATTGTGTATATGGCAATAAAAATGAGGACAACAGTCCAAACGATGTGGTGTAAATAGAACAGACATAATTAAAAGAGGATAAAAAAGGGAAAATGATCGCCTTGGTTTAATACGAAAGAAAGGTGAGAAAGAAAGGATAAAAGAGATGTCCTCATTATCCTTCCTTCCACTTCAGGTTAGCTCTTTTTTTTGTTGTCTATTTTTTTATTTTCTTTCATTCTTCTCATATTAAACTACCTGTTTATTTTCTCTTTTTATCTTCTTTTTAATTATGTCTGTTCTCTTTGCTATAATCTGGAGAATGTTTTCATAATAGTTCTCATGTGCGAAAGCAGTAAAGTATATCTACAGACTTGTCAGCCATGATGTTTGTAATCTAATAACAAGCAACAAGGAGTGTCATTACAATATGGAAGAGCATGTAACAGATGATAATAACAGCACAATATGGATGAATCATCAAGTGATTATTATTAGATTTGTTCTAAATATTTGTTGCCAAGTTATAGCTGAGTGTTATATGACAAGAAATACAGTTGTAAACATATAACACAATGCTCACCTAAGCATTCCACTGACTGGCCAATGATTACCCAATGTTGCATTTCAATTCTTAATCTTGTCAGTGTGCATCGAAAACTGGGAAAGGATCTACTGCTTGCTCACAAGGTAACAAGATGAAAGACAAACACTATTTCCCATATTATATGCAGAAGTTTTATTAAGGGTTTTGCCTGCTCAACTGGGTGGGTAGTTAAGTAACAATTTGGACAACAACTATGTTGACCTCATAGATCAGCTCTTTTCCCTGTTAACTTCTTGCCCATCTACACATCCTAATGTGTGGCTGGCTGGCAATACAAATGGGTGGCATCGGAACCATGCGGCAGAAAAGTCTGTCTTCCACCAAAGCCAGACCGAACTGATTCCCTAATCCCATGCATAACTTAATAAACCAGTACCTGGAAATAATCAATGTTCAGTTTTTTGTCACTTGGTCTCCAAAATCCCTCATCTACTCATTTACTTCCCCATTCCACTTTGGTCAAAGTCAATAACACTTAGAGACTTCAAACTTCAACAGGAAATCATCTGTTGGCTATAAAACAGTAACATTTGAGAATTAGATGAAACCACATCTTTCTTTTTGATGTGGGTATCCATAGTATCAGACAGTAACTAGCTCTGTGATAAAATCACCTAGATGAGAGAATGCTTGAAATTCAATAAAATAGTTAAGACTGATTTGAAAAAACAATTAAGAAATGTTGAAACAGTTACAAAAGTTATTGGAATGTAAGATAGGTTCATTAGGTGCAAATTTGCTTTTAGATGCAACTTTTCAATTTTTTTATTTTTCAAAACTTTTTGCTATTTTTGACCTATAGATTCCACACCTCACTTTGAATTTTTTCTAGTATGGTTACTAATTAAAAGTAGAGAGCCTAATGTCTGCTATTTTCACCACAGATGAAAGGGAAAAAAGAGAGATACATGCATTTCCTAAGGTCATTAATACAAATTGAACATAGACTGCTTCTACTGGAATTTGAACTCACCTTCCTAATTCCATTTTCTTTGGTTTAATCATTATGCTACTAGCACCTACATTCAGTAAAATATTAAATTTAAATGTTTGTTTAGCCAAAAGCCTTCTAGCATGCCTATATATATATATAAGTGTTGTAGAGTAGCTAGCACCCCCTTCAGCACTCTATCAGATGGCCTGGATCATAGCCTTAAATAGTCTACAATTAAGGACTTCAACAGTTGATTAATAAGTTGATACTAAATTGATCAATATTCAGACTGATCTTACTTCGTTTGGCTATACAGCATTTGACCCTCCTTTATTTCCTTGTAAGTTGTCTTGTTAATTGTTTTGTAACTTATTTTTTTGTGTTTTTTGTATGTATCTGTTAACACTGGATACTGATGCTGAATAAATATATTAAGCACTCATTTTTCTCTGTGTATCATTCATCACGATGATACAATAAGATATCCCACATTGTCCTGGTGTTAATAAAATAGTGCTCAGTGTAATCTAATAGTGTTATTAAGTATATATCAATAAATATACATATTATATCTCACCGACCATTAGCACAATTTGGAGTTTCAGGCACAATGCAATCTTCAGGTGCTTATTAAGTTAACACAGGTTAACACCAATCAGCTCATTGTTGACCTCAGTGTTCATTTTTATATTTACTTATGCTCTATTCTTGATATTATGTATAAAAGAGTATACGTTAGAAGTATATTTTTATCAAATATATAATGTCTGATACAGACTGATGTTTTAAGATTGCTCTTAAAATTGTTTAAAATCTTGGTCATGAGAAACTCTTAGACATTACTGTTAGCTTCACAATTCAATCATCAGATGCTGGAACATATAGTGAGTTAAACAAATTCAGTCAGTTTGTAGGCACCAACTATGAACATCATTTTCTCAAGGCAGTGGCAGTAATAGTTACAGTTCATGGCTATCTGGTTAGTTCATTAAAAAAAGGTATGCATAGTACAGCTCCTCTCAGAGACAACATCTAGTGATTTCATGAACAAAAGGTAAATGTTAGATATAACAGTCAAGGTTGAACTTTCCCACCAGTAACTCATAATTTAGCAAAATGGCATCTGACATGTAACTGCATATGAATTACTCCAAAAGTAATGCCTTCTGTTTTCCTATATTGTTCCACATAAGAGGTGAATGTTGATGATATGGCATTAGACATTGAAACTACCCACCAATAACCCATAATTTCTTTTGTCATTTTTTGACAAATAGCAGTCTGGTGAAATGGTTTTTAACATGTAACTGTATATAAAGTAGAACTGTACAAGGGTCAGATGAAAAGTTCATAGGCTGACCAAGGTATAAATGCAGGTAGGCACATCAGTTATTGGGTGTGTTTACTTACATTTATACCTTGGTCAGCCTATGACCTTTCAAGTCGACCCCTATATAATTGAATTCCATATATTGAAGTATATGTGGAAAAGGTCACACCTATTGACACACATCAGTGTTTGCTGAATGTTTACAGAGATCAAACAGTGGATATGAACACAGGTGGTGGGTAATGTATTTTAGCAGCAGTGACAGTGATATGTGTAACAAGTCATATTCTGGGTGGCCTTGCACCATCGACAAAATGTCAATGGCTGGCAAAATTTCATTGCCAATGGTTGTGACAAGAAAAAAATAACTTTTTATAACTGAAAACATGCTCTCTCCAATAGTGTTGTTGTTATCTTATATTTATATATATAAGTTCAAAAAAGAAATCTTTTGTTCATATACAAGAAAGATTTTAACAGTCATTTTTACTGAAACATGTATTAGAGAGGGATTTCTACCAAAATATGCAACTATATATATATATATATATATATATATATATATATATATATTTTCCTTCAGTCATAACCAGATTCTGTTCTGCTCACCTTGTAAGTTAATTCTGATATATGCTGAATACTGGTACCCTGTTGCTGTAGTAGTAGTGTCATTTAAAATCAATGTTAAAATTTAGGAATGACTACAAAACACTTGCCTCTCTCTCAATTTATAGGCAGTAGCACATAAATGCATCCTCGGATTTTTTCCTAAAATAGGCCGGTGCTTAGTTTCATCTGACTCAGTCCCAATCTGTCTTGTCTTGAAGTCAGAACGCTACATTCGCTTGTCCAAACTTGCTCTTGTGTGTCAACCCCAATTCTTAGTTTGTGAATTTTTTGCCACATTACTGCTGCTTTGCCTTATTACTGTTAATTTGCCTTGCATATATTGTTTGCTTGCTTTATATTATTTATTGGCCTGTTCTTTACTTTTTCTTGTTATTGATTATTGCAAACTTTGCCAATTCTGTTTGCTGGACAGTTATGTTTCTTATTTTGCATTTTACCATAACTACTCACTCCACAAAAAAAAAATTATTTTCTTTAATTAAAATGATAAAAGTACACATGTTAAAATAAGAAGAAAATTTAACAAAAAAGAACAGAAAAATGACATTACCATAAAATTAACAAAAGTGCAGCTAAACCAGTTTATCAGTTCTCCCTCATCAGAGGATCGATAAACCGGTTTAGGTGTTCTGTTAATTTTTCATCTTGTTTTAACATGTTCATTTTTATCATTAAATTTTGTACCTCTGCAAAATATTTTTTCTTTGTTTTTTTGGGCCTGAAAACATACACAAGTCTGAAAAGATTAATACCAATTACCCTATGATATAATAATCAGGGTCAGCATCATAATAGTTGCCCCAAAACTTTACTATGTTGACCCATAATGCCAGAGATAGATCTTAGTGATATGACAAATGAGAGCAAATCTTTCCACTGATAACCCATAATACACAGCTATAAACAGATTAACACCAATTATCATGTGAAATTTCAACTTATTGTAACAGTAATGAAAAAGTTGTGTAAAAGTAATACAAATCTGTTGTATTATGTGATTTTTATTACAAGAAAAAATATTGAAATTTTCTTTGATAATGAAGAAAGCAAGAATCTCTATATATATCATCATTGATCATCATCATCCTTCTATGGGACAAATACACATTGATATCAACAGCATTCTGGATAATTGTTCATCAGCATGATTATCCATTATTGTTGAAATATATCCTGTTTTTGTTCTATACATTGGACACAAATTTCATATTCAGAATTTTCTCCAATTATTCTTCATATGAAAAGCACAAAGTTTATTGCAATAAAATTAGCATTAAAAGTTTCATGATTTTTATTGACAAATGTTGCCTTGGTGTCAAAAATGTGTAATGTCACTGATTGATGGTCTTAATAGGTTAAAAAGCTGACAGATACACAAATACAAAATTTGGTTACAGACTTATTTACAGAATATTGCTATTAGAGACAACTGTTGAAAGAAGAGATAAGGCAAGAAGTCCTTGGTATACATGCAAAGCAATCACACAGCCATTTTAAAGAAGTCTTCTCACCATTAATATACATCTACATGGTTGTCTCACATTAGAAATGCAGAGACTAGTCCAAGTAAAACATTAATTCCTGACCACTGACAATACCTTATTTTTTGCTAACTTTTAAGGTACAGTATGCGGATTTAGTCTTTCATGATTTGTTGAGACTATTTATCTTTTTTGTTTTGAAAAAAATGTATGAAAAAGACTTTTCAAAGTCAAAAATCTCTGGTTCTGTACAATGGGCATAAATTTCAATTTCTCCAATCATTTATCATATGAAAAGCACAAAGCAAATGATAGAATTAACATTACAAGTTTAAAATATTTTTTATCAACTTTTGACCTTGTTAAAATTGTGCAGCAATGCTTAGTCATACTCTTTATGTGTTAAAGTCTGCCAAACATAGAAAAAACTAACTATAGGTTTATTTACAATGTATGACTACACACTACACATGTATATAAGCTGAGATAAGACTGAGAATCACCAATATAAGTAACTATGCATCCATTATCATGCAGGCTGCCCCTCATTATAAAATTCTTATTGCAAATATAGTTGATCATCTATATTTCTATAACATTTAGATAAAAGCACAGATGGGCAATGACGACTCAAAGGGGTAAAGTAGGAAATGAGAAGACACAGGCAAAGGAAGAGAAAAGGTTGGAATAATGGATAATCCTAGTTATCAACAAGTCCAGCTAGTATATACGAATGTGACACAATGAACCCTGTTTGATTGGTTAAGACACCCATGTAGTCAAGTAGACTGTAATTGATTTTTAGGCTTGGTTTTCATAACTACCCACTGTTTCACCAGTAAAATTGAGTTGTGAGAACTTCAAAGCAACTACTTACTGTCTATAAATAGGAAAAAAGAAATAAAATGTATGAATAAATAAAAATTTTGGAGATCAAGTAACACTCAGATGGAAGTCAGGGAATACCACTTGTGGACTTGTATAGTCAGGGTGCATTCTAGATGATTTGGAGTTGGAATCAGAGGCAGAGTTACAGTTAGAATCAGAAAGATGAGGCAGCTATGGTTAGAATAAAAAGAAATGTAGTATTGGAGGCAGATGGAGTTCTCATTGGTTGACAGGAAAAGAGAAATTGTAGCAAAGATGTTCCAAGTGTCATTTACCTAACCCCAGACAGTGTCAGGTGAATCCATGAAAATAGAACATCTTGAAAACATATTTCACCTTCCATTCCCTTATGCTGGGCTTTTTCTTAGTTTGATGCAGAAGAAAATTGAAACACTGTTGGGTGAGGCTGTCTAGTTGGCAAAAAAATTGCCCAAGGTGCCTGGGTATAATGTTTACAAATGTATGCACAATGAAATGATATTTATGCATTTATTATACATGTTTAAAATATATATTCTCAAAGTATTTAGCTGTTCATTTGTTGTAAGAGAATGATTGCTGAAATTTTCATGTCAATTTTTTTTTTTTTTTTACATAAAGGGCATACAAAATGGGACAAATAACACAAACAAATGTTTTAAAGTCAAGGTGTTTATTTAAAACTGCAGTTTGTTGTAAATGTTTCAGTGTTGCTGTTCATGATGTATAAAGAGTGGAATTAAGATTTTTAAAAAAATTCAATAAACCAATAAAAAAAAATTATGCAATCAGCAAAGACTGAGGCCAAATTACATTTTTTTTTAAATTTTATAATTTAAAAAGGCATAACTGATATAATGGTTAACAACACAAAGTATAGTATCAGCAAATTGAGTTCAAACCCTGGCTGTGGCAATTTGCATTAACTTTGCACTAAAGCTCTTGAGAAAGGCATGAATCCCCTTTTCTCTTCAGCTATGAGTTAAATAGCAGGGTGGACTGGACTTTCTAGCTTTGGTTGGCAACCAGTCTAGAAGAATAACTGAATCTAAAATCATGGATAAGTCAACAGAAAAACATTTTACTAGCCTTCCCAGGAACAATCAATGCACATTTTATAAACATTAATGTAGAAAAAAAGAGGTTAGCTGTGGAGAGCCATGATTTCTTATGTTTTTAAGTGACATGGCATTATTCTTTTAAATTTATATTAAAAGAGAAAGTTCATAAAGTTAAACAATGATTAAAATATTTTCCTTAAAATAATGTATAGCTGGCCACTCATACTTGAGGATACCTGTCTACTAGGGCAGCTAGCCAATCCATATTGCAGATGCTCGCTCAGGCATATTTGTGTTTATTCAACATCCACAGAGCCCACCTGTGGTTTATACTGCAACTATGCTGAGCATACCTTTCTGGGGAAGAGCATGTTATCTAGCGTGATCAACAATTTGAACAAGGCCAGCATGCTCAAGCCCTCGGCCACGATGACTTGTGACTTCATACTAACACAGCTATCGACGACACCCAAGTGTTGCGTCTACCCAATTTCACACACAAGGCTTGGGTCAACCAGTGCATGTCTTAAAACTATGGTCTGATGAGCATGGAAAAACATTGACTAGTGTTCTCCATAGTTTAAAGAGGAGAACAGAGACTATACTTTGATCTCAGGCCAAAAGATGTATTTACTTTCCCTCCCATGGTGGTGGGATGTAACACAAAATCAGTTTAATATATTGGGGAAGAATGTATTATCTAAATTATCCAGTCCCTACAACTATTGTCATGCTGATGTCAGTATATACCAACCCTCCCTTTTTAGTACAATGAGGAAGGTGCTACAGTAGGGTTAGAATCCCTGGGACAAGGCTTCTTCCCTATTGCTTAAAGAGAACAGATACAGCACATTGATCCCAGCTAAAAAGGCTGAGAATCTATACAATGCTAAAAGTCTGATTTTGTATGTCTGTATGTAGCTAGGGTTATTGAATTAAGATAACCCTAAAATGTGTTAACTTATTAATGCAAAAAATATCCTGGTGATTTGCAAGTGAGTGATAATATAGGATCTCCATTTGCACTGAACTTGGGGAAAAACTTTTTTTTTAAGGTCGACAATTATTAAATGCTAATTATAGATTATTATTTTTGTTTATTTACTTATTTGTATATTAGTAAAAAAAAAAAGATCAGGATGCAAAAAAACAAAATAGTTTCCACTTTTGCACATAATATAAAGTAAATAGCAAAATCTACTAAGGAGTGAATTCAGTGATAGTTTTTTTCCATTTTTTCCATTATAATTTGGTCTTGATGATTGACCCAAAAGGTTATAGGGAAATCCCATAATATTTAAGTCATGAATATTATGTTTTTTCTTTAATCTTGAAGTAATTAATTTCAGAATTTGGTTCACAAACCTTCTGAAATATAACAAATAATAGTTTCAGTGTTTGCGGATTTATTTATTAATTGTATATTTATAGATATTGATAAATACTGATTACTATTTCCATACTAGTTTCTCCACTAGTGTGCCCAGGTGCACTAATGCATCCTGAAAGGTAACCATGTGCACCGCCAAGTTAAAAGAAGACCAATTTATTAATTATTTTTATATTTAAAATAAAAATATAAATATATAAGTAAATTTATATTTTTAAAAACATAGAGACACTAAGCTTCCATGTTTAAGATAAGTCTTTGTCATTTGATATTTTAAACTGGATACTAAATCACTTAATCTTTAAGGAGTAGATAATCCTTTCCTTTTTGCCTTCCTTAAGGGATTTAAATCAGTCATTATCAGTCTCTTTAAAAAAATAGTAGATTCTTCATAAATCTCTATAAATGAAAACTGTATCACTTAAATATAGAATATAATGTCTTATTTTGGGAGACTTTATTATTTTACTCTTTTTAAATTTCAATTTCATAAGACCCTTGTTTATATGATACTTATGAATAAGAAGCTAGATCAAAATTATCTATCTCTCTATCTATCCATATATATATATATATATATATATATATATATATATATATATAACACTTAATATTCTTTTAAGATTATTCATTTGCTACTTACCAGGATAAAAAGACAGGAAAAAATAATGCTCAGATTTTAAGTTTGACTAATATTTTTAGATTAATTTTTGCTTTTAATAATATATAGTGACTAACCAATAGAAAAGTGGTGAATCAAATTCAGTAGATGACAGGTAAGTAAATAGATAAATAGATACACAGGATTGATACATAAATATATATTCATACCATTTGGCTAAAAAAACTTTGTGAAAAAAAGAGTCAGTCACACGTTTCTTGAAAAGGAATGACAACTACCTTACAAGCTAGCATTTAAAAACTGGACTCTTGATACTGGAGACATAATGATTACTATTACATCCACCAATCAGGATTATAAATAAACAGTTAGGAAACTTGTAGGAGCCAACCAATCAAAATTAGCAATAGCATTTTTGGTTATTTTGCTCAGTAACGAGTTCAATACATTTTAATGATACAGGGCATTACAGGTATTAATTTCACAGAGATCTGGATTCTTCCCTGGATCCGGCAAAGCATAATTAAAAATTTCTTTTTAAATATCCAGGTAAAAAATTTTTATAAATAAAAAGAACAATGATAAGCAATCGTAAGTAATCATAAATTAAATTTAAAAAAAAAAAGCTACTGCAAAGATGTTGATCACCAGCTATGCCCTTCTTTTCACATTTGGATCTGATCTTGGTCAAAATTGTGGATTTACACCTGTATTAAATGGATTTCTTTCCTGAGCAAAATAATCCTTCCCCCCCCCCCAAAAAAAATTAAAAAGTCAAAAGCCACAGTTGATGAGATTGTTGTGTGTTAAAAATAGATTGTGTTCAATATGAAAAAACCCAGCCTTTTTTTTATTTTTATTACAAACAAGCATATCTTGGGAATTATTAATAAATAATTAAATTATAAATTGATGCTGTCAAGCCAGTATATCACTTGAATGTTATGTTTTTTTTTTTATAGTTTTGGGAAATATTTAACAAAACTAAGAAAAGAGTAATAAAACTAAGTCATAAATATAGTCCTTTGACAGATTGAATTCATATGTATGATTCTGTTTATTTTAATCACTTTCTTTTCAAAAACATTTTGGACAAAGTTGTACACACAAATGTTCACTTGAAAGAATTTGGTGGCAAACTCATACAGTTGAATTTTAATTAATTTCTCTCAGTTTTCTTTTTTTTTTTTTCTTAGTAAGGATGATGAAAATAGTTTTGTGAAACATTTATTTTTAGAAAATAATTATTATAACATTTCCTTTCATCAATCACATTATTCATTGAATTTGGATGTACATATATTTGTATATATATATAAATCTATGTATAGAAATATGGACACAAGAAGTATCAAGAGTACTTGCAATGACTAGACGACTAATTTAAATATATGAAGAATGGAGACTATAAATAATTTCCCCTTGACAAGAACAAAAGATTTTCCGTATTCAGTTTGTGTGACTAATTATTTAAGTACTGACCACTAGCTTTACAATGGTATTTTTTTTTAATCTCACCCACCATATAGTCTTTATCTTGATCCTTTGGGCTATGGTATCATTTTTTCCATAGACAGAGCTTTGTAAATGTTGAATACATTGAACATAAACATAATTTTTTTTTTTACCTCAAAACCAAAAGAGTAGTTTTGCCAGAGAAGCAAACAACTGACAAACAGATGGATAGAAACAATAAGACATGATGGATTGTATTTTTATTAACATTATTATTTATTTTGTTCTGCAGGTGTAAAATTGATTAGACAGGTGATTAAAAAAAACAAAAAAAAAACACATTTTTGATATACCACAATATTTCATGTAAAAACTCCATTGCTATTCTTAGCAATAGTAATCATACAGAGTGCCCAGTAAAAAAAGTGGTAAATCCAGGAAGAAAATTTATTTAGCTATCATGATTCATGCACAAACTGAACAATCATTGCAGATGTTCAAAATGTTTTTCTGAATGTTCAACACAAAGTTGTAAACGTGGTAACCAGGAGGCAGTAGCTTTGCTGATAGTGTCAAGAGCAATTTCATTCCGAGCTTCAGTTAAGTTCCACTTCAATGAATCAATATCGACGATGTCATGACGACAGTTTTGTAAATGAATTAGGAGTATATTCCAGATACAGTAATCCATAGCATTCAGATCTGGGCTTTTAGAGGGTCACTAGCATAAAACAATTAGAGCTGGTGTATTTTCTCAAAGAATAAATTTGCCACTTTTTTACTTGGCACCCTGTAGAACTAGTTAAGATATTGTCAAGATAAATGTTTAAAAATGTTTATCAGTTTACATCTATTTAACAGTTCCTTTTTTTTTCAATAAATTATTAAATGTTGCTATTAACACAAACAAAATAACTTGTAAACTTTAATATATATTGTTATTAATATGGGTATGAAATTTAGTAATCTAGTCTTGGTTGCTATTACAAGTGAGTTTGATTTTTAATGTATGCCACATTGTTATAAAATAGACAAGGCTAAGTTTAGAAAATGTCTATTCCAGTCAATATCAATTTACAATGTACACAGATATATTTAATATATAAAGCAATTGACTATTTCAACTAATGAATTAAATGTAAGATGGATATTATAAACGTTTATTACCTTAAATAATTAGTTCTACTTATATTATCAAGAATAACTACTGTACATGATAGGACTTTAAATCAGGCTGGGAACGAAATGAGAAAGTGTAAATGTGTTGAATTAACATGAACATTCAATGCAAACTGTTCTGTTTTTGCTTAAACTAGTCTCTTGGTTGTTTGATTCTACTTCTTCTAATGTATTTTGTTGATATATAAAGTGCTGTTTCTTTATAACCCTTGATACAAATTTATGAATTACAAATCCATTTTTTAAGGACAAAGGAAAGAAAAAATGAGAGTTAATTAGAAAAAGAAAAATGACAAGGAGAAACAAATGGGTGATTTTAATATGAATAAAGGAAATAATCAAGTATGTAATACAAACATGAATTAATGAAAGAAAACATTTTTGTTTTAAGAAAAGTAAAGAGAAGATATAAAAAGTGATAAAATCAACACCCCCACCCAAAAAAAAAAGAAAGAAAAGAAAGTTAGAAAGAAAACATTAATACCTTCAAAACCAACCCTTTTTATGTGGACTTGTGTAGGTCAAAAACAGAAAAATGAGGTTTTTCACAGAAACTAAATAGCTCCAGTGGAAAGTAAGTATTCACAGAAGTGTACAGAGCATAAAATGAAGATAAGTTACAAATTTCCAATAGGGGAACATAGTATAATTAATGTTATCTGTTTTTAACAGGTAAAGTAGAAAAACATTAAGTAATTTAAAATTGAATATCTTAAGAAGACAATTGGATTAAAAAAAATTAAGTCATGGGTCAATAGTTATTTATTCACCTTGTCCTAATAATCTTCATTTTCTGCCACCTCCTCTTTCACACCTCATTCGTCATAACTGTTTTAGTAGTTACCCGTTAGCTTGAGTGACTCTCGAGCCTTGTATTGGGTGAACTTTAGTTTAAAAAAAAATGGAGTATGAATAAGAAGAGAAAGATGATATTAGAAAAGACTTAGAAAAAGAAAAGATAACAGAGCTATATTGTGAAACACATAAAAAGGAAGTAAAAATAAAACGAAAGAAAGAAGAAGAGTAAAAAAAGACTTTTGATAGGAAGAGAGAATGTTCAAGAAATGCATAAACACAAAAAAAGAAAGATTTAAACACTATAAAGAGAAGCACACCCAAAGAGAGATATAAACAACTGTTTTCAATAAAGAAAAGATTAAAACAAGTATAAAAACCAATGTAAGTCAGGCACTAAGAAGGGGAAAAAAAATAAGATTCTACCTTTAACCTAAATTAATTGAAATCTTTTAATTTTTCTTCTTCATTTCAGCAGTAGATGTCATTCAGAGATGACATAAAACAGAGATGAAATTCAGCAGTAGATGTCTTTCTTCACTGATATCAAGTTATGTATTTCTAATTCATTCTTGCACGACAATTGAAATAAGAAAGAAAACATAATCACAATAGGGATCATAATAAATACCTGATATTTATGCGATTTCATAATTCAGGTGATGGAGATCTTAGAAACATACTGATTAGGATTACAACTTATCAAGATCTCAATGGTTATTCCTGGATTTGCAGCTGAGTCAACTTCATTCACACAACATCATTTGCAGTCCAACTAAGATTTCATTATCCTTTTGATTTTATTTATGTATATATTTATATCAATGTATATAAAATACTTAATTATATAATTTTCAATTGAACAATTCAGAAACAAGATAACAGCATAAATATGAGTTTACTTAGATCATCCAAAATGATGGCATATCTTTTTTTAAAGTTCTGACCATTAATAGAAAGTTTTCACATGTGAGTCTAAATATATTTTTTCCATTTTTATTACTTTTATACTCTGCTCTCACACAGCGTTAGTCTTTTTATCTCCTGGCTTCATAAACATCTTGGAACAGTCCATCCTTATTGTAACAAAGACACTGCCACCTGGCATTACTAGTGCAAAGGAGATAACTCTAGTACAGGGAAAGTTAGACAAAAGATACAAATACATTTAGTGTATAATATATGTTTATACCTGTTGAGTATTTTAATTTAATAAATCTATAAATAAACTTGTTGACACAAGGCATAAAAAAAGTTTGCTAAAAGTTTGAATTTTAAATGAAAGAGTGTATCCATCAGTAAAACCATATAACCTACCAAAAATGTATGTATATAATGGCATACTGACATATATATGTAGGTATATGGCTTGAAGGATTATATATATTTATATCAGTAGTTTGTGGTTCGTTTCTTGAGAAAATTTAAAAAAAAAACACTTTGCTGTTAACATCAGAGAAAAGAGTAAATTGTATTGAGAAATGCAATATTGTACTAATTAGTGAATTTGATAAAAGAACTTTTAAGGTATCTGATATAAATTATTTGAATACCAAGTAAAGAGTCATACTTTGTACATTATTATTGTTCTAGATGGCAAATTTGATATTTATGCCTATTTTTGGAATAAAGTTTTCTGTCCTCTAAATACTTTCTATTTTAGTTTTTTTATCAATGAAATTAATCTAGATATGAAAGTATATTCAAATATGAATAGATTATAATTTCTGTTTTAATTTCTGTGATGAAGAGTTATCATTATTTACATTATTTACATTCAGACTATTGTCCTCATCTTTGTTGTTATCACAACATATCAAAATCTACTCCATAGATTAAATAAAGGTTTCAGTTCAGAATTCCCTATAGTTTACCCAGATCAATATACACCTGATGAAGGCTGGAGGGCACAACAGCTGAAACGTCATAACAACAACAACAAAGATAAGGAGATAGTCTGAATGTAAATAGTGCAAATAATGAATAGATTATCTTTTGGTGTTTGAAAAGTATGATACAATATTTATACTGTACTTTGTATGCTTTTTTTAACTGTTTTTTTTTTTTGTTTTTTTTTGTTTAATTTTGATAGAGAAAATTATTCATTTGATCTCTCCCAGTTAACTGATCTAGATTTTCATAATGATACACAAGAGATTATCAGAACAGTTTTTGTTTTTAATAAAAGGCTCAGTGTTTTCTAATCATCATCAACAGCCATTTTTTGTTACCAAATTAGGACAGCTGTGATGTGGATTAGGATGATAAAAAGTTGAACAGAGCAAAGAAAGAGATCAACAACAAGAGTATTTCAGAGAGATTTTGAAGATCAAGAAATGAAATACTCTCCACTCTTAGTTTTCATTTCCCCACTCCTGTTTCTCCTTAACAATTCCTTATATTATATATATATATGTATATATATATACTATTCTTATTATCAAATGTAAAGTAGGAGATTAAACTGGGGGTGTAATATTGGTATCAACCTTCTTGGAATGCATCTAAAAATAAGAATCAGCATCCTGAAAAAGAGAAACAAAAGAATCTATTTAATACTGAAAAATGCAAATTATATTGTTAAAACATTATTATATATATATATATATATATATATATATATATGCATGCACTCACACACACACACACTTGAAAAAACTTGCACCAATGATAAGCGCATATAAAAAACAAAAATCTAGAAGTATAAACAGTCAATTGCTGATACCCTTAACAAGTGGATGGAGTGATTTCTGGAAGGTCCGTCTATGATATATATATATAAATTCTATATATATTTTATATATGTGCGGTGCTCATTGGAAAGCACTCAATATCAGTGATAGAGCTAACATATTTAGTTGAATGGATATGAGTTTGTGACCGTCGGTTTCACACATATGTGATCCTCAGACAAACCCATTTGTCTGTGACAGTCACAAACTCATATCCATTCAACTAAATATATATATGTATATATTAATATTACTACAATTAAGTATATAGAAATGGGATATGTGAAAATCGGTTGAAATTTTTTGTGTTGATATTTCACCACTTTATGTAAACATTTTTGAAGATGCTTACATAAAGCAGCAAAATGTTAACACAAAAATTTAACATCTAACTGGTTTTCACATATACATACATACTGGGTATAACAGCAGAATTGTCCAAATCATGTAACAGCAAAATTGCCCAATTGCTAGATTACGCTTTGAACCATTGTAACTGAGAAATGATTAAAGATATCTTACTGGAATTCTCCAAGGTTTTTATAACACTATTGGACTCTACTTTGAATAATATTTAGCTCTAAGTTGAAATGATGATCCCTTTTGCTGATCTAGTTTCCGCTCTACTATTCCCTCTTTTTTAAACTTATTCACTATTGATGGCAGCCAGAGTATGAATGTTGATACCATTACTGAAGGTCTTAATGATCTCTTTCCTCTCATGATTGCTCAGTTGGAAAGACATAGTTCTTTTTCTAGCTCAATAACTCAAGAGGGCTAAACATCTTATCTGAAAATCTGGAAAAAAGAAACTCAATTAGTCTCATGGTTTTTTTAGATATTAAACATTTTGTGGGATGGACAATTATCCCATGCTGTTACATGATTTACTCAGTGTGTGTATATATATATATATATATATATATATATATATATATATATACACACACTCACGTTTATATAAACATTTATATACAAATATATGTGCCTGTATGTGCACAGATATATATGAGGAGACATATAAATGTATGTGTGTAAAGATATATATATATAAGAAATGGTTGTAGGTATGTATATATGTGTACAAGTATACATAAAAGGCACAGATATATAAGAGTGGGTATAGCTTAGTTGTGGCACAAACTCGAAACTATGAGGTACCCAGTGAAGATCAAATTCACTACTCTATTGTAGTTGATCTTGTGAGACAAACTTGCTTGAGTGGGCATGTACATGTATACATATATTTACAAAAAAAAAAGCTCTAATATATGTATATGCCTGGGTGGGTGTATGTATGTACACATATATGCAAGTATGTACAGTCAATGATGAAATTATTTGTACACCCATCAATTTTGAATGTTTTTATCCATTTCTCAGAATCTAATGTCCGTATGATGCCAGGTTTTTTATATGTTAATAAGCACAAAAAAAAAAAAAAGAAGGAATATAAAACTTTTAAAATTTTGCATAATTCGCCTGTCAAATTTGTTTTATTTAACCTATTGTTCTGAAAATTGAGTTTTATATTCCTTTTTTTGTGCTTATTAACATATAAAAAAGGGCATCATATGGAACTTAGATTCTGAGAAGTAGGTGTACAAATAATTTTGTAATTGACTGTATATAATAAAACAACACTCTCAAGTTTCAGCAGAGTGATTTAAAATCCAACAACACCAAATGGCTCTGATATAGATAACGCAATCAAACATACAAACTGGCAGACAGACACTCTCTTGAGTCTGTACATTGGAGGTAATAAGGTAATATAATTTAATTATGGTCAACACTTAACCTCAGAGATCCCAAGGCATACATCAAAGCAAATGTGTATCACTGAATTCCACCATGTGGAAAAAATTGCACCCATGAACATTTATTGATGTTTGCTGAAGAGTTATGGAGACCAAACAGTGGATTTGAGTATAGTTAGATGATGTTTCAGCAGGGGTGACAGCAATGCGTATGAGAAGCCATGTTTTAGGTAGCCCTGTGCAGTTGTCATTTCACAAAATGAAGAGTTCTTGTACATCTCTGGTGAAAATACATAGCCAGGAGTGGTGACTATATGAAAAAATAGTATTTTGTAGTGGAAAAATTCCTCTATTCCATGTTATATCCCTCAAATATTTTGGCCTTGTGTCAGACTAATGTGCATAAAGTTTATTAGGGTATATCAAAATTGGTTTCATTTGTTACTGGGCTTTACCCCAAAGCTTATTGCATGTATATACTAAAGATTATCAGAACTCCATTTTATCTTCCAACCATCCGACCAGCATAAATGTGTTCTAGGGTCATGACCATAAATAATCCTCAACATTAGCCCTAAACAAATGAAACAAAGAGGTGCTAATTTCCTTTGCCCCCACCACTTCATTTAATTCTCTCATAACTTACATATACAACCTACTCTCTCTCTATTATATATATAAGTTCTTCTAGGTTTCAGTCCTGGCTTGAGGTAGTCGAATGTTTAGCCACACTGATGAGCTGTGATACAGCAAAACAGTCTGTCTGGGGATGACAATATATATATATATATATATATATATATATATATATAGCAGGTAGAAGTGTAGTGGTACTTTGTCTGAAGATCATATTAAAGTGTGAAACTGACAGTCACCATGCAGTGGTGATTCCTATGTTCATAATGTCTCTATCTATAAATACTTTATCTTCAATGTTGAGGACTCTTCTAATAATGGCTAATGAAACTGAAGTAATGTTAGAATCCAGTGAACTAAATATTCATGTTTTGTGTCAGTTTGTTACTCTTTTAACTGTGTGTGTGTTGAATGCATCAATTAAAAGTGGGAATTATTTCACTTTTCAGTCAATAATTTGGGTATATTCAGTGACATATTAGAAGTTGATCATGATGCCATGCAAAGATTGAAGATACTTACCAGGCTGCAGATTAGAAGGAATACTCCCAGAATGATAAAAGGCAGAAAAGAGAGGACCCCACCACGTTTCAAAGTTTTCTTCATTAACCACTGCAACTTCCTGAGGTTCTTTTCCGTATAAGGTGGATATCGAATTCTGTCATAAATGGGAAATAAAAACATGAATCATATTTAAACTTGCTGAACTCAATAAAGATAAATCCTCAAAATCTTGTTCAGGTTAAGTTAGAATAAATATCAAGAAATATAATTTGATTGTATCATTTAAGCGTATTACTAGACGGTGGAGTAATGGATAGCGGCTTGGATTGAGGAATCGTAGAGCTGAGTTCGAATTCCATTCGAATCTATTATATTCACTTATATGCTAATAACCTTGGGAAAGGTATGAATCCTCTTCTTCTCCTCCCAGTTATGGATAAATAGCAGGACAGACTGGGTTCTATAGCCTTGGATGGCAACTGGTCTACCGCAGAAAGAAATGGCAACCTACTGCAGAAAAAAAATTTGCCTGTTCAGTCATGTATCAAAAGATACATGATTGCCTAAGCGCGTATCCCACATGGCACATAACTGACTAGATTGGCATTTAGATCTCATCATTTTACTGTTGAAATTACTAAACATAACCGTAAGTTCTATTCTAATAGTTCCTTCTCTTACATTTCTTACCTGTGGAACTCTCTTCCAGCATCTCACTTTTCCTTCAACTACAACTACAGTAATGTTTTCTCAGTTACCTTCACTCTGTTATCTTTCAGTTTCAGTAACTCCTTGTGTGCCATAGTGGCTTTATCATCTTGCTTGGGGTGAAATGATTAAAAAAGAAAAGAGAAACTATTCTACATAGTTATATATCCAAGAATCTTTTTTGTATCATTGCAAGTATTTCTAAATATTTTCATTTCAAAATTAACGTAAAACATGCACAGATGCTGCTTCTAAAGGTTAATACATTTTTTTTTTTTTACTTACCCAAACTAAAACATGTCAGAATGAATTTTTATTAGATTAGAGCTGGCGCCAGGATATTCAGCACTCAATAAATTTTGATAAGGTAAATTGCACAAGAATAACGACAATATACCAATTAGCAGACTCTCAGTATTTCCTTTTATAAGGATTTTAGTGCCCTTGGCAATTACCAAATTTGTCTTGGGTACAGCACTAATTCTGTCTACAATTAAATATTAAGCTGTAATTTCTTTTATATGAATTTCTCAGACACTAAATTCAACTGGTTTATGAACTTTTTGATTACACCTTCTTAGGTTACAACTTTGGTAAAGTTGCAATATGGTGGAAAAAATTATGATCTTTTGAAATTAGTAATTCACATACATAAAATGCTACACACACATACACACAGAGGTGTGCTGAATTGTTCTTTGCTTGGCTCACTTCCCAAAATATTACCAAATTTTGCTTTGGAACAGTTTCTTGGTCAGATCAATAACTTTTTACAAATTTTGAGTGTTCTTCATTTTTTTAATCATTTCATTTCCAAAAATGTTTTTACTAAATTGGTAAATGTTTTTACCAATGTTTTACTAGATTGGTAATGTTTTTTGTCTTGGGTCAAGACAAATTCAAAATAAAATAAAGATATTTGTTTTTACTTTTTTATTTTTAATCATTTCACCCCCAAGCAAGGCAATAAAGTTGCAAGGGGTTACTGATTGTTGGAGAATATGAAAAAAAGAAAACAACTATTAAGGAGAGAGAACAATAAAAGAACAGGAATTAAGAAGAAAACAGAGAAGATAATGATTGACATTGCTATTTATAAACCAAAGACGACAATGTATTTTTAATCATTTAGTTGAAATCATATTAAATAATAATATATTCCATTATGAATAAGCATAAACTTGAGTAGAGTTCTTTTTACATTAAAGATAAATGAAAATGATGAAATTTTTTTTCTGATAGAAATTTTTTTTTCCTATCATCAGAATTGACTGTCAGTTTTTATCAGATTTAACATGCTTCATCTTTGAAAATGTTTTCTCAAATATACTATGCTAAATGCTGAAACTGTCAGGCAAAAGATTTTAAAATAGAATATCTTTCATCTGGGATGCATTTGTAAAAGTTAACTTTCCATTTTTCTATTTTTTTAAATATGTTATTGGACAGCAGGTCAGTTAGTTCACATTATAGATCTGGTGAGAGGTTCTCACTGATATATAAATCAAAGACATTTTTTAAAAATCTTTTATACATATGAATATTAAAGGAAAATAATATAAAAATGATTTAAGAATAATAACATATTTCAAATGGTTTTACAGATTAAAGATGGGCTAGAGTTGGTTTGTGGGCAGGTGTTTACTCACCCTCTCAGGTAATAACACAATCAATGCTTTCTTCATTTCTTAGGGCTGCTGCATTAACTATATCTCTGTTATTTTTAGTAATTCATGTTAGATTTCATTTTATTGATGAAAAAGATATATATATCTATATGTGTGTGTGTGTGTGTGTGTGTATATATATATGTGTGTGTGCATTTATATATGTGTGTGTGTGTGTATATATATATATATATATATATATATATATATATATATATATATATATATATAGGGGTGCAGGGCAAACCTACGGAATGCCAAGCAATTTCAATGGCATGCAATTGCAAATGAAAGTACGAACCAGTAACTACTACAACACAAAGAAGATATTTAGCTGTTTCAATTTTAATATATACTAAAGTATATATACTATATATTACTATATAAAATATATTGTAGAACAGGTATATTGACCTTGACTTGTATAAAAATATGTTGGCACACTGAATGATTTTAAAACCCTAAGTCAGTACATAGTCAGCAAAAGGTTGCTGAACCCTGATTTAATGTCTAGGGGCAGCAGATCATTGTTCAAACATATATTGTTAAATATAACAGACAATTTTGTTGCCTGTTATTTTTTACCGTGAGCCTTTCCAAACGTTGTATAATGCCTTTAGTTTCAAGAGATAATAAAGACAAAAACTGTCCAACATTTAGATATTTCTTTATTATATTGGTCATTGATCTAAGTTTTCGGTTCACATACACACAGTAAAAAGAACCTTAAGATATTAGGGGCCATCTATAATTAAAACAAAGCAACGCACACTCAGCAAAATTACATTTCAAACCAGTCATAACATATTACAATGCATTTAAACATATGGTTCTGCTGATCATATTTATTTCTCTCACATGGTCATGTACGATGTTATAGAACTGCATTACAAATTTATGACCTGTGTCTGCTATTCCACGACCATTATCATCACATAGTAAACTTCTATGTAACCAAAACAGGATGTCATCTTTGACAGTAAACATTTCTGTTGTAATGTCCATATAACCACTCTGATGATGGCTCATGTGAGAATAAAAAAAAAGAAGAAAGATAAACTAAAGATAAAATAAATATGGATATGAAGTTAATATGGAGTTAATATAAAAGAGGAGAATTATAAAAATATAAATATGAGGAAGATATGATAATAGAGAGAAGCAGTATATAAATGGGGAGGGAGTAGATTAAAAAAACAGATACAGGTTAGTGGGGGTAGTTCTAATAATTGCTAACCAGAATCAAAACATTTGAGAAGCTTTTTCTATGAATGCATGTGGTCATATGTTCACTTCGTTTGTTCAGCAGGTTGGGCTATCAATGTGTTTAGGAATGATACATTTTTCCAAGAGGCCTATGTTACATATTTCCCCCTTGCCACAAAAGGGTTTGGTTTTAGCAACATAATCCCAATTTACTAATGGTGTGTAGTTATACATCTTAATCTGGTGAGATTCGAACCTGGGTCTGATTTGTCAAGAATTAGACTTCCTGATGTTATTGGTCTGGATGGGGACAATCCCAGCATGTTGCACCTTTGAAAAATGACTGAAAACCATACCACAGGTTGAGCCAAGCCTTGTGAGTGAAGTTGGGTGCCATCAATAGCTGTGTCAGCGTGAAGTCACAAGTCATCAGACTGAAGGTTTGAGTGTGCTGATCTTGTTCAAATTGTTCATCATGCCAGATAACACGCACTCTCCTAGGAATTGTAACTAAGGTCTGCACAGCATAGTTGCATTATAAACCACAGGTGGGCTCTGTGAGAGTTGAGCAAACACAAAATGTGCCTGAGTGAGTGCCTGCAATAGGGATTGGCTAGCTTCCCAAGTAGACGGGTATCCATAAATATGAGTGGCCAGCTATTATATATATATATATATATATATGTATGTATATATATATATATATATATATATATATATATATATATATATATATATATATATATACACACACATGTATATATATACATAAATTTGTATATATATACATGCATATTTGTGCATATGCACACACACACACACACACACACATACATACATATATATATATATATATAAATTATATACAAAAAGAATTCAAGGTAATAAGATAAAATAAAATTAAAAGAAACCCAACCTAAAGTAAATTTTAAAACAAGGCAGAAGAAAAGAAGGGAAGAAAAACAGAAAAAAGGAAAGACATAGTGAAAAGACAGAATAGGAAGAATGAAAAAGTGAGAAAGAAGGAGGTAAAGAAAGTAGTAATGTCTAGATATGGGGATGGTAGCAGGAGACAGATACATGTAGACGTGACCTTGACTTATATTAGAATATTCACCTCGGTTTCAATCAAGAAAAAGACATGGAAAATTGGGGAAGATTTTTTATCATTATATTAACAAAGTCACTATTACTTCAATAGTAAGAGATATAATTATATATTTATAATAAAAAGAAAAAATATATAAAAAATTATTTCAAAATTATTTATATATTGAAAAACATTGTTTTAATTTTTTACTTGTTAGGAAATGTATTATTTAATAGTCTTCATTTTATATATAATTATTTAACATATATTAATAAATCTATTACCATCTATAAAGAAATAAAAATAAAAAATCACAGAAGATTTTTTTTATTTTATATTAAAAAAACAATAATTGAGGAATAGTAAATGAAACGAAACATTTACACTTAAAATAAAAAAGATAGCTTGCATAAAATGATGGAGAAAAATATTATACTCGAGTTATTAAGTAAAAGAAATATATAAAATATAATTTAATAAGTAATAAGTACAAACCAATAATTGAATAAAAGAAATAATATAAAGAAAAAAAGAGATATAATAATTAAATATAATTATAATTATTATATTATATGAATTATTATATCATTATTAAATAACATTATTATTATATTAAATAATATCATTATTATTAAATATTATTATATCAAATAATGCCATAAAATATAAATAACTGATTAAATAACATTATTTTTATTATATTACTAAATGATATATCATTATATTAAATAATATATTATATATCAATATATTACATCAATACAATATATTATATATTAATATATGAACATAAATGGACCACATATCATTATATTAAATAATAATATTATTATGCAAATTATATTATTATTAAATAATATATAATCATTATTCCATATTATTATATAATACTATTATTATATATATAGAAACAATATAAAAGAGAAAGAGATATAATTATTAATTATAAAGAATAAACCAGTTAAAAGAAAAAATACCATTTAAAAAAAAAATTAAAAAACCTTTTATAAACAAGGAGAAAAAAAATTGAGAATAGAAATAAATTCAAAGAAATAATTTAAATAAATTAAAAAATCCACTACAGAGATTCGAACCTGGACTGTTCCAATACAAAACAAGGATCATAGCAACTGTATCAATGAGCCTCAGTGATGAAGAAGAAACTGAATAGACTCGATATAGCACTGACCGAGTCTATTCAGTAGTGGATGTACACTGCTGATGAGTCCCAAAAATAGGATGAAATGGCCATCCAGAGATTTCTGCATTCTGTTGAGGATTCTTCTAGACTTGATGACTATAATGATTTGCCTAAATCTCTAAAATACTATTACTTGGATATCCTTGCTTGACTGAGCTAATGCTCTGCAATGGAGTGGTTTGGGGGAAAGGAAAGATATGGATCTTGGGGCACAATCCATTGGGTTATGAATACTTGGATGAGTATCACCACAGAATTTGTGAGTAGTGGTACTATATCGAGTCTATTTAGCTTCTTTTTCATCACAGAGGCCCATTGGTAAAATTGGTATGATCCTTGCATTGTATTGAAAAGGTCTGGATTCGAATCTTGGTAGTGGATGGGCACTGCTGATGAGTCCCAAAAACATGACAAAATGGCTGTCCAGTGCTTTCTGCATTCTGTTGAGGATTCTTCTAGACTCAATGAATTACTACTAAAATGATATATATATATAAACATTTATATAAAATATATAAATATATATATATATATATTTATATATATAAAATCCCAAGAGGATAAAAATAATCCAGATCAGAGTAAGAATATAATTTGAGCCTTTTTTATTATATATATATGTGTGTGTGTGTGTGAAAATATATAGAAAATAGGAAAGAACTCGTTAGGTAAATAATCCAAAGTTCTTTAGTATTTTTGTTATTATTTTTAAAAAACAGTGCTCGATACAGAAGTAGAGCCTAAATATAGTTATTTATTTAAAAATATGATTCCATCGCTACATAAGAGTTCTCATGTTTCAAAACAAGAGCCGAAAACTTCAATATAATTATTTGAATTAAATTGAATTAAAGTACCAAGCTCTGTTCCATCTTCAAGTGAAATTTTTTTTAGAATAATCTATGTAATCTTTAAAGATTACATCAAAACACATCTTAAAGCACTTGGGATATCAGTGGATAAGTGGGAACTGGAGGCTGAATGTCGACCTATGTGGAGAACGGCAGTTCATCAAGATTGTAACCAGTTTGAAAAGGACAAAGTGGACACAATTGTGGTTAATACTGTTTATTATAAACAGAGCATTTACTTAAATATTTTTTATCTATAAACAAAAGAATGCATATATATATAAATATATAAAATATGCTATATATATATATATATATATATTATATATATATATATATATATATATATATATATATATATATATATATATATGTATATATATATATATATATATATATATATATATATATATATATATATATATATTAAATAATAATTAAGAACAGTAAGGTTACAATCTGGTGTTCTTAGTAATTATTTTATTTTTAAAAAACAGTGCTTGATAAAAAACAGTAGAGCATAATATTATAATTATTTTCTATTTTAAAAATATGGCTCCATCGCTACACAGGAATTACCATATTTCAAAACAGAACTAAAATTTTAAATTTAATTATAAAATTAAATTTAAAATTCATAGCTTTGTTCCATTCTCAAGTGATTTTTTGAATAACCTATTAAAAAATTTACTTAAATTATGAGCACAGACAATCTTAATATTTTTAATTGTTAAGGTTATGGAAAATTCAGTCATTTTGATAAGGAGTGGTTGGGTTTTAGTTTCCCTAGACAACTTATGTATCAAATATAAGTTACTTTCAAAATCAGGTTAAGTTAAGGTGGGATAGGGGTGCCAGTTCACAAAAAAATGAGATCCGTTTTTCATGTGTTGTCTGGATTTTTCAATAATAAAAAGTTTTTGGCATTTTTCTTTGGCTGCTTAATTTATAATTTTATACACAAATGTTTCTTAAAAGTGTCATCTGAATATGAGTAAATTGTATTTTTAATATTTAAAATCTATTCCTACAAATTTAAAGTACTGTTCCTACTTCTAATAACTAATAGACTATACATTATTTTTTACTTATAAATATATTAGAATTACATTTGTATTTAAAAAAATTATTAATCAAAGATCAAGTATAAATATTTATGTTTCAGCTTTCATCTCTTTTTCAAAATTAATCATTATTTAATGAAAATATTTGACAGTGTCTGCAAAAAATATCTATTTCATTTCTTTGATTAAGTAAATTTTTATTTTTCAGAAACTTAATAATGTATAATTTTTCATGTATACACAAAGGACATGGGTCATTTAATGACCTACAAGTGCTAGCTCTTCTTATTAATTTCCATTTTACTGTTGGTGTTTTATTGGTTTCTTTTAAGTGCCAGAAATATTTAGATAGGGATGTTTGATTTCTGTATTTATTATTTTTAAAGGACATTTGATATTGGTTCGAACGTCTTTTGAATTCATGCTTTGTGCATCCAATGTAGATTTTAACTATGTCTGGATCTTCAATGGATAAAATATTGCATTGATATACTAATGATTCTTTACAACATTTATTATTGAGAGGATAGTTTTAAGGATTTCTACAGTTACATAATTTTTCTTTATCTTAATTTCTTTTTATTTTAGGAACTATATTTTTCTGATTTTGGTCTAAGTGTTTACTCAAGATATTAGCGTTATGTTTCTTAATAATCATTTGTAAGTTTTCAGTACAAATGTAACTTAATTTAAGGGTATTTTTATTAAAAATTATACTGAGTTTACTACTTTTAGGAAAATGTTTATTGATTAATGCAAGGAATTTTTGTCCTAATTTGTTTTTTACAATTTGGTTGTATGGGGGTGTATACCAAATGATTTTTCTATTTCTGTTTTTTCTATGGTGTCCATTTTCATTTTTTATAGAATTGAGTTTTGGGCATTTATAGCCGTTATTCTTTAGAGCTTTATTATAGAAATTACTTTGTTCATAGAATATTTTCGCATTTGCTGAGTTTGTACTTATTCTCTTTTCAATAGATAAAGGTATGTGCTTAATTAGAGATAGAGGATGATTAGATTTAGGGTGTATATACAAAGGATTAGTATTGGGCTTTTTGTAAGCTAGGTATATATTATTCATTAAATCTAATGTTATATGAAGGAAGTTCACTTTTATCAATTTAGTACTTAGTAATTTAGTATTTAGTAATTTTCAAGTTCAGGCATTTAAATTCTCTGTATAATAGTTTTCTAATTTTATCAATTTTAAAGTTTCTAGAATTCTTTATAACAATAAGACCATCATCTCTGTCAAATCCAATGTCATTAACACTAATTTCACAATATATTGTAAGATTATATAATATAAAACAACCAATAATGTCCAAAGACCACACAGAGTCCAATGATCCCATTGTGATGTCAAAGTGGTCATTAGAGTTTTTAATCCATTGCTCGCCCTTATGTATGAGTACCAATTATCTTGCTGTCATAATAATGTTTTTCTCTACTTCTGTTATGTCAGAGTATTGGGTAGCTAAATCTATAGCATTTGTGAAAAGTTCCTTTGAAATTGATTGGTAATAATTATCAAACTGTATTAGTGTACAATTTGGTTTCTCCTTGATATTAGTAAACCAATTAGTAACTTCTTTGGTATTGATCCAAAGTTTTAATCCTAGGTAATCCTTTATTTGTTGGTTGACCCTTTCCAGGATTTTCTTACTAATTCTGCCGATTTCAGGTATGGTTGGGTTGATAATTCTTGTAGTTGGATTAGCTTCGAAATCAGGTTTGTGATCCGTTATAGTTATGTAACATTTTTTTTTGGTAAGTTTACCTACCCTATCATTAATATTCAATTTATCTGTGATTTTTTACTACTAATATTAATGTTTTCCACCATATTCACATAATTATTACTAGCCTTTTTATAGTTCTTATTTAAATCCTTATTAATTTGGTTGTTGTAAGTCCACTGCTGTTAATTTATAAAAATTTCCTGTTTTATCTGATTTCATGAAAATTTTATTAGTTGCCTTATTATCTTTCACTATTTTGTCCAGACATTTTTGGGAAACAGCATTTCTTTTCTTGGAAAGTTATGATATTTATTATTACCAGCAAATCATTTTCAAATCCAGATAAACTTTGAATGAATGGTGCTGCTTTCTTACTGTTAAAGTTCTTACAGTTCTTATAGTAATTAATTTACTATTGTTTACTATAGCATTTTATTGCTATTAACCAGAACCATTTTAATAATAAACTTCTTGACTGTTGATTAATTGCTTTTGTCTTAATTGTTATTGCACATAATTGTATAGTCACTTTATTGCCACTCTGTATATATATATATATATATATATATATATATATATATTAAACCATTTCAATTGGTGGGCAAATCAGGTGTAGATATTCAATGAATCTAAACCCCCAGTAATTCTGGGTCTATCAGCCCTATTCAATGTGAATACTGATTCCCAGTAGAGTGGGCAGATGAGATCAGCTGTGGATCCAAAGGCCATGATGGCATTGTCGGGAAATAGTGTGGAGTGCATTAGAGCATAACACATAGAAGTGCTGGTCATCAATTCAAGCCTAGAATTCTTTGGTTGTGATGGTTCCTTTTGCCACCAGATAAAGAGTTTTCAGGCATAGAGAGTGCAATTACCTCAAAATTCTTCTTGCACAAGTCTGTTTTGTATATTCAGCCAGATTCACTGACAGCTGAATTGCAGGTCAAAGTCTTTTTCAAACCTAAAGGACAACCATCATATTATATATATATATGTGTGTGTGTATATTCATGAAGCTACTTTGTTAGATAAATCAACCAATAAATAACAATGATTGTTGTCAAAAGATTTTTTACAAAAGGAATTTTGAGTTGAAGATTAAAACAAAAGACAAAAGCAAAAAACATCCTTACGAGTTGACAGATTCTAAAGCCAATGACTTCCACATCACTGATCGATGATGGCTGAATGTGTCAAAGGAGAACTTGCCATGGTAATGGCCCATTCCGCTTTCTCCAACTCCACCAAAAGGAAGACTCTCAACTAGCAAAAATAAATTAAAAGTAAAGATGAGAAAAAAAATGTATATTTTTTTTATAAATTTATGACTGGATATTCTAGCACAATAAGCAAACTTCTTATTCTTTTTAAAAATTTCATACACTTTTCTTAGTGAGCACATGTAAGTATAAATCTAGTGATGTTGATTATTTTCAATGGATGAATGAGAATTATTGAATCTGACTTCAGCTTATCTAAATTTGATATATTATTACAGTTGAATAGAGTTGTTTTTTCCTGAATATTAAGAGTAGTCAAGTTAAATATATTTGAAATGCATGTTAACCTTGTAGATCCCCTCTATAGAGTACAAGCAAGGCCACAACCTTACTATCTTAGATAGTTTTTGTAATGGAATGTCCCACACTCCCTATCACATGTGGACTGACTATATCAGTAGATATATATAGTAAGCACAGGATATACCTGGCAGACTTGTTTCAGGAATTACTAGCTTGCTAACTGATTCCCTATTGTCAGTAGTGTATTCTCTTTTACAATAAACCTCTCTTTCTTTCATCTATGCTCATGTTGCTGTTCCTTTCACTCGAGTACCACCTTTGTCTGTTTGTAACCTCTTTAAGGAAACAACAGTTTTTTTTGCTTCTGTGGTTTCTGTATCAAATGGATTTTTATAGGACAGAGTTGCTAGTCCCATGATACATTGGTTTTGAATTCAAAGTTTTCCTTTTCCTAGATTGGTTGCCACCTAAAGCTAGACAGCTCAGTCTACCTTCCTATTAACTCCTTCACTGGGGAAGAAGAGAAGTGAGTGTGTTTGTGTGAAAACAAATACAACAGTTTCAGTTGGAATTTGAACAACCAATTCCACTTTCTGTACTGAAAATGTTTATGCTATAATTGGGAGTGCTAGATAAGAGAGAATATTTCCAGTTTGAAATTTCCCCATTACAGGCATTAGTATATTCATATATAACACCTTAAAACATGGATGGAACAGAATAGATGAAAGAAAAGAATGACAGACATGCATGGTTCGCAAAGAGATTTTTATACTGATATCTATATACTTGTCACTAATTTGTTTCTACACAGAGAAACTATAACATATGTATACAACAAGCAGTGTGAAAGAGGTGAAAAGCAAGAGGGTATTAGTTGTAATATTTTTTGAAGGAAAACAGGCAGGTTTGTGGTGTCCTTTATGTACCTGGTGAGACTATGTCTTTTCCTCTGCTCTCTTAACTGCTATGGACACTCATGACTTGCTCTTGTGTTGTCTACATAGCAACTGGAATAGGCTAAATAGCAACAGGTGTTAATCACTGACTGACTGTCATTGACATGACTCTCATGAATTCATCTATCCTAAAAGGAGATAATTGCCCCTTGCATCCCTACAGCTACTTGCACATCCTCACATCGAATGGATTAGCTTCATTTATGTTTCATGGTTTGGAATTTTTAATATTTTTTTGCAGGAGTGCCAAGAACCTGTTTTAGGATTATGTGGAAGCTGCTTTTTTTGTATTAATTATATTTTCTCATCATTTTAACAATAACCACAATTTTAATTCTCTGTAAATTTATTTCTCACTCTCTTTCTCATTACCTCATATCCTTCTGGTGTCAGTTTAAACTGACACCTGTTTTTATATATCTAAACTATAATTATAAACAATAACTTTAGAAAGGACAAATTTCACCAAAATCTGTTGAAAAATATTTTGTTGAAAATCAATAAAATATAAAATTTAAGCAAAATGGTCATAATATATGAAAATAAATGGTGTCACTTTAAACTGTCATCAGGAGGATATGGGTTCATATTGTTTGACCACAGGCTTTTTAACAACAAATTTTTGACAAGGCAGATATAAATTCTTTCTATACATGCACAATGAATAAAAAATCATTATCAAGTGAAATTTATGTATTTCAACTTTTGAATTTGAAATTTGAATTAAAAATAAATAACATGGAAAAAGTATTTATTAAAACATGCTTTTAAAAATTGTTATACAAATTAAATGCTATTGTTCATGTGGTAAATGAAATTTGTTAGTAATATATATAAAAAGCTGATAGTAATTTCATTACATAACAATACAGGTTGTTTTATTCTACTGATGTAAGGTGGGGACATGAAGACAAAATCTAGCCTTATGCAAATTCATAAAAGACTAGAGTGAATGACAATTTTGATATCTGTCTATATCTCTGAGATGATTATTTACATTATTTAGACTGTTATCCTCATCTTTTATAAAGATGAAGATAACAGTCTGAATAATGTAAATAATGACAATTTTGATATTTTTTTAATAGATCATGCTTCTGATACATAACATAACATAAACAGCCTGTTAATTATAAGAACTTCAGAATAAATAGATTTTTTTGAAGCACAGTTTATAAATGACCCCACTAAGTGAGGAAACCAATTTAGAAGCACCAAAGGTAGAGAAAAAAAGGAATTGTCTTTTGGAAAATGTTAAATCAGTATAACTTACGAGCCACATGTGTCATGGTATCATTAATGCATACACCTCCACTTGAGGTTTCTGACAGGAAATGTTGGACTAGTCTTTTGTTGTGACTGAATATATATAAAGTCAGGGGCTTCTCACTGAGAATAGAGAAAAAGAAAACCAGACATAAAAAAGGGGTACATTTCATCAAGTTTGTTTAATGGTATATCAACTCCTTGTGAGTCATTTAATGCCAAAGCAAGCAGGGTTGGGATTTTATATTTGAATGTTATTATTCCGTAGTGAAATTTTAGTTAAGTTTTTCATTATAGTTGTGTCAAAAGTTGTAGTTAGTTATTATATTTATAAACTGTACTTATGCTAAAAGTTTTAAAGAATTTGTTTTCATATTTTGATAAATAAGTGTGTTTGTTTTAAGAATTTAAAAATGTTATCCAGATTGAACTTGGCAAGGAGCTCTTTCAGTTTAATTGTTTGGTAATATTTAATTCAGGTTAGTTTCAGATTCTTACATGTTGTCAGTATATGGCTTACTGTGTACTTTTCCATGCATTTCATGCATATTGGTGCTTCCTCCCTCTTCAGTAGGTATGAGTACATGGTAGATGTGTGTTCTATACAGAGCCTGGTCAGTATCACCTCCTCTTTTCTGGACAGTGTGTAGCTCTGCCACTTTCCTATGGTTGGTTTTATTTTATATAATTTATTATTTAGGCAAGAATCCTAAAACTCTTGCCACCTTTTTTCCATATATTTGTTGATGGTCTGTTTGTAGTCTGTGTATGGTATTTTGTAGTTTGATTGTCTTTGTTCCAGTGATTTCTATGCTACTGTATTGGCTCATGCATTTCCATGGATACTAATATGACTTGGTATCCAGCAGACTATTTTTTCTGAGATGTCATTAATTTGGTTTAATAGTTTGATTGTTAGTGGGTTTGTCATTTTCTTATTTTTTAACAATAAAAGTACTGACATGGCATCCAAAAAGATGATAAATTTTTTGGAGTTATTTGTTGTCATGATATCTAGGTTTAAGTCAATAGCTGATATTTCAGCACAGTATATGTAGGCTTTATCTGGGAGTTGCTTTACTAGTTTTTAGTGAGAATTGCAGCACATCCCACTTTGTTTCTATTTTTGATCCATCAGTGTATATTGGAAGATGGTCAGGATAATTGTTTTGGATGGAGAGTAATTTGTCTTGGAAGATAATTGGATTGGTCTTAGCTTTAGATACAAATTTTTTTAATAATAGTTTTTATATGGTATTCTGAAGGACCATGAGAATTAAAACTAAATATAAGCATATGTATTTAAAAAAAGCACCACATAGGAATGAGAGTGTAAAAAGAATTAAATAGAGGGCAGTTGATCAATACTTGAAGACCATTGGTAGGTGATAATGTCACTAAATCATAAAATTTCAGAAACACCAATCAAGCTACCAAAAATTGAAATGGAGGTGTATGAAGTGGTATCCAGTTGTGGGGAGGTGGATCAGTGATTATGGCTGATCTAATGGCTGACATGATAATTTGATTGTTGAGATTAAAGATTGACTGATTCATTTTCTATGACTTATCAACCCTTTGCAGGTTATTTAAAGCCAGAATATATTTTTAGATTGTAAGTATTTTTTTTTTAGTGATACAAGTCTTATTAATTAACCCATAGCTGGGGAGAAGATGTGGATCCATACTTTTCCCAAGGGTATTTGCATATAAGTGAATATAACGAATCCAACTGAAATTGGAACTTGGCTCCCCAATTAACAATTTTGAGCCATTATCAATTACACCACTCATACATCTAAGCTTACAGTGCCCGAAATTCACAAGCATTCATCCATCTAGGTTACTGACCAGGCTTAACGTTGCTTAACTTTGGTGATCATAACAAGAACTAGTGTTTCAATACTGTATGTCTGTAAGCCTGATATTAAAGAGCTGAACAAATATGAGGGTCATTTTATATTTCTTATTGATAGTTTTGTATTTATTTTTCAATGTATCATGTGATTTCTGCCAGTAAATACAAGAGGTCTTAATCAAATTGAATTGAATCAAGAGAGTTGATCTAAGAAGAGTTGATCTGTGGTGACCCCAGTATGTACTGGATTCACCCTAAGAGATACCAAAGTAAGTTTTGTACTCAGTGTGACCTTAGAAACATCAAAAGATGTAAGAGCTCCAAAGGTTGACTTCAAATTCACTAAGTGCAGAATTGAGTCTCAAAGGATTTCAATGGATGCAACAATATAAACAAGGAAGTGAACCCAGTTGAATTAAAAATATACAAGCCAACTGGATAACAGGTAGTTATATAAATGCCCAACCCATGAGAAGAGAAGCAGAATCCCTTACTTCCTCATAAAAAGAGGATCAAACATTTGAAGAAAGACCAGAAACCACATACTCTCGATTTGATGAGATTCAAAAGAGAATAAAAAATTTTATGTAAGAAAAATTTAGTCTTGTATTCTTATCAAACATTACTAATATAACATTACACACAATGATAAGTAATGAAGAAGTGTCAGTATTTATACTTGATTATTTTGTATATCATTTTTATCATACTCACTTTGAGCTGAAAGATCTGAGATGTCACTGTAGTGACTTTTCAGAAAAATATTGGACAGAAATTTGTTTATATAACAGCACAGATATCATGTAAAAGACATAAATAAATGCAAAAGGCTTTTCTTACCGGTTGTTAATAATCTCTACAGCTTCTTCTGGACCATTAACTGGTACTAAGGGAAGAATGGGGCCGAAAATCTAAAAAAAAAGAAGTTATTTTTAAATTTTATTTGTGTCAATAAGGACTGAATTTTATATTAGGCCCTCTGACCAAAAATGGTCATTTTCTTTCCTAAGTTTTTCATATTACTATAGATTACAAATTACTTCAGATCACAACCAGCAAAAATATCTTTTTATTAAATTTTAATAATGACAATACAACTAAAAAAAATGTGAAAAGTATGAGAATTAAGGTATTTTTCAGGTGAGCAAAAGATTTATTGAACATATTGCCCTGATGAGCATTTTGGTGCAAAATTCTTGTGTTGGTATATGAGATAAGTCACTTTAATTTTTCTTTATTTATTGAATGATTATTAAATTTTATAAAAGTTAATGGGGTGTGGTCCAGTTTACTGCATAAATTCATTCCCTATATGAAAGCCAAAATAGAATAGACACATACCACATGATTTCTTAAATGTAAAAAAAAACAATTTTAAATTCATAATCTGGAGTTCTTTTTTTAATATTATGTTATATACTGTACCTATGAACACTAATGGATATGTCCCAATCCTCATAACTACATTGGACACTATTGCAAGTGGGGGTAATCTGCTGTTTAATTAGACCATCACTAGCAGTGGTTTACCTACTTCATGCTGCTGGTGAGTATTGTATTTTGTTGATGCTATAAAAATTACCATTTCATTTCCAACCTCCATTTTGGTTATTTCACATTCAGTAACCCTTTTTAGGTTACAACATATTACTATCAATTACGCTCACCAGATTACAAATTTTTTTTATATGTTTAAATTTTAAAAAATCACATTGAATGAGCATATTTTATGGTGGCTTTCATGGGGGGGGGATCAATTTACAATGAATTTACATAGCAAACTGAACTCCGCCTATTAATTTTTATACAATTTAATGAGATAACGATATATATTTTTATGTTCGGTCAAGAACAATATTGGGGAAAAATGGATGACAAAATGGAAAAAGTTTTTATGTGATGTGTTTCATCCTTTAGGACATCATTGGACTAAATTTGTTATGTTGGTATGATTACACATGTGCATGAATGAGGGATGCTGGGAATTTTAAATTTTTAGATTTAAAAAAAAATTTTCTTTTTTTATAATCTAGCTGATTTCATTTAGATTCTTTTTCTTTCCATCACTTTCATTAGCAGATATCCCACATTGTGATAATACAAGTTCTGCCAGGAATGATGAAATGTAAGAGCTAGTGCACAAATTTACTGTAGATGACCTTGCAGTCAAGGCACTCTCTAGACATTTTCATCATAGGGAATTGTTTTCTCCTTTGATTAGAGTATCATTTTTTTATGTCATAATTGTGGTCAGTCTCATTACAGTGAGAAAAGAAAAAAAATTAATATTCATGATCTGGCAAGCTTAATCTAGTATAATATGAAAAATAAAATTTTGAAAAAAATGATTATTTCTGGTTGCAATGCCTATTGTACAACTAAATTTTATTGCAAATTAAGGAAGGACTAGCATGAGAATCTGCTTAAATATTCAGAGAATTTGAACAGAGTGTGTGAACATTGTGTAGCATGGACTTGGCTACTACACAAACTGCCTAATTTAAAATAATTCTTTGAAGGAGTCATTAAAAAATAGATAACTTTTTTTTATGTTTAATAACCCTGAATTTTGGGGTTATATTTTATTACAAATGAACAGAAAGGAAACTTCAAGAACTCCTACAGAAAGTAGTGAAGAAAAGTGAGAAGAAAGAACTAAACATCAATTGCAAGATAGAATGCATGGTTGTTACCAAAAGGAAGAGCCCAACATGCAAATTATAAATTAGAGATACCAAAATCAAACTAATACAGCAATTTAAATATCTCGGATATGTTTTAAAAAAGGACGGAAAGTTCAACGCTGAAATCCAAAGGTGCATTGAGATAGCAAAAGTACACAAGACCCAGTGGATAAAAGCACTGGATGAAGAAATCCAGTGTCTAGACGCAAAAAGTTGTGAGCTCAATACCTGGCCACAGCATAGGGGAACAGTAACTTGGATAACTGAGTTAAAGGAAAATAACTGATACTGAGATATCCAGAAGAGGCATGGCATGTGGAACTAGAACAATCTACCCAGGTGGATAAAATAAAGGGTTAGGTTTGAAATTCCAATCAGCTGAAGCAGTCCAGAGTGTACAACGGACGAAATGTTGTGAATATGGCAACAAAGCTGAGAACAACAGTCGGAACAATGTAAATAGTGTGAATAATTACAATACCTTATCTCAGAAATATAGACAGCTTTTCAGATATTAAATAATTTGCTTCCCCACTGTTGACTATAGGCCATGGTGCAGAGTGTAGCAGATAACCCTTTTTACTAGACATGCATGCATTGATAACCTTGTCAACAGTAACACTTTTCAGCTTTTGGGCATGTGTAAAAAGAAAAAACCTGGGAGTATGCATGCTGTAAATTCCAAGAGGCTAGCTCTCTTTCATTTTGAACCAAGATCAGGATAAATTAAAGCTCTGTAGCTGCACATGGCTTAGTCTATACATATCAATAATGGCTGGCTGCTCATATATGATTATGCCTGTCTACTGTGGCTAGCCAATCCCTTTTATAGATTCCTGCACAGACACATTTGTGTTTTTACAGCACCCAAAGAGCCCACCTGTGGTTTGTACTGCAACTATGCTGAACGGATTTTAGTTACAGTTTCTGAGAGAGAGTTTGTGTGGTATAATTTTCAAGCACTTTCTTAAGGTGTTGCATGTTGGAATTGCCTCACCAGACCGATAACCTCAATAAGTCACCTTCCTGACATATTGACCCTGTTGAGATTCAATCAGAGGTCTCAGTGGTCAGAAAGTGAATGTTCTAACCACTTGGCCACATGTCCAACTATACACCTCACTCACTCTTTAATTCACCAACAGAGTAAGTTCAACTTAAGAACATTCCTTGAATTTGCATTTTCTTTAAGGAATTCTCAAAACTTTCTCTACAAAAAAATGTTCACGATAGAATAAAAAATTCTATTTCGTTTTGTGTCACTCTTTTGTTTATCTATTTTCTCAACCAATTCAACACACTTAGTTTTTGTTTGTCAGCACTATGCTTTCTCAGCTTCAAAAAACAACCTTTAACCTAATAACTACAAGGAAGTAACTGAAATTGAATAAAGAGAATTAGTTATTAGAAGATTGGAAACTTTAAAATCTAGCTATAGTCCAAGTTTATTACCGTAACCAACTCTAGAAAGAAATATAGAATTTGCTTTGTTGCTGAGTATGACTGCAGTGCCTTAGATTTGATCACTTGTCAATCTTATCCTTGTAGATGTTTATTTTCAGTTTGACATTTATGTTATTTATTTTTAATTTTCTTTATTATGTTGCTGATGATTTTTTGAACATATTACAATAAACCACCTTATGCATTTGTTAACAAATGCCTCTTCAATTTTTAAAGTCATTAAACCCATGGTGATTTTTTCATGTGAATGGACGGGCTCGGTGAAACATGGTTTCAACCAAGACCTTCCGTATCCCTTTATCTGATCACAACATATTTGTGTTTGTGATAACTGTTAGCATCTCTCTCAACACAAAGTGTTGTGGAAATGAGACTATCGGACTAGTTACTGACAAGATAATGACCCCCAAAAAGTGCTGATTACATGCCCCATCCAAAAATATTGTCACAAACTATTATTCATTTTGATTAGTAATTTTCTATAATGTCTATAATTTTTTTTGATTTCTGGTTTCTTTTAATTTCAGCTTACTCAGACTTATATTTATAATATCCTTTACTAGTTTTGTAGAAGTGAGTAAACAGTTGAATAAAGAAAAAGCAAGATTAAATAAAATTACTATTACTATTATCAAACCATATAATAATTATCAATTTGTGTTTATTTATATATTTCCTGTCCTATCTGTACTGGGAAGGGTGCTAAATCAACTTAAGCTAGTAAATTTATGAGTAATTACTTTCCTTAGTCATTTTAATAATCTATACAATAAATTATTTTTCTGCATTTAGACAAAATGAACCATTTAATTAATCAGTTCCTTTATTCCTATGTTTCTTAGATTGCAGTCTTATTTGTTCAAGCCTTTCAAGTGAGGCACTCAGCTACCTTTGAAATAGTCTTTGTTGTTCTGTCACTAATCTTTTTCTTCCAAGATATATTTCCATTTCACTGTTATATTAAACACTTAAAATTTTTAGCATGAAAAGATATTGAGCAAATTGCAATTTATATAATAATAATAATAATAATAATCAATGAATCATAGATACCATTGAACATTTATAAAATATAAAGCAAATTAATTAAACAGTTCATTAGCCTCTATTTTAGTTGTGAATTATTTATCTCCACTTTATTGAATTTCAATACATTGTTTTCAAAATGTTGTTTCATTGCATCTCACTATTAAAACATCCTAAAAATTGTCATCATTCTTGATGGCACAGGTACACTAGTTATTATTAATATTAGTGGTAAAAATAAAATATAAATTTTGTTATTATGAAGAGATGCTGGAAAGTTTTTGTCTGACCAAAAAGAGATTTCAAAATAAATTTGTATGTTTTGTCATTTGGTCAGATTTTGGCAAGTGGGTCAGGTTAAGAAATTTTCTGTAGCTCTTTGTACAAACAGATCATGAAAAATACAAGCAAAGAAGCATGTGGCTAAACTCTTTTCAAAGAAAAGCTAGAGTAGAAGTTAACAATGAACACTTAGACAATAACATTAATGTTAATTTGTATTCCTCATTAAGGGTGTAAATTACTCACTTTAAAAAACACTGATGAACATATTAGAACTGAAATGGAAGAAACTAAATGACTCAAATCAAAAACAATGAAAAAACATAATTATAACCCAATATAAGCTAAAAACTACCATGCAAACACTTTTAAGATTAAAAGATATATTAGGAAAAAACATGAACGTTAAAAGATTAGAAAGAATTTCTTTCAGTTTGAAATTCTACAATTAGTCAATAGAAACTGATAATTCTTATATATTTCTAGCAGTCTGGTCATTGACAGACTACATAAATCCAAAAGTAGAATAGTGTGAGAAAATGGAAAAATATATTTTTAATAAAATTTTTAGAATATAATTTCTTTTTCTCTCTGGTTTTCTTAGACTCTCCAGTAGAGCATAAGACCACATTTTAACTGCACTTGGTGTTATTGCTGCATTTTCCATATCAAGTAAGTTTTTATGGGATAGAGTTGTCAGCCTCACAACGAACTGACTCTTCTTCTAGACTGGTTACCAAACTAAGGATAAAGTACTCTGTCAACCCTGTTATTTAATCAATAGCTGAAGGGAGAAGAGATAGATTCAAAACCTTCTTTGTGCAAAAGTGAATGCATCAAAATTGGCTGGAAATTGAACATAGCATGCCACTTTCTCTTTCTGGACTAGCTCAGTGGCATGCAGAGGTTTGGTGATGCCTGGGGCCGACACCTTGATTATATACCTATAAGACTCAAGTAGTGGATGGGGGATTATAGGTCACCTAGTACTGAAAATGTGAGAAAGGAAGACATTTAATTATGTAAAAACAGACAAAACATTTCATAAACTTAGTTTTTATTTCACTCTTTCATCGGATGCCCTCTCAATATGATGCCTGGTTACGTTGCACCATCTGCCCCCCACCCATTCTTCATGCTACTGCATAAGTTGCAGATCCTATATGAATTATATGATGCTAAATGAAAATTGTGTTTGTTTATTAGTTTTAATTAGTTTTATTAAACATAATTCATAAGATTTTGAAAAAATAATAAATACATATCTAATTACATGCTAAAATTTCAGCAATCAATGCCAAGACTTTAGAGACATTTTTAAAAAAGTGATGATCATAATATTGGGTTGGTGCATAATTATCAGGCGTTTTTTTAAACAATATTTATTATAAAAAAAGAAACATAATTCAACAACAACATTTTTAAATGATTATTCTGGAGTGTATGATTATCGACATGCATTTTTATAACCTGAAAAAAAATATTTTTATTAAAAAAAAGTAAACAAACAGCAATTTTTATTAACAAATAACTCACATACAAAAATGCCTGATAATTATGCACCAACCTAATATATTTTGATTATGTTGGCAGATAGTAACTGTACTTGTGTACAATGTGCCTCTTCTGTTTGTCCATTTTGACCTAATGACTGCTGGGTTAATAATAAATGAATAAATAAATAACCATAAACTTTTTTAGAGTTTTCACAATTTGGTTTGAAGCTGTGGTTATAGCTTTTTTAAAAAATATATATATATTTGTTTCAACGAGTTAATTTATAAAATGTTTAATTTCAGTTCAAACAATGACTTGAAAGTGGATCAAAGAATTCTAGTGGCAGATTTTGATCAATTTGTTTTTTTAATGATTTTATCAACCCTCTGTAGGTTATTTAAAGCTGAATCATATTTTTTGAATTTTAAGTATAATTTTTTTTTTTTTTTGGCGAGTGAATATTGCATTAAAAATTTTTTGGTAGATAACAATGATTTTTCCTGACACAAGTTCTACTGTTTAACCCATAGCTGGGAGGATATTGATTCATACCATTTCAAGGTGCATAAGTGAATATAGCAAACTTGACAGGAATTTGAACTTGGCACTTCAATTTCCCATTCCAAGCCACTATACATTACATTTTAGTGGCATTTACACAAAGTAATGATATCAGATTCAAAATGTACAGGATCATGGAAGTTTTCAGTTAAAAGAATAATGAACAGAAAAGATACAACCTGCAATCATAAGTTATCAATTTGTAATTCTAATTTGGTAGTTAGTTGTGTATAACAATGCTGCAAGTTACAATTTGTTGAACTTGCTGGTGACTTAAAATTCATAACAAATCTAGAATTCTTCTGCCACAGTATGTATACATATATTCAAGCTAGAAGCACTTACCTATGTTTTATTAAATGAGCAATTTCATGATTTATTTCATTGTTAATGTGATACTTTGATAAGGATTGTCAGAAATTCAAGCTACAGAACTAATAGATCTTTAGGATTTAACCATGTAAAGCAGGGGTCAGCAACTCATTTGACCCCGTGGGCCGGATCGTATTATAATGACAGGTCACGGGCCGGACGAAGGCCATTAATGAAAAATTAAGGAAAATTACATATGCAGACCCCTGTCAACCTAAATATTTAAAACCATAATGAAAATAAACATTGAGAAATCAGAAAAACAAAAGAAAATCTAAAATTTAAAAACACCTAACAAAAATTACTTTTCCTCAAGGAACGTCAAAATACTTCAAAGTGAAAAAATCAACCGAAGTAAAATGGGTGAAATTATAGCGTGTAGGTTTGAAACTGTTATTAAAATTGTTCCACAAACGAACCACACACACACACACAAACAAAAAAACGAAGCACATATACCCATACATACGAGTACAAATAGTTGCAAACATATACACTTACGTGACACACATGCGGTATCATCCACACATTCATGAGGCATGTATGTATAATGCGCGTATGTTTAACTATCTTTAGATTTCTGCTACCTCACATGTCAGTCCCTCCCTGGCCTCTTTCACTTTATCGTTCCTTTAGCTTCTGTTATCTTTTAATGTAGCCAAGGGTCATTAAAAAATATGTATCCATTATTTGACATTAAACGTAGGCAACGCAACTTGGTAAAATAAGTCTCAAGAAAGATAACTGGCAGATAGTCTAATACGAAAGCCCCGGCTCGTGGGTTGGTCAAAATGCCTTTGCAGGCTGGATCCGGCCCACAGGCCGTAGGTTGCCAACCCTTGATGTAAATTAACAGTTAAATTGTAAAATAAAAAAAGCATATACATTGAACAATAACAAAAAGAGTTTAATAGAATTTAATAACATAAAAGAAATCATAATTCTTGCAATTTCCTTATTACATCTCCATAGTAACTTTCAAGCATGAGAAGTCAAAAGTGCCTGTGTATGCATGGACATGTTGTAGTTTGTCTGTTCTCAATAAGATGAATAATAGTTAACTAACCTTATGGGTTTATTATTAAATAATAGCTTGTGAAATAAATTCATAAATACAAACATAAATGGGTTTTTTTAAAAGCAGTTCATGATACAAAATGATGAGGTAACAATATTGTCAATTTTATTATTAATTAGACATTTTAGTTTGTATTTTAAGACAACAAGATGAGGTTTATTGTTTCACTAGGCTTTATAGTTAACACATTGCATGAAAATTTGGAGTAATAGCTTCAAAAAAGGGGTAGTGTTTTTCCTAATAATAAGTATATTTTTTATTATATGCACTTGTTTTTTCCTTGCATTTATTTCAAAATACAAAATGGTAGAAAATATGCATCTATTTATTTATTTACCATCATGTCATGTAATACATATAACCTCTTAACCTTTCAAGTAGTTATTTATAAAAAAAAAAGTTCTAATGTTATGTAGTGAATTGTATAAATATACGTTGTGTTATGCATATTTAAATTTATTTAAATACAGAATTTCCTATTAAAAATGCTGTAAAAACAGAAAAACAGCCTTAGATGAAGTCTATTTTAATGAAATTTGGTATTTCACTTGGTGGGGGTTCAAGGTACAATATGTTCCTAAATGGTTAGAGTATTGTTTAAACTGTATCTCAGGAACAAACATACATACATACAAGATTAGTATGATATAGATTATTATACAGTAACATGTTATAAACAGACAATATTATTTTACTCTTCTTCTTCTATGTGCTGTGTCCCTTCAAAACGTTTGGGGATCATGGCTCTCCACAATTTCCTGTCCTTCATAGCTCTTAATAAATTTTGTCTTTTGTTATTGCTACTAAACCTTATTCCACCATTCATTTACTCAAGCTCACTAGGTAGATTGTGCATTGTTTTCCTCTGTCTCTCTTGCTTTCAGTCTGTCCTGTGAGTATCAATTTTTTCAAGCCCTCTTTCCTCATTATGTGCCCTAGAAGTTTCAACTGTCTCTTCCTGATGTTAAGTCTTTTAAACAGGAGTAGAGGTTTATCCTTTGTTCACTGTTTAGGATTAGGTTTCCAGTTCCCCCTAAAGTCTACTTGAATACTAATGTCTCCCCCTGAACTCTAAAATTTTATTTACTAATTATTTTTTTTCTTTTTTTTCTTTTCTCTCCTCCATCAATAGGAGTAGATAGGTTTGCCTATTGTCTGGTTCACACTTTTCACTGATCTTTTGAACAGGAGTAGAGGTTTATCTTCTGTTCCCTGCTTAGGATTGGGTTTCTGGTTCCTTCTAAAGTCTATTTCAACTCTATACTCCTAATGTCTGCACCTGAACTCTGAAATTGTATTCACTAATTAAATCTTGACCTCTTCAAGTCTAGAGTTAGCTGTTAACTTTAACTTCACTTCTTGTCCTTTCTTAGGCTAATGCAACACCATACAGTAAATCTCTACCTTAAGTGGCTCTTGGGCCTTGTATTGGGTGAACATTAGTTTAAAAAAATAGTGTAAGTCTCCTTTTTGTTTCCATTACTCAGATTTAAAAATATTTAACTCTTTGACAATTAATCAATTTAAACACAAGAGAACTGCACAATCTTTTTGTTCTGCTCATCATATATTAATGATCAGTTTAGCTGATTTCCTTTGTTTTAAAAATCTGTTAATAATTATTTTTTTCTAAAGTAATGTGATATCACATATCATGGTTTTGCCTATTTAAGGTAAAAGAGATGCTAACTTTTTTTTCCACATTGGTTTTTAAGATCTGAAGATGACCTGTTTTTCACACCAGTTATAGCAATGTGAAGATGAGTCATCTTCTTCAAGTTAATATCTTGTCAATGATATCACTTGATATTTTACTCCAGAATTGGAAGTAAAGATAATGTCTGCTGGCATGACAATCTAGAATTGCTACATGAGATTCTAGTTTTGAACAAAAACAAATTTCACAGGCTATTGTCTAATAATAATCAATAAGGTTAGTTAATTATTATTCATCTTATTGATAACATAATGAAAAAATCAGCTAATAACATCCAATAAGATGTGTAATAATACTACTACTACCAATAGTAATAATTATGCACAACTTCTTGAGTCGCAAAGAAACAGATAGTGAATATAAGAAATCATTGCACTATAGGGACTGGTTATAAATTTATAGGAATTCCTGTTGTTTATCAGGTAGAAAAACAAGTCTTACCTCTTCTTCCATTAAAGGGTCTCCAGGTTTGACATCAATGACAATTGCAGGTGATATCATTCTCTGACTGTCATCTATCAAACCACCATATGTGGCTTTCTGTCGGCTCAGCAAAGACTTTAGGCGTCTAAGTAATTAAAAAAAAATTTTTTAAAAGTGTTAAAGTACACAAAATATATAGAAAGAAGATAGCATTTTTTTTAGCTAGAACATATCTTCAATAAAAAGAATTTGATTCATTTACTGTATTTGATGGTATATAAGATGCACCCCAATTTCAGCAGGGCAAATCAAGAAAAAATTAGTAATTAGTAAAATTATTAATAAATAGTACAGCTAGGCTATATTTATGAGGTATTAATTTGGTTAAACAAGCCATAATTACAATTAAATGAAAAATAATAGGAAAAAGAACACAAGCCTATAAAAACTTTATTATATCCAAAGGTAAGAAAATAAAATAAAAATCAAGCAATTATTACAACTTAACAAAACAGTACAGTTACCATTAAAATTTTATTCATCTTCAAATTCATAAAATTTGTCATCTTCTGTTCTGTTGAGAGCATTGTTAATGCCACACTTTTTAAAAGCTTTCACAACAATTTCTGGTCTAATATTATCCCAAGCTTGCTTCACCCATTTGCAGACTTGTGCAATGTTGGGTCTTTTTATTCTTCCTGTAAGTGTAAGTCATTGCCATCCATGTGTTCCATTGCTCCTTCATGTTTTGCTTGAATGGTCTATTCAAAGACACATCCAGAGGTTGCAACTGACTCATTAGTCCACCAGGAATAACTGCTATCTCTGTTTTCAATTCTGCTACTTTCTTTTTAATTGATTCAGTCCTATGCGCTTGGAACTGAGCCCAAACCAGAAGAGAGGGCTTTCATAAGAGTCCACCAGGATGTCTTTTCCATACAACTCATAGCCATAACTGTAGACTAGCTTCGTCCATCCAGCCTTTCAAATGAACATGAACACTTTTTGGTATTTTATCTTTCGGTGTAGTTTTTCTCTTAAAAATCAGAAAAGGAGGCAGTTTTGTGCCATCAGCGCAACATGCAAGAATGACCTTATAATGGGTCTTCCCATGGTTTGTGGTTTTTATTGTAATTGTCTTGGATCCCTTAATTCTCACAGTTTGTTTGATGGAACATCAAACGTTAGTGGGACTTCATCTATATTTCCTATCAGAACTAGTTCAAAAGGAGTTCTTTTTTGAGCATTTATAACAAATTTATGAAACTTTACTATTTTGTCATCATAGTCAGCTGGCATTTGCTGTACAATTGATGTTTTTGTACACATTGACAAACCTTCCCATTTCATAAAACAATAACACCATCCTTCTGTTCCTATAAAGTTTTGAATCCCCTTTTCGTTTAATAATCTTCTAGCCTCGTTCCTTATCATTTTCATAGTAACGATTTTGCTTGTACTCCTCTCATCTACAACCCATGTTTTAATTTCCTCTTCAATTTCAGGCCAGTGTGGGGCTGGGTGGCGAAGGTTATAGTTTCCTTTCTTCGCTGCCTGTAGGTTATTTTCCTGCAACCACCAGTAACGTATCATTTTTGCTGTAAGCAGAGAGCCAAAATATTTTGCAGATGCTCTATTTCCATGCTCTTTATCATAGTTTATTACATGAAGCTTGTACACAACAGTGTAGCTTAACCTCTTTCTTGGTGTTGTCATATCTGAAGGAGTGAAATTCAGTCAAAAATTTTCCTTTATATGATCTGTACAACCTGTGTCTTGTAAACATTTAAGTGGAATAATTAGGATATGAAAATTCTGATTGTATTTATACCAATGCAATCAGAAGTTACCGCAAGAAAAATATTAATGAAACACATATATTTTGCAAATATAGAATTTGAATTTATTGCATATAATTTTAGTGAAACAAACTACTAGTATTAAACGTGATGAAATTAATATAATGAATATTTTCAATGATAACACTTTTAATCTGTATAATAGCCTTTTAACTAATGACAATAGGTATATGAAAGTTACTCTAAAGTCTAAACTAATAAGAGTTGCCAGATAGCTAATTTCGGCCAACAAATTTTAAATGTACATATGGCATATAAGACGCAGGGGAATTTTAAAAGATATTTTTAGTAAAAAAAAGTGTGCCTTATATGCCATCAAATACAGTATTTTTCCAATTTCTTTTATGCAAGAAAATTTTGCAAATATTTAAATTATCTCTTTAAAACTTTCAATATATGCAAATAAGAAATAATAAAGGAAATCAAAAAAGAAACTATGGAAAATTTTTAAAAAAATTTAAAAACAAACTAATAAAGCTTTATTTACCTGATCTCCCCATGAAAGCAGGATGTGACATAAAGTCTTCCTTTAATATGCGGTACCCATATGCATACATATGAGCATATCACATAAAATAAAAAACAAACTTTATATCACATCTTGCCTTAGTGGTTGGTTTTCTTGTTCTCAACCATTGAGCTGGGATGAAAAACCTAATTACCTCTCAGCTGTCTATCTGTCTTTAGACAGATCAAAGAAAAAATCTTTGAGTGAAGACCTGGTTGTGGGGATTCTGGCACGACGGCAGCACCTCTCTCATTGCACTAAAGTGAGTAGCAGTGGTGGAATAGCAATACCAGCATGACAGTAGTTGTGGGGACCTGGCTATTTTTTAACATGGCCCATGTGCATGCACATAGGCACCCCACATTAAAAAGACCTTGTTTCATATCCATGTATATATGTGTGTGTGTTTCAAGTAAAAATATTCAGGTAAAGATGAAGTATTTTCAAGACCAAGATTATGCCTACTTTAGTTTTATGATTTTTTGGCAATCTTTAACTTATATGTCCCCATTAAAATGGTGTGTCAAAAGATTTTTTTTTCCCTTGACACCACTATTATTTTAACTACCTTCACTTCCTCAGCAATGTTTGTTGTTTTAAAAAGCAATGATTAGAATTTTAATAAAACCCAAACATAGGAAAGTAAATTTATGCATTTTCTTTATTCTTTGAGACTTTATAACAAAAAATAATGAATTATTTATTTATTAGGTTGTTTATTTACAAGAATAATTTTATATTTTCAACATTCTAAAAATGTGAACCAACTAATCCAATGCATTTAACAATTTATAAAAAAATAAATATGAAAATAAAATTTCTGTCAAACATGCAAATTTAAATAAACAGATAACAACAAGTAATTATAAATTTGAAAAAAATGAATTTTCCTGGTATTTCTTTCATTCAACAATTCATTGACATTTTTATAAAATTGTGAATAAAAAACTTGTTTTCATAATTATTTATAACATGGTAATAATAAATATTGCATTGTAGATGGTTTACACATTGATAACTAATAAAAAAATTTTGAATAAAATGATTTCTTTTCACATTTATTTCTTTATAAATGGTAAATAATATATTTTTATAAAATGTAAATAATAAATATTGTATTGTACTTAGTTCACATATTTTTATAATCTTGTAAATAAACATTGCAGTGGGAGTGAAAGTAGTATGAAATAATAGTGGTGCCAAGGGAAAAAAAACTATCCTTTCAACACTGTTATTTTTGTGGTACAAACATTAAAGTTTGCTGTCTTTTTTTGTTCTATTTGTGAGAAATTGAACCTTACACACTTATCTGTTGCTACTGCTGCCTAACTGAAAAGTTGTGTTATTGAACCCATTGGACTAGGTAACTTGGAGCAATACACATTTCAAAATAAAACAAAAATAAATACAGAAATGGAATAAAATATGTGAAGAAAAACAAAAAAAATTTTAAAAACAGTTTGCCCTGAAACTCACTGGTGATGTTGATCATTTACAATTCTACCATAACACTCAGAATCTCCAGTTCTATCTCCATAAAACTTTTGGACTGCAATTTTCATTTTCTCAAACAGATGTTCCTGTTGAAATAAAGCAGAAAAGTAACATAAGAAAACCATTCAAAATTTCCCTATTGAAGAATAAAAGATTAATTTCTCTTAGAAAGAACAAAATATCTTTAGAAAAGTTCAAATTATTTATTATTCATCATAATGACTGTTTTTTCAAACTTTTTTTTGTCCTTCATTGCTTTTTTGTTATAATAATGATAACACCAGTAGACAAAATAAAGGGTTCAGTTTGAAATTCCAATGTATATCACCTGAAAAAGGCCAGAGAATACAATGGCCAAAATGTTGTGAATATGTCAAAAAAAAATGAGGACAAGTCTGAACAATGCAAATAGTGTAAATAATAATTATAATGTTTCAGTTTCTGTTTTATTTCTTAATAATAATAAAAAATTAATTATTTTTTATGTAGAGTGCCCATGGTTAAAAGTAAACAATCAACAGAACTGCCCAACAAACAAAATTGACTAAGTTTGCAATAACAAGAAAAGAAAAGGACAAAAATAGCCTGAAAGCAAGTGAATGATATATGCAATGCAAATTAACAGTAATAAGGCAAAAAGTTCACAAACGAAGAACTGGGGTTCTGACCTCAAGACAAGACTGACTGGGATTGAGTCAACTGAAACCAAGAACTGGCCTATTTTATTGGCTAGGAAGAAATCCCAGCATGCATTTGTTTGCTTCTGCCTATAAATTGGGGAGGGGAAAGTGTTTTGCAACCATTCCCACTGCAGATTGGAACCAACATTTTAAATAAAAAATAATATATTTACCTATTTTGTTTATTTAATTGTGTATCTGTTTATACTAATAATATATTAATAATATATCAAAATAGTATTTTAAAAAATCAGCATAAGGATGCAAAGAGTAATTATCTCCCTTTGGTTAAAATTAATTCACGAGGGTCAGGTGACATCAGTTTGTATAGTGATGAACATGTATGTTGCTATGTAGACAGCAGAGAAGCAAGACATGACTGTCCATGACAGTTAAAAGAGCAAAGGAAACCAGCAGCTGCATAAAAGACATCACCAGCATGCCCATTTTACATTTGCAAAATATTTCTTGCTTTAACACTATTTGTCTTTATATGTTATAATTTCTCTGTGTGAGACAAATAGTGACAGGTATATATATATCTGTATGACATAGTGGTATAAAGAAATCTATGTGAGAACAATGCATGTTTGTCATTCCTTTCTTTCAATTATTCTGTTCCATGGTATTAAGGAATTAGTATATCATGGATGCCTATAATAGAAAAATGCAAACAAGAGTTTATGATCAAACAGAAGCCAAACTTCTTTTAATTACTGTATTTCCTTGTGCATAACATGATAAATTTTGAACAAAAATTAAAGGAAAAAAAGGAGCCATTGTGTTATACACAAGAAATTTTAACGTACCAGATTTATTTTTTTCAGAGATCATTATAGTATCACATTGATCTTAAATTGATTTTGCTTTGTTTATTCCTGAAGATTCCCTGGGGAGCATATAAGCACATTAATACTGACACTGGAGCAATTTCAGTACTAAGTAGGCTTGTTTTTCTTACAGGGTAGAGTTGTTAGTCCTGTGGGTTATGCCACTTGGCTTTGCCAAAACACCTGTTAGTGGGGGGCACTCTTTAAGCCTATAAAGCTCTTTTTTTAGCTCTTTTTGACTCTTGCTTCCAGATGTAGTTGGACATAGATAAAGAACGCTGCTGATAGGGCTCATTTGCTTTCTTGGTCCTCTTTTGAACTCTCTCACATGTGGACATACACACACATGTCTATCACACATGCTTGTTACACACACATACACTTAAACAAGCACACTCTTATAACTAGTTTAAATGTTTTTTCTTTTCATTTCAACTGTATACACATATAATTCTTTTTGTTAATAACATACATTGTTATTTGTTTCATATTTATTATTTTGTGTTGTTTATTTTTACTTGGACTTACATTGGTTGTGAGATAAATGTTCCAGGAGCCCATAAATATTTAATATAAATCATCCATACATTTAGTAAACAAAGAGGTGATACCCACATAAGGTGACTTATTTCTACCCAAGCATCATACTAGTATCCCACAACAGTCCCACACGCAATCTTCAAGTTTTGAATTTAGAGTTGTCCTTCTCTTTCACTGATTACCAGTCAAGGCTAATTAACCTAATATGTTCTGCTATTTTACCTATAGCAGGCGAAGGAAGAGATGCAATTCTTTATTTTCCTAAGAATAGTAATGCAAAGGAAAAAAAAAACACATTAGCTGGGATTTGAACTCAGCTTAATGATTCCATTCTCCATATTGTTGACTGTTTGGCCACCCACACCTCCAATCTTAAATTGAATTTGTTTAAATATGAAAGCGAAAATTAGTAAATAGCTTTTTCTTCATAGGTAGTCTATTTTCATTGAATATTTGTCAAGTGTTAAACACATTAAAACTACTGCATATCATTCCTCTGCTAATGGTATCATAAAGCATTTTCACAGACAAGTACAAATGGATTTTGCAACTAATGTTGAACCATACAAGTGGGTTGATAATTTACCAGTCATGCTGCTATCTATAAGAAACATAATTAAAGAAGACTTAGGCTATACTCCATCTGAAATGGTTTTTGGTATTACCATGATCTTACCTGGTCAATACTTTGAGGCTGATGACACATTACGTCAGGGTAATCAATTTTGTTACGGATTTTGAATCAACCCACAACAAAAAAGTCAAAAATAGTGTTTAAATATAAAAATATTTTTATATTTAAATATCTTTTTCATTTTTTTATTTGTTGTGGGTTGATTCAAAATCTGTAACACATTGTTAGAGAAAAAAATAAAATGTATGTAGTTTAATGAAAAACTGATTCTTTTATTCAATAATAGGTCAAACTTTTTGTAGTCATTAATTACTATATTAAAATTAGTTGCTTCTCATATATTAGTTAACAATTTCCGTTTCAATTTTTTACTTGAGCTTTAAATCTTGTTCCAAGGCTCCTTGTATCAAACATCACTGTCTAAATGTCTATCAACAGTTTATCTCTTTAAATATCATGTAATTATAATTCATAAATCTTGTAAGCAGGCAAGCAGTTGTCTGCATCTAAGTTTAATCCAGATATAAATTACGAAAATGACTTTGATAACCCTCAAACATATCTTTCGAATTATTTCCCATCCCCAATGAAAACATTTCTGTAGCAATAATAATAAAAGCAGGAACTAGTGCTACCAAGGGATATAATTCATCAATCAAATCGCTTCCCTTGGACCGTTGACAGCGAGAAGAAACGAATTCGGCTTGTCAGCGATTTGTTCTCCAAAGCAAGTAAAAATACGTAACAAATTAAGCAACACTTATTTCGATTAACTGCGTTACTTAGAAAGATTACTTTGCTACTTATGTAAATGTAAACAGTCTTCTGAGCAATAATACAAGTGACAGATGGCTATAAGAAGGCACAGTTGTTGGTTACTTTGAATAAATGCACTGACTTGTTTGCGTCACGTGGCAATAATTGTAAGTAAAATGATGCACTAAAATAAGTAAACAAGTAATCGTTTTAAGTTCTCACAAAATTGGTACCTTGAAAATATTACAACTTAACCTCATTATCTGTTAGAATTTACTCTTTTAAATGAACTAATGGTGAAAAACGTATCTACAATAACTTTTTTTGTTAAGAAGGACAACTTTTCTACATTTAGTTTCATTTCTTATGTCATTATCAAATGAAAAATAAATGTTTGCATAAACTTTGAATATTTTATGGTTGTGTAATATCATGTCCATAAAGAAATACATAAATAAAAAAATAATTATACTGTCACTGTGCTGTGTCTATAAAAAAGTAAATAAATAAAAATTAATATAGTGTCAAAAATAATTATAAAAAAATAATTATAATAATCATAATTATCATTAATTCACACATTCTAAACCAATGAGAATCGACCCTACTTTTCTTCTCTACACACACAAAAACATGTGACACTTTCACTATTTGAAGCTGTCAACATATGTGTAAACAAAAATTTCGGCTCCTTTTCCTTTTTCAGGCTTTAATAGTAACATTTATCTCTCATCACTCAGCAAAAATTTGAGGTAAGAAAACACCAAACATTTCTTGTATTTTTCCAAATAAATTATCTGGACACTCATTACACACATGTATAAAGAAACATACAAGAAAGACTGTATACACTTTACTTATTCTTTATCTTATCCTTCTGTTGGATTCCAATCCATATTTGATTTACAGTTGACATCTAAGTCACAATTTTACTTAGTATTACTGTCTCATATCTCCAGCACCACATAACAATCAGATAATAAATAATACTTTTTTTGTTGTTTCCATGTCTTGTTGTTTCTCACTTTTTTTTTGTTGTATATATAATTTTTGTATATATAAATGTTAGGGGTATATAATCATTTACTCGGTTATAACTCTCCTACAGCATATATCATGCAAGCATGAAACTGTTGATTCCTATGTCCACATTGTCTATATCTATAAACACTATCTCTGAGACTGAGAACTCTCTTGGAACTTGTTTCTTGCTTTCAGATGGAGTATAGCCTAAGTCTTCTTTAATTATGTTTTGTTCTTCAAAAATCTAAATGCAACATCAGTCGTATCTTCTGTCTTCTTAATTCTTGTTTTTTATTATTGTTCTCTCTCCTTTATAATGTTTTCTTTTGGTTATATTCTCTTACACTCAGTAACTCCCTTGTGTCTTTGTGGCTTTAATTGCATTGCTTTGGGTGAATTGATTAAAAAAAAAAAACAATATATAAACAGTGAAATCAAAAGTGCATGATTACTGGCTGTTTCATGTCTTACATGATCATCAGATATTGTAGGCTTAAAGCATGAAACTGCCAGTCACCATCCAGTGTTGATTTCTATGGCTAGACTGTTTATAACTATATGTGATCTATCTTCAATAATGAGCACTCTTCCCTCATAAATATAGCAAATTTCAAACATTATATATGCAGGTTCAATCATTGCCAGAAGACACATTTTCTTAACTTAGATTTACTAAAGGGTGAAGACAGAAAAAAGGTTGAAATATTGTTAAACCTGAAGTGAGTCCCAATAAAAATAAAATATATAAACAAAAATAAAAAGAATTCAAATTAAAATAACACATTTGTTCTTTCCTTTAAAACCCCTATCTCTTTCTTTCTCTCTCTTTCCCCAAACTTCTATATTTCTCTTAACCTACAAGAAGGAAACCCTCAAATAAAAAGAGGAAGAATAAGAAAAAACTGAACCTGAACAACAACATTGGAAGTTTTCAGAAGCAGAGCTTACTTATTTGTGACTGAAAAATAGCGAAAATCAGTGAGGCTCTACACATAACTTCCGTTATAAAAAAACAAAAAAGAAAGGAATGCTGGAAAATAAATTAATTTGGCCAATCAAAAAAATTGGTACAAAGACACTTTTTGAGCCTAGTGAGAAGGATATAAAATCTGACACCCCTGATAGAAGATGAGAGGGGGATCAGAACAACACAAAAAGAGGACGGAACAAAAGAACACACATGTGAAAGAGCAGTCAAGAAATCATCTGTTACTGACATTTCCACCCTGTTTCAGAGCCAAAAAGAACACAGTAGTATGAAACTGCCCTAATCTCTGATATTGCTACTACTACTCATATCATGGTCTGACTTCAAAATGACTGCAAATAGATATTTCTCCATACTGATATCAATATCTGCTTTATAAATTAACTTTTTGCTATACTGAATACCAAAGGACTCACACATCAATCTATAGAAAGTAAATAAAAATATATTATTTATTTTAACCTTTGAGTCAGTTTGTTTTTATTCCAAATTCCAAAGTTTCCAATAAAATAATTATCCTACCACATATCCACACTGGCAACATTCTGAAGTGAACACAGACTACAAACCTACTAATGTAAATGTAAACATAAATCCCACACTAATCATAAAGTTGAAAACTAAACTGGAAATTGCTTTATTTTTCAAGTTAGATCATTTTAATGGTATTGTCCTAGCAAAAATATCTCTATGATATGCTGTTTTTTAATAATATACCTACAAACAGATAATAATATAAATCAGTCTGTTGAATAGCTGTTATACATTTTATAAATTTTAAATCATTTATAAGCTGTGTATATCTGTACAGTTTTATTATAAAATGCAGTGCAGCATATGTACACAGCTTTTCAAGAAAACTAATCATGAAAATTAGTATTAAATTTTGGTTGATTCACTCACAAGTTACTGACCTGGATGTCATAGCCACACATGACATAGTCTGGAGCCACACAACTTTGTCCAGCATTCAGAAGTTTACCCCAGATAATTCGTTGTGCCACAACCTCCAAGTTGCAGTTACTATCAACATAAACAGGACTGAAATGGGAAAATATACAGATATTTAAATATGAACTCTGAATATAGTATTAGAGTGTATCAAAAGTATTTTGAAGGGTTATTCATTTTTTTTAAGGAAACCAAATCTTATTTCATATACACATCTAAAGTCTCAATTCCTCCATTATATCATTATTAATATGTAATTGTGTATTTAGAAAGCAATCCATCTTTTATGTAAGTTTCATTAAATATAACTGACAAGGTACTGTGGTTAATTTTTTATTTAATTTTTCTTGTGTTCTAATAACTCTCTTCTTTTCTGGACATAAATTATGTTGAAATTATCCAAATGTTTTGTTATGTCTGAGTGCTTTTGTCAACAACAATGACTCACCTGTAAGATCCAAATTACAGAGAACCAATATTATTTATGAATACCCATGTCCCTTAAGGAACTGTGTTTCTCATCAAGCCAAATTCATAAATAATTATATCGGATATACTACAACATGCCTAACAAGAAGACTCACATTACATCTCTCTGCCCATAGCTCAGTTAGACCTCATTTAAATACACATGGAGACCTACCAAACTCCATCCGCAACATACTTGTTGATAATACAAATATAATAACCACATCCACATGTAAAAATGGCTAAAAATAATGGAAGTATTATTAATAAAAAAGAAAAAGCCAACATTCAGTAACATCACCTATCAATCTGACCGTGTTTTTTCAAGAAAATAAAGCATTTCTATAACTCTAGATACATACATAAATCAATCTATACATTCAGTTAAAAATAAAATCATTTTTGATAATGCCTAAAACTATAGACAAAAGTGCTCAGACATATGGAACATTCAGAAAAGTTCTACATAAATTATGTCCAGAAAAGAAGAAATTATAAGAACACAAGAAAAATGAAATAAAACTTAACTGCAGTACCTTGTCATTTGTTTTTAATGAAACTTATATATGAAGAACAAATAGGAAACATTTATCAATCTAACATGTTTCACTTTTATTAGCACTTCATTTGAGAATGAGATCTGTTCTTTATCTTATCATTCTGTTGGATTCTGATTCATATTTCATCACAACTCATACACTCAGAACCAAAAGATAAAGAAAAGGAATAATGAGAGAACATAAGGAGACAAATTATGAAAAGAAGAAATAATCACAACATAAAATTAATCAGTCATTTCTGGCCTGAAAATGATAATTATGAAGATTTTATATTTACAGACCATTTCCCTCCAAGTTCCAATGTAACTGGTGTGAGATTAGCAGCAGCTGCAGCCATAACAGCTCTGCCATTGTTGGGATTTCCAGTGAAGAAAATATGGTCAAATCTCTGCTCCAGTAGTTCTGAAGCCTCTTCTGTACCTCCAGGATAGACCCGTATACATTCCTGAAAAAGGTCAAAGATGGAGTTATAAAATGTAATTGGGGACTGAAAATATATATTCAACATGATAAGGAAATTAAGAATCATGTGCAAATATAAAGTTTCACATTGCTATTCTCAAGTGGAACCCCCCCCACAATTCATATCCACTTATATATGCGTGCATATACATATACATATATATATATATATATATATATATATATATATATGTAATGTGCATACATGTACATGTGTGTGTATGTATACATATACATGTGTGTGTATACATGTACATATGTGTGTGTGTATATGAACATATGTGTGTGTATATATGTATGTATATATGTGTATGTATGTATGTGTATATATATATATATATATATATATATGTATGTATGTGTGTATATATATATATATATATATATATATATATATACACACACATTAAATATTGTAAATATTCTATTAATGCCACAAATGAATTTATACAAATTCTTCATTCTGTAAAACCAAACAAATAAATAATCATATCTTTTGATGTACAAAATTTATTTACTAATCTACTCGTCCATAAAATGACTTACATCATTATCCATGATGTATACAATCACACTTCTCTCCCACCCTTCAATATTAAACCCACTATTTAAAAAAAAAATATTATTAGCATGATCCACTCAAGTACCATTTCATGACCCTCTAGCTAATATTTATACTCAAATAGATGGTATTGAGGACACATGGCACAGTGGATAAAGGCATTGGTTAGATCCAGTGACAGGACCCAAAGAGTGTGAGTTCAATACCCAGTTAAGGCAGTGGAGAACTTTCAGAGGGAAATTAGAAGGAGATAACTGATAACTGACATCCATCAAACATGGCACGTGGAACTAGAACAGTCTACCCCAGTGAGCGAAATAAAGGGTTCAGTTCGAAATTCCAACCACCTGAAGAAGGCCGGAGTGTACAACAGCCGAAACTTTGTGATAAATATGGCGACAAAGATGAGTACAATAGTCTGAATAATGTAAATAATGTACATAATACCTCATCTCAGAAATATAGACAGACATTACATTCCATCTAGACATATGGTTCTGTTGTTTTGGTCTCTCATGTGGTATGACATCATAGAACTGCATCTTGAACTTACAACCTGCGTCTGCTATTCCATGACTGTTATTATCACATAGCAATCTTTTATGTCAACATAACAAAATATCATCTTTGATGGTGAATATCTTTGTTTAAATGTCTGTATAGCCACTCTGATGATGGCTCAAGTCAGCCAAAAGCTTAGATGAAGGACCAACTTAATAAAAAATATCCAAATGTTGGACAATTTTTGTCTTTATTTTTATCTGAAATTAAAGCGAACATATGAACTTTTGAATGGCTCATGATCAGACATAATAGACATTCATTGTCTGTTATATTTAACAATATATGTTTATATATATATATATATATATATATATATATATATATATATATGTATGTATGTATGTATGTATGTGTGTATATATATGTATGTATGTATGTATGTATGTATGTGTGTATATATATGTATGTATGTATGTATGTATGTATGTATGTGTGTATATATATGTATGTATATATATATGTGTGTGTGTGTATATGGGTTTATGTATATATGTGTGTGTGTTTATATATGTGTGTGTGCATATATGTGTGTGTGTATGTATATATATATATATATATATATATATATATATATATATACAGGGTGCAATTAAATTATGCAAAAATGAAAGTAACACTGACATCTCATTTTAACAGATATGTTTACCAAAATTACACAAAAATATCTGGAAATACTAAAGAGTAAATTTATTCAATAAAACATCATTGGCTTCAACTGTGGCCTCCTGCAACTCTTCTGGATAGTCTCCTTGTTTAAGTTGGTGCTTATAATCCTTGCCTTCAGTTCATCTTTGGTGTAAGTAGGAGTTTTGTTAGTCACTTGCTCAACTGCACTCAACACATAATAATCAAGGGAGGTGCACTCTGGAGAGTTAGGTGGTCAGATGATGGGTTCTTCTGCTTGTGTGGCATGCTGCAGAGTCCTTTTGCCAGGCATAGGGTCTTCCAGCATCCACCCTCTTGATCCCAGGCAGCACTATCTCCTCAAGGCACTTGATGTAGGCCACTGTGTTGAGTCTGAGGCCCTCACCAACAAATTTTGGGATTCTTTTCTTATCAGAACAATCAGAGTGAGTTTTCCAAGCTGCCATATCTTTGTCATCACCATTAGACTGTCCTCAGATTGACAGCCAAGCACACTGATGTTTGCATATTGGAGCTTCTGTCATGAATGCCAAGCAGGACAGCATGCTGTTGCCAAATTTCTAGCTAAGTGAATTGCATCATAGTGCTCTTTTCCCACAGATGATGCCCAACTGACCCTACTATACTGTGCTGTTGACAAAATCAAAAACAAATAACATGCATACATGAAATTAAAAAATATAAGATGGCAACCATTTACCCATCGCACACTGTATATGTGTAAATATATATATATATATATATATATATATATATATATATGTAAAATAATAGACAAAAGAAAACTTTTCTATACCAATGCATTTCGTTCCTTGAAGAACTTTATGATGGTAAATGCAGAGATTTTATTTGGTAATTTGTATTTATACACAGAAGTAACATGGGGGAAAAATATTAAGTTTTCAAATTTTGAATTTGAGAGTGCTTTAAAATATTCTTAAAGCATGCTGTGTAGGGAAAGGTAAACTATGCAGGATGCTAAGTGATGTAATTTATAGCCTAATAAGTGAAAATGAATTAATGTTTTTGTTTGTTGTTCTAGAAATTTTAATTTAAAAAAATGTAATCATTATTTATTTCTATGTATTTTATTTTGTTTAATTATTTATTTATTAATTTATTTATTTTTAATTATTTTATTATTAGGAGGTAACCATTTCCTTTTAATTTCTAAAAATTTTCATGGTCATGTATGGTGGTTTGAGAAAGGAGCAAAAACAAATATAGTGTGTAAGTTAACATTTTGTCAAGAAACAATAATTGCACTTTCAAGAACTTTTTGTCTAAGTAAGTTATTTTCTCTTTTAATAAGTACAGCTCTTTTGAGATTGAAGTTGAAATATTTCTGTGTATAACTAATGCATTGGATAAATTTTTATGTAGGTGATCCTTCCTATGTTCATAGTACTTTTTTTAATTTCTGCGAGTTTCACCAATATATTGTAAGGAACAGATGTGACAGTTTTTTTTTTTTTATAGATGTCTGCTTCAAAATTCTTGTTATTTTGGACATTTTTGGTTCTGATCATATCCATAATAGTTTTGGATGTAGTCATAATCTCTATATTTACCTTGATAAAGATCCTCAAGAAACGAAACATGTTGGTATGAAATATTTTCCTTTTATCTCTTCTTTTACTTATATCGTCTGCACAGATATGTTTTATTTATATTTGAATTATTACATGTACAGGGTAAGTCAGAATTATGTTAGCACTAGTATGAGAGGGTGAGTCAAAATTATGTTAACACTAATATGAGAGGAATTATTTATTCAGAGTTTACTGAATAGTCTCCAACTGTCTACCAGCACAACTGATGCACAAAAACTAGCAGATCAACAGTACAATTTAGTGCCTTGACAAACATTTCATGGGGAATGTTTGATATTATACCTTTTATTCTGTCCTTCAGTTCTTCTATGTCTCTAACTTTTTTGCTATACACGTGATCCTTTATCATTACCCCATAACCAGAAGTCACAGGGTATCAGATCAAGGGGGAGTGTGGTGCCCATGCCAATGGTCTGTCACGACATATCCAATGATTTGGTAAACTTTGATCTAGACAACTGCAAACAGTTCATAAGAAGCAAACTGAACAAATTATATATCAACATCACACTTACTGAATCCATGTACTTGGGAATAAGAGTTTCTATAAGTTCAGAAGTGTTTGGTGCCAAATCAGAGGGTTTCAGTACAATGCAATTCCCTGAAAATAATAAATAAGGAATAAAGGAATAAGAAAAATATTGATTATTGCTGCTGCTTTATATTAAATTTTTAATGAAACTCAAAGCAAATAAATAAAATTAATAATAATATTTTTATTTATTTTTCATTTTTTTATAAGATTGATTTAATGAAATCCCCTGCCCATGCAACATGTATCAGCACAGGTAGTGTCAAACCCAGTCAGGACTTCAAGAGAGGGCGATTGAAAGCAACATGTAATGTAAATGACCTCTTACAAATCCAAACAGGTTTCGACTTTTAAATAAATATGGAAATGATAATGTCATGTATAGTTGACTGTACTTACAAAAATCAGCACATTTATACACTAATACAAAAATTCAAAATTCTTTTAAAAATCTTGGTGTGTTGATTTGAATTAAGCTTTTATATTTATGATTAGCAAATACAGTTTACACTTAATACTAATATAATCTAAAAGGTGGAAATTAATACAGAATTTTAAAAGATTTTGTTGTGTCGGAAACCTACCACCCCTCTTGAAGATGAACTTGTCTGCGTCTGTGAACAAAGACTTTAAATAGTGGTATGTCAGTTGACATTGAAGATAGATAGACAGAGAAGTTTTTAGCTGAGCTAGTTATTGACTACTCAGGCGATTTCTGTACCTTTTTACCAACCTATTAAAACCCTTTTTATTGTTACGTGTTATTTGGCGTTTGTCTCTACTAACCCCAAATCAACATCATAACAGATTTAAAACTTTATAAATTATTATAATTAAAATTTTAAAAAATGAAAACACTTCTTGTAAAAGTTCATTGCAAAATTTTTTTTCTTAAGACAATAGTGTCCTTGATCTATCTCATTTATAAAAGCAATTAAAAGCTTTTCTAACTAAATAATGTCATAGTTTTATTGCATTTTTTTATTTTATGATTTGGAGCAGACTTTTGATAAATGAATAACTGTTTGAAAAAAATAAATTATGATTTACATTTTCCAAGGAGTTCTGCTTTTAACTAGCATGAAAAATATTCAAATCAAAATTGAATTTCTTGAGATTTCATAAAATTAAGTAAGTAAGGGTAACAGATGTAAAAAAATATTTTTACCAAGATTTTCTAAAAAAAACAAACATTTCCAAAATAATTTCATTCATTTGTGAATAAATCTTGTAAAATCACATTAAAATCCGACAATTATTTGATTTTTGCAAAAATTTCCAAGACAATCTATTTTTTACTGCCCCCCCCCCAAATTTCCATAGTAATCTTTGGCCCACTGCTGACAGAAAAAAAAAATTAAGATTTTTAAACAAAATTTTAAATGTGGTAGAAAGGATTAAAAAATTAATAAAATAATAAAAGAATATTTTGTTTTTTTTCCTCTTAATAATAACAAAAATATATACATATACATGCATACATACAACACACACACGCACACATATGCGCACAAAATCTTTTCAAATTTCTTATAATAAAGGAAATGGTTTTGTGTAATATTTACCTGCTGCCAGAGCACCAACCATAGGAGAGAAAAGTAACTGGACAGGATAGTTCCATGGCGAAATGATGAGGACAACACCAAGGGGTTCCTTCTTGATGAAACAGTCGTCAGCAAGATTCACAAGGCCTTTGTTAACCTTATAAATAATGATGAAAGAAATCAAATTTATTGGGAAAAAATTTGATAAAGAGGATTAAATTACTTTTTTTTTATTATATAATAAATTTGATATTTTTAAACATATGATTTAATTAAGAAAACTATACCTTTTAAAACCTTTTTCCTTTGCTTCCTCTCAGTTTAAAGTTTGATACAATTGAAGCTTTACTGTATTTGATGGTATATAACAGAGGTGACTCAACCATAGCTCACAACACATTTGTATCTCTCTGACATTTAATATACAACTTCTGCATTGGCTGAGCTCCTTTTCTCAACACAGTTAATACAAAAAGGAATTTTAATATTTATCCTGTTATAATTGTGTTTGTTCCTCGCTTCATTACTTCTCACAACCATTACACCCTTCCAATACCTCATAAATAATGGATTATTCCATTTTGACTGTGTGGAAAAAGGAGAAATGACATTACTTGGTTTCAGTGAGGAAATGAAAGAAAGAAAGAAGGTAAGATAGAAGTGTTTAATGGCTGTTTCAGTGAAATGGAAAAAGTTGTCAATTACAAATCTTTTCATTTGTACCCACTTCTTAAAATAACAACCCACATTCATATTTATTATTATTATTATTGTGATATTTTGTTAAAGCTGTTAAGCTCAAATATTTAACAATGCAATAGGGGAATATCTATGGATATTTTATTTTTGGAGGACTCATCATGAGGTTACTCAATCATTAAGAATTAAGTAAGATTCATCAGAACATTAAAATAGGAAAACCGTGAAATTTTTATGGGTTAAAACTAGTAAATATTATTATTACTTTTTAAAGTCTAATTTGATGTTACTAAAAAGCTAATTCACATACTTTTCTTTGTTGTTTCTGTAATTCATTTCCATATAGTTAAAATTTTTAAAACATTTGGTATATATGCATACTTTACAATCTTTTTTTATGCCATATATCTTGAGGATGTAGATGGTCATGACTCTCCACAGATTCCATTTCTTTATTATCAGGAAATTGCCATAATCTCTGGTGGAGAAAAAGAGTAAAGTGGTTTCCTGTTTTCTCCATTTTTTTTAATTTAATTATTCTCTTAGATTGGTTGCCATCAAAGGTTAAAAAACCGAGCCTACTCTACTATTTAATCTATAACTAGGGGAGAAGATATAGATTCATGTCTTTCTCAAATTAGGTGAAAATTTGAACTTGGCTCTGCCCATTCTAATTTCTGTGCTGATAACTGTTATACTATCCACACCATATTTTGTGATTACTGAGACTAATGCAAAGTAACATTTTGCAAAAACTATCCACATGAATAGTGTTGCATAAATGTATTTGTTAATATTTCTATAAATTTTCTTTTAAGAAAATATGTATGTGACAATAAAAAAAAACAATTTTGTTTATGTCTTGCAGCTCTTATATATTTGAAGTTTGTCGTTAAATCTTTAAAAATGGAGGTTTTAAAAGTATATATAGATATATACAAAAATATAAAACAAAGAGAAAGAAGAGCAAGGATAGGAAAAAATTACTCACAGTAAAGTGCTGAATCAAAAGAATATAACAAAAAAATAAAGATAAAAAAACTAAGGAAAAAGGACTAATTGGCTATCACTCTTCACTCTTCAGAGCCAATTGAGGGCAAAAACTATGTGCACAGCAACTTGCCTGTGATTTATACTGTTGATTCCCTGGTAGTAATTTTTTGCTGTGTTGTGATGGAAGAAAATGAAATGAAACCAAGATCTCCATGTTGGAGAAGAAATTCAAGAATAATGAAAGGCATTAAACCTCTTTGGTTCAGGGAGGTGTAGTGGGATTGGCAAATAGGATTTTTTTCCTGTTTGAATATGTTGGTTATAGGATAAATAAAGTGTAGATTAAAGAGTCAGTCAGGAAGAAGTGGACTACTGTTTGTTTGTTTTGTGGCATATCAACTCCTTATCGGTCATTTAATGCTAAAATTTAATTTTCTTGGGAACATTAGTAATTTCTTTTACAAAAATGTATTACTGATAATTTTTATTTTTTATAAAAATAAATTGCTGGTATATTTTTTTTACTATGAAAATGTATTGTTGGTATTTTTATTATAAAAATGTATTTTTATACTTTCATAGTTTTTTGACCCCAGTTTGGGGATTAACTATTTGCCCATAGTAGGGACCCTAACAGGTGCTACCACCCCAGGTCAGGTTGGACCTGAGAACAACAGCAATTAAGAAGTGATTTCATGCTCCTCAAAACCTCCCGATCAGAGGCCTTGCTGCCAGAGGTAGTTGACTACTGATCACCTCTTGTAAATCAACACTATACAACACTGAGTTTTTTTTTTTAGTTATTGTGCCCATTATTTATTTTTTTTTTTTTTTGTCTGCAACTGGCTCTGAAGAGAGTGGAGTGATAACAGGTGAGCCTTTTTTTTTCGTGATTTCTTTTTTGTTGTTATATTTTTTTCAATTCATCCAGTTTATGATGAGTAAGTTTTTGCTTATTCTTGCTCTTTCTCCTTTTTGTTTTATATTTTTGTATACATTTATATGAGGAGGCATGGTGGAGTAATGGATAGCAACTTGGATTGAGGAATCAGAGAGTTGACTTTGAATTCCAGTTGAATCCATTACATTCGCTTATGTGCTAATACCCTTGGGAAAAGTATGACTCCTCTTCTTCTTCTCCCCCCCCCTCACAGCTATGGGTAAATAGCAGGACAGAGCGGATTTTACAGCCTAGGATGACAACTGGTCTACTGCAGAAAGAAATGGCAACCTACTGCAGGAAAAAATTCTGCCTCGTCAGTCATGTATCGAAAGATACATGATCGCCTAAGCATGTATCACACATGGCACATAACTGACTGATACATTTATATATATTTTTAAAACATCTCTTTTTAAAGCTTTAATAACATTTTGTACTCACCACAGATTATTGAAGTTTATTATATATGGCTCTTAGATTAGATAAGTTTCACCATCCTATCATGTGGGATTTACATTCCCAGCCCTCTCCCCACCAAAAATATTGTTAGTTTTACAGATACATAGACAAGCATAATTTTGCACTGTTCTAAATTGATCTTTTTTTTTTGTCAAAGAGTAAATACAACCTTCCTTTTTATAATGTTTAATATAATTGTGTATCCCTATTTGAGCTAACTTTCCTGCTTTTGCTAACCCAAAATTAAAAACCAGTGTAGTGATACAGTCTTCTCTATACCCAATAAAACTATAAATAATTATGAAGACATTTTCTCGACCTTGACATTAAGAATAAAATCAAAACTAAGTGGCTAAAATAATGTTTTACTGCTGGTGGCAGCAGGAAAAAACCAGAGTTGGAACTTATTGTAAAATGGATTCAGGAATCTTGGGATTCTGTCAGTGAGGATGTTATAAAGAAAAGTTTCAAGAACTGTTGTCTCACAACAGCCATGGCTGGCTCTGAAGATGACATCCTTTGGAATCAATAGGAGGAAGATAATATTGTGAATGATAATTTGTTTAATGACAATTTAGATATTGATTCTATAATAGAAAGTGGTGGTGGTGGTGAAAATTAAAATTTCAATAAATTGTTAACTTGATATCCTCTTTTCTTCAAAATTGGCCTTTTTATAGATTTTTTATTTTTTTGCCAAATAAAAAATGCAGTTACTGATAAACATAAATTTATTGACAAAAAATGTTACAATTATTATTATTGGATTTAAAATGAAAATTGGGATAATATCTATTTTAGAACAAGTATGTATTTATTATTATAAATCAATAATGAAAAAAATGTTTTTGTTTAAACCTATTTATAATACGCACCCCTACTATCACCTGTAATTTACAGTAAAAAATATGTATTATTTTTGAGAAATTATGGTAAATGAAACAAAAATGTAAAGCCAATTACCTTTTCAGGAGCCATCCATGAAGCTAAGTTATTAAGAGCACTGATAATCTCATTGCAAACAAAGTCAATTTCCATCATAAGACTCTCAAAGGGATGCTGAAACATTAAAGCAAATGAAAACTGAGTAACAATATTCAGTGAAGTTTATTTATTATTAATTTTGACAAGTTTTTATTTTTGCAAAATGAAGAATATAGCTATATGATTAAATTTATATTTTGTCTATTGCTGGATCTCTTACAACAAGTCAGTAAGGCAATGTCTATGTCAAATAGACGCACCAAATTAAAAGTTCAAATATTTAGACAATATTTGAACCATTCTTTATTTTTGTTCTATGCAGCTTACTTAATGGCAATAGAATTCAATTAACACAGAATCTTTCTTTGAATTTCAAGTCATTTATTAGAATATGAAAAGTTCTGCTATATGAATATTTGTGCATCAATCAAAAGAATGTATCTGTATTCTTCACCTCTACCACTTCAAATTCAATAACAAAGACTAAAGAATATTTTTTTTTTATTGATTATTTATTTATTTGTTAACTCACCTTGTACAAGTCATTCCTCAGAGCTTCAATAAAAAGATCTTTGTTTTCTTCCATTAAGGCCAGGAGAGCCCTGAGCTGCTGCCGGCGCCATTCCATATATTTGGTGGCACCAGACCTAAAGGAAAGTCTTAGGTCTGAGACAATCTGAAATGTTATAAAATGAAAAAAATTTCAAATATGGATTGCAATTTGTATCAACTAATAATTGTATTAATATTAAAAAAACATTAATTGAAGGATGACTTTTCTTATAAAATAAAAATAAGCCAATGTTTTAAATGCTTTACTTTACAACAAATTTTAATTTTTTCCCTTGAATTCAGTTGATATATAGCATCTATTGTATTTAAAATCAAATATAAAACTTTTTCCTTAAAAAATCTTGTTATACTTGTTTCATTTCATTGTACCTTATGATTATCTGAACCATCCCCATGTCTTTTATTGTTGTTTGCAATCATATTTAGAAATCAGTTTTTTCACCTTTGATCTTCCATAGCTAATATCTTTTGTTTTAATACTCTGTAGGTGATGATATTTGACAATGAAAAAGTTTTTCTGCTGTTGCAGAAAACTCCAGCATCAGTGTTTGCGCTTCATGGATATGTTGTCATGGTAACAGAAAATACCTTGACTGAAATCAACAACAAACCTGTGACAGTTGAAAGACCTTGAAAAAGAATGCAATGGAAAAAGAAATAATATTGATGAATAATACAGATGCTCAATGTTAATGAACTAAGTTGTTTATGAATTTTATATTCATATTTTGAATGCTGCCATAGGATTTTAGCCATGGAAATTAATGATTTTTAGCATAAGTACCTGAGAGTAGATTTAATGTTTAATTTAGAATGTGCAGCTGATGATGAGGTTAAGTATACAGAGCTATATTAAAATAATGTCTTCATGGGAGATAATTAATGTTTCAGTTTTAAAATGACTGGTTTATTTTTTAGTATTTATAATTTCTGTTTTGATTGCACTTTATTTTTTTCTTCTAAAAATGTTTCTCTATTTACATTATTCAGACTATTGTCCTTATCTTTGTCACCATATTTATTACAACGTTTCTGCCATTGTATGCTCCGTCCTTCTTCAGGTGGTTGGAATGTTGAACTGAACCCTTTATTTCACTCACTGTGGTAGACTGTTCTAGTTCCACGTTTAATGGATGTCAGTTATCTCCTGTTAATTCCCCTCTCCAAGTTCTCCACTGCCTTAACCAGGTATTGAACTCACACTCTTTGGGTCCTGTCACTGGATCTAACTAATGCCTTTATCCACTGTGCCATGAGTCCTTGAATATAGACAGATACTGAAAAATGTTTCTGTTTTTGTCTCATACACATGTCTGTTCAGAGTGACCATCTTCACTCTTCAAAGGCTGGAAGTCATATAATAAAAAATGCTTTTTACAGATTGTTTTTTTTTTAATATCACCCTATGCAAGGCAGTAAAGCCACTAAGATACAATGGGTTACTGAATGTGAAAAAATAAGAAAAAAAAAGAAACATTATTAAGCAAACCACTCATCTGTTGTCCAGAATAAATAAAAATTAAATAATGGGTTCAGTTTAGAATTCCCTGTAGATTACCTGGCTCGTTATACATAATAAAGCACGGATGGTACATTGGTTGAAACATTGTGACAGTAACAACAAAGATGAGGACAATAGTTTGCATGTAAATATCGATAGCCAAAAAGAATTTACACTAGAGATATCAAAAGAAAGAACAGGCTTTAGAATTCATGAGTAGTTGGGTATGCAGGATATGTCAGTTAAATGGGCACTAAAGTAACTGAATGTCCTCTAGACATGCTATCAAGTGGACATTTCCAATTCGATTCTGAAGAATTTGGGAATTGAATGTAGAAACCATCCACCCTACTAATCAGATCTTTTTTTTTATTATTTCCTGTTTTTAAATCTTAAAAAGAGTTCGGAAAGGAGTAAAATGTTGAATGATTTAGAGATAATAGTACTAGTAGCAGCAGAGAAGTGTTTCAATGACTAAACTTTGGCCATCTTGGACTATCTAGCTTGCAAAAACCAGTGTCAAAAGAATAGTTTTCCCTTGACACCACTATTATTTTAACTACCTTCACTCCTCAGCTATGTTTTAAAAAGTGATGATTAGAATTGTATCTAAACTACATCATTCAGACTGCCATATTCACAACATTTTGGCCATTGTATGTTCTGATCTTCTTCAGGTGATATACACTGGAATTTTAAAACAGACACTTTATTTAGTCCATGGGGGTAGATTGTTCTAGCTCCACATGCCATGCCTTTTTCTAGATATCTCAGTTTCAGTTAATTCCCTTTAGTAACTCAACTCTCCAAGTTTTTGTTCACCTCTGCTGTGGCCAGGTATTGAACTCACAACAATCTGAAGTATGTAACTAGTATGAATATTTACAATACCTCATCTCAAAAATATAGACTAATGTAAAATTGTATTGTATAATTTTATATTTACAACATTCTAAAAACTAATACAATTGTATTCAAACTAATGCAATGCAATATTTATCATTTACCAATTTATAAAGAGATAAATACAAAAACAATTTTTTATTCATAAATTTTCAAACATTTACTAAATTATGTGAACCAACAATAAGGAAATCCTTATTATTTACCATTTTATAAAGTTCAAATTGATTGTAGTTAGCTGATGTTTTGTCAACACTTCCAATAAATAAATAGTGTAAATAAACAATCTAATAAATAAATAATGTTTATTACTTTTGTTGTAAATTCTCAAGAATAAAGCAAATGTATAAATTCACTGTCATATGTTTAGGTTTTATTAAAATTTTAGTCATCACTTTTTAAAACAATAAACATTGCTGTGGAGTGAAGGTAGTTAAAATAATAGTGGTGTCAAGAGAAAAACTGTGCTTTTGACACTCCATTTTTTGTGGGTATGAAGGGCCAACAGTGCCCAAACTTTTTTCTTTTTTAAAGGATTAAAGAAACTCAAGAAACAATATGCCAAATATGATGAACTGCAGTGGGAATATATGGAAAAACATGTTAGAGCAATAAAAGCAGACATATTAAAAAGCAATTCATAACAAAAAAGATATATTACTGTAAGATGGTAATACCAAGACATAGCAATGGTTAAAAACAGTTAAACTAGTTTATCAGTCCTATCTCATCAGAGCAAAAATTGAGGACAAAGAAATATGCACAACAACTAAAAAAATATACAACTCCAGATGAATGATATATGCAAAAAAAAAAAATAACATTAAAGGTTTAACCTTTAAGCCCACTAACTACTACTTCTGCTTACAGTGAGCTGGCTGGTAGGACTTAATGTACACTGATTCCCAAACTATCAAGTGATAATTGCTATTAGCCCTACTCAGCACTGCTATAAAATCAGGCAAACAGAATAAGATCAAATACTATGTACACTTCATGGATCTAGGCCATTCCTTTCTTGTTTGGACTGAGAATTTTTTAGTACTTCCTCATATATACTTTATTCTTAGATTAGTTTGACAGCACAATATTTCAGGAGAGTACCTTGAACCATTTACCAAGTTGTAGCCACACAAGTATCAGCCACTTTTCACTTGATTACCCAATAACCTGATTCTGTGACCTACTGAATCCAACCTGCCTTGATCAAAAACTTATTGCTTGACTTAGTTTCCTTTTAATCATCTAAGATATCCTACTCCAATACTTCCCATTTGTCAATACCAACACAGAGAAGTAACAACTTCTGACAATCATACACCTTTTTACAGATTTATATAATACAATGATAAATAAATGAATTTATCAATATGTAAATTTAAATGAGATACAATGTTTTAGAGTTGATTCAGATGGACTAGCAGTTAATGTATGTACAAGTTCTACTTGAGGTCTGGGTTGAGTTTAAGTCCCAGTACTCCCTGAGAGAATACCTGTTCATCATGATAACTGACACTAAGAAAAGATAAGGAAAGTCAGCAAACCAGGTGTTTGGGTTCTAAACACTCTTAGCAAAAAGAACAAAGTGGATAATTGATAAACAAAATTGTAAATTATTTATGACTCAACATAATATGAGTTTTACTTTTAATTTCATATTCAAGAAGTACTGAACAAGAAAATGCAGAAGAACAAAGGTTTGCTATTATATAATTACAATGCTATACAAAATTATTTAAATATTGTCATCATTTTTATGAAGACATGCATAACCTAGTAAATAAATAAGTTGATTTGTTCTTTGTTCTCAAAAATGACTCAAATTCAGTTAAAATAAAACACAATTTAGACAATAATTGTTGTTGGTGGAGCTTGTTGTCGAGTATTAGAGAGCTTATTGACATTTCTTTCTGTGTGAAATGAGTTCGATATTGGATCTGAAGAGATGTCCACAGTCACCACATAGTAGGGTCCAGGGGATGGAGAGCTCTGACTTTTCTTTGGGCTCTCTTTGTCTCTTCTATTTGTCTTCTGGTGTTTTTGAAGGATGTTGTTTTGTTTTTTTTTGTGGACTGCTCTGCTTCAATTGGTTCGTCCAGCAGCTTCCATCTCCTAATTGACCAGATTGATTAATGTCCTGAAAAAGGTGTTTTTGAGCTGATCCTTGAATTGACGACATGGAGATCCACATGATCTCTTGCCAGATGCAAGCTCTAAAAAGAGGATTTGTTTTGGTAGGTAGATGTCTGGTATTTGGGCAAGGTGTCCAACCCATTGGTGGCAAGTCATGATGGTTTCTAGGTTCTCCATCTTTGCACGGAGAAAAACTTCATTGTTTTTGATCCAGTCCTGTCATGTGTTCCACAGAAAACATAAGAACATTTTTTTTTATTTTTGTTCTATAAAATAAAAATGGTAGCATCTATTCATGTTCTAAATTAAGGTGTTTTCTGGGCAGAATAAAAGAGTTGTGATATTTTTGCATTTCAGAATTTTATTCTAGCAACAGTAAAGAAAAGCTACAAACATGGTTCACAGTGTTTTCAGCCCCGTTTTTTTCCAGCTATATCTGTATCCCCAAAAGTTAGTCAATGAAGGTTCCTAACAACAATGATGAATCTCTCTCAAATGTCTTCTCAACTAGAGACCAATATCCAAATTTTCATCACATCATCAAACTTACACAGGAATCTGCCACCCTATAAACATTCCCTCCTCTTCATTATAGACAGTGATGTGAACTAATTTTATTGTGCACATTTCTGCTAGAGACTCACTTGACCTAACCCGAAATCACACATAAATAAGTATTAACCATTAATTATCAGATATCAATTAATCTTTCATTGGATATCAGTAGATATCATCATCTGAAAACTTTTTCTAAGCATCATTAATTTTTTGTTGTAGATTTGAATCAACTCAAAACAAAGAAAAAGGTGTTTAAGTATAAAAGTATTTTTATTTTCATGTTTTTTTACAGCTAAATTTTTCTTAGCATGTATGAGTGTTAAAGTTCTTACAGTCATTGTTTATATTTGTTAAAATGAAAAGAAATGTGATTTCTTTGCATGTATATGAGAGAAAGTGGGGAGGAAAATGTAGGTGTCATGTAGCTTGGTGAAGAAGATGGGTGAGTGAGGAAGGGAATTTCTTTTAAGTTGAGCTGTCACAAAACTATTGCTGTTTGTCTCTCCTTACTCACTTGTCTGGTCTAGAAACTTTGCTTAAATACCCTTCAAAGGAATCATGAAGCATGTTTTTTATTGTTGATGAGGAATGTACTGTTTTGTTTGAAAAATGTTAAATATTTATTTTCAAAGCATTAATTTTTTAACTAGAAGAATTTTTTTGTCATTTGGTGTTTGACTGTCTTGGTGTTTATTTCTGTTTTCACTTCGCAGACTCATGATTCAAGTCTAAATGACTAATTCAAAACTATGATTCATGAGGTTACTATTTACTAGGATTCATGAGATTACATCATTTCCCTTTCCACTGCATTTTTTCAAGGCATCTCAATTGCAGTATCCTTATTGTTAATTTCATTCAAAGATGTTTTCTGTTGCCATAGTAGAATATGGCAACACAACTATGAAATTCAAGCACACTATTATTCAGGGCTCAGTGGTAGGATAAACTTTTTGTACAGCAAATGAAGTCATGTGCAGAGTGATAAAGTTTAATACATTATTCTTTTTACAATAAAATGAGTTAAACATCAGGCCAATGATTCAATGTTACTTTCCTGTATTTAGAAATACACACTCAGTACTCACTTCACTTATGAATCAGTAATTCATTCACATATCATTTACTATTAACTCACTACATGGTTACTCATTCATTTATTCCTCACTACTTATTCACTCTTCACCAAATTATCACTCATTCATGGCTTATTCACCAACAAACCAACTCCTCCCTACTATTAGAATATTTTGCATTGTGCAGAAATATTTAAAATTTGCCAGTTTAAAATTTGTCTTTTAAATTAAGGAAAACAAATAGCAATGAAAAATAAATGATGGATGTTCATTAAGACGAGTAAACAATTTTGAAATTCTCTTGGCAGTTTTACTTCAATTATAAAAAGTAACCCTACAAAACTATATTATGCAATTCAAATTATTTCTCATCATGTTTAAATTGGACAATGAAAGAGTCTGGAAATTTAGAAGTGATTGTTGTGAGATTTTGAGATGCTTTTTGCTAACAAAATGACAAGCTTATTGGAGTTGATTTAATGACATCAATCATTGTTGGATTTATTAATATGAAGTATAAGTCTCATAGAAAAAACTCTGATTTTTTTATTATTCTTGAGTCTATATGGGTAACTATTGGTTGTGTTTATACTTGAGTGTATATTGGCAAATATTGCTCTGGGTTATACTTGAGTCTATATAGGCAAGTATTGCTCTGGGTTATACTTGAGTCTATATAGGCAAATATTGCTCTCAGTTATACTTGAGTCTATATAGGTAAACATTGAGCTTATACTTGAATCAGCAAGCATCCACGATTAAAGGTGCTCCTTTTTTTACCCTTCTGCAGAGCACTGAAAAAAAAGGTTTGTAGTGCAGTAAAATTATTTTTTTTAAAAAAGTGATAAGGTTCAAAAAATGATCTCAATCACAATACAAGGGAGTGCTGAAAAGTTCTTAGCCTTACTAAAAAGAGAATAAAAAAATATACTGATATTTGGTCAGATTTTGGAAGTAGGTTAGGCTGAGAATTTTTCAGTGCACTTTGTGGTTGGTTTCTAAGAATAATGCATTGCTGTAAACAGCTCTGTACTTACCTAATTTGGCCCCTGTTTGAAGTTTTTTTATGGTTAAGAAATGACTAAATATGAAATATAAAATTTTTTATATATAATTTTAATTTAAATGTTATGGCACTTTAAAAAAATTGCTTTTGTTTTAATTTATTTTTAAGTCAAACTTCTTATCTAATGTAATTACTATTTCAAATAAAATAATTTAAGCAATTTTTTAAAGAAAAAATATTCATATTTTAAATCTTTGTATGGTTAAAACTTACTAAATAAGAAATATTGAAATTTTTACATAAAATTTTAATTTAAATATTGTTGCACTAAAGAAATATTGGTTTTATTTTACTATAATATTCTTTTAGGTCAATCTTTTATCTGATAATTTTTTTTTTAAATTGATAATTTCAATCATTTTTTAATGCAAATATTAGAAAAATACACCATTTTAGAACAAATAAGCATAGAAAGTATATTGTCAAGGGAATTATTTATAAAAAAAAGCCCATTTTCTTTTATTTGACACAACTGTATGACTGTGGACTGCTCTTTGATCTCTTTCTAAAACTGATTATTCTTTGATAATATGTGTGACTGCTAAACAATAACTATGACATGTTTCTCTACTAATAGACTGGATCCATAGCCATGTTTATTCTCCTCCTCACATGAACACAAAAGTTTTGGGAATGTATCATATCTAACTAACAAAGCAATATGAGATCCGTCTTCCACAGTTCAATGGTGATGTTTTCTGGCCCAAGTCAGGTGCAGTAGCTGATGTTATGGGGTCAACACTAGTATCCTTGTTGGTTGGGGATTATAACAATACATGCAATGCAGTAAACACTGTACGATGTGTTGACTCATGTATTGAATCGGAATATGATTTGATAGAATGTGCCTCTTTGTTTTGTGCTTACTATCCTTGTCTGTTACTGATAGTCCTGTTTTTGAAATTCTTGTGGGAAGCTACAGTTTTCATGTACAGTTGATGCCTATCCAGATATACCCTTGTTTGTGTGGCCTGGGGAAAACCTACAGTATTTGTCACCTTTAGTTATTCTACAGTCAAATGGTGTTAAATTTTGTTTGCATCTTTTGACTGCCACTGTTATACTACTTCTTTACCTATCATGTTATCTTGTCCACTGCTGTTTTTAATATTTTGCACTTTTTGATAATTTTTTTTATAGATATCAGAACTAAACATCCATTATCTTATATGAAAATTTATGAAAAAATGTTAAAACAAATTTTGTACTTAAAACTTTCTTAAATGAAAATTTGCTGTCCAAATATATATTATATATGATGGGAAATGATAAGAAGATATTGGCAGGCTCATGGCTGAGTGGTTACAGCATTATCGTTCCAGTGATGAGACCTAGGTTCAAATCTCACCCTGATTGATTTGTTAAAGAGGTGGCTTCATAATAACATCCTGGAGAGATGATCCTAATATGCAGTACTGTGTAGGAAAGGCCTGACAACCACACCTATGTTTGACGTAGGCCTTTGTAAGTGAAACTGGATGGACAAAACTATTTGTAAGCTGTCAAGAGTTACCCTAGCACAAAGTCACAAGTCATCATGACCGAGGATTCAAACATACTGTCCTTGTTTCACTATTGATCATACCAGATTATACATTCTCTCCCAGAAACTGTATCTTTCTCACTGCTTGTGGAAGACTCTTTCCAGCTCCTTGTTTCCCAGTCAAAAAAAATTTAAATGCCATGTCAATCATTATCTTATTTTCTTAATTCTTACTCTTTTATTGTTCTCTCTCCTTAATAATGTTTTTTTTTTCTCATATTCTCTCACACTCAGTAATCCCTTACATTTCAGGGGCTTTATTGCCTTTCTTGGGGTGAAATTATAAAATAAAACAAAACAAACTAATGTCCACTTAGCATAGTCGCAGTATAAAATAAACCACAGTTTGACTCTGGGGGTGTTGAAGAAACAAAAATGTCCTTGATCAGGCATCTGCAACAAGGATTAGCAAGCCATTGTAGGAGACGAATATGCTCAGAAATGAGAAGTTAACCATTACAAGATCAGATTAAGCATGAATGCAAATTAGATTTGTTTCAGTTTTGAAGTAAAGACTAATCTAGATTAACAATTATACAATTCAACCAATTATGACATACAACTTCAATTATTTACAGTAATAATTCAAGCAATATGTTCAGCTGAAGACAAGTTAAGAAACTTATAAATATACTACAGCAATCATATTTTGAAGAAATTGACCAAGAGACAAAAACATAGATTTTATTTCATTTGCATAGACAAACTGATAAGCTGATCTTTATATTAATTAATAAACGGAGATGCCATGTGAGGAATGCAGATTTTATGAGAATGTACTAACTGCTTGAGATTTTCTTTCATTTGCATAGACAAACTGATAAGCTGATCTTTATATTAATTAATAAATGGAGATGCCATGTGAGGAATGCAGATTTTATGAGAATATAACTGCTTGAGCAGTTGAAGATTGAACACTATTCTTTTGTGTGCTTTGTTTTTTTAAATACAGCATTTGGACACTACTCTTTATCTGGGATTGAACACTAATTGCTGGTTTCAGAGATAGACTCATTATGTGAGTGGCCACCAAAAGATTGCTAAACAGAAAGAAACAGACTTAATACTTTCAATGTAAAATCTTTCAAAATAAACAGAAATAGTATTCTGTAATTGGTATGACTGAAAGAATGTACTTTAGGACCTTCACAGAATTCTTTGGAGAAAGATTTAGTCAATTCTTTTAGATACTTGTCCACCAACAGACATCTTTAATCACTTGAAATCACATTCACACTGAACAAGGTTGAAAGGAACAAGTTTGACACATGTTGATTGGGTAGACAAATGTTAAGTGATGAGACATCTTAGATACAGTAAAGACCTTTCATTAACACCTATTTGTCTGGGAGTTAAGATGAATTGAAAGGAGCTGGGCTAATTGCAATTAAGCAATTATGGTCATTAACAAGTATCACCTCTAATTATAAGTAAGAATAACAGTAAAATAAAAAGGATAGAAATATCACCTGTCTACTGAGAATTGTGTATCTAAAGAGGAAAGATGTAACAAATTTGATAAAAATGAATAGGATACATTTAGAAAGAGATGGAAAATATGTAAATGAAAAAGTCCAAAATATGTTATAAACTAAAATCTTCTATTTATACTTGGACTAAACCTCATCTTTGTTGTTATCAGTATCATTCAATGTTTCAGTCATTGTGCTCTACAACCTTTTTCATCTTGGTAACCTTCAGGGAATTTCAAACTGAACCCTTTATTCAATCTATGGAGTGGATTGTTCTCATTCTGCTGACCATGTCTAGAGATATCTCATCTTGTTCTATTTTTAGTACTGTTTAGTTACTGCTGGTCCTATTCCTACTGAGTCTGAATCTTTACTACCCAGCTCAGAGATTGAACTCATAATTACTATGCCACCAAATTCATGAATCAACATTTTAATCTTTTAAGCTATTGTCTTGTGGGAAATTTAGATAGAAATTAAAATCAACTAATATTCAATATTTTTTTAATACTATGCTTTATAAAAATAAAAATAAATTTTGATTCATTTCCTTACTTTTTTTTCTTCAGGTGTATGTGTCGAGTATTTTCTTGTTACTGGTTTTGATTTTGGTTGCTGTTTCTCAAGTTTAGATTAAAAGTTGATTATAACATAAACAGCATACAATTTACCTTGTATAGTACTTAGCTATCAGTACAGCATAGTGAACAGAAAAGCCCCAGAGAATAAATCTGTCAAAAATTGTGTAAAAAAAAAAAAAAATAAAATAAAACCTTTCCAATAGGACTGACTGTTAATAAACACCAAAAAGACTAAATGAATGCCTAAAGAAGGTATAATCACTATTTGAAACACTGGTGACTTCAAGATTATAAACCAAAACAAGGGAGAATATAGTATTCTAACATGCGACAAAGTTTTTGGCCTAACCAAGAAACCATGAAAAAAAAATCTGCTGTTTGGTAGTTTAGTTAGATTTTGGGATGTGAATTGGAACCTTTCAGTACCCACTCAGCTCTATTTCTCTCTCTCTATCTATCTATCTATCTATCTATATATATATATATATATATATATGTACAAAGAATAATTATACATTTGTTCCTCCCTTCTCTTTGCTACTAGGAGTTTCATGCTTATAGCAATCATCAATAAATTTTAGCTTTTTTTATTTTACATTGAGCACTGTATTATTATTACTACCAGCACTCAGTGTGCACTATCTTATATATTTATATACAAGATATATGTATGTACGTAAAACAAATTCCTACAGTGCTAGCTACAAATTCATCCTGAATGAAAAGTCTAAATCTCATGACCTAAATCTAATAAGATTTATTTAAAATACCAAAATTTAGAAACCAAAATATAAAACAAACAAATAAATAAAATAATCAAACTAAAGGTCATGACTATAAGTTACCTAAAGTATTAGCTCCAAACAAAAGAACTTTGAAAGGTGGATTTTCTCCTTCTCTCTCACTCCCCCAGTGACCTATATACAGAGCCTACGAATAAAGTAGTGACACTTGATGTGTGAAACTGACAGTTACAGTCTTGATATTTACGTCTAAACTCTTTCTCTCTCTCTCTCACATGCAAACACAAATATATATATATATATATATATATATATATAATGGGTTTGCGTAAGCTATGGTATCTGTTTTGTGATTGGAATAATTGCATATTTCCCTTTCAAAGCCACAACTTTGACTGCTGTTTTTCAAATTTAGCAGATCCTCTTCACTTAAAAGATTATTATAGCAAAAACATGCCTCACTTTTGCTTTGTATAGAACTTAGCTAAACTTAGTAAATTACAAAACCAGATTCTCAATTTGAAATCTCCTTGAATAATAATAATAATAATGATAATCTTGTATCAGGTTGCAAAGTGTTAGCACCAACAATATAAAACTCGACATGATAGAGTGAACTAATATCTGCACTGGAAAATATGCAGCTTTTACGGGAAGGAAACTGCAAGAAACTGGTATGAACATCACCCAGACCTGGTTACAGAGATAGGACCTGTAACATTTTTTATGGGACTTTAAAATACACACACAGACAGAACAATTAAAGTTAATCACCCAGAGATATTGGGATCAAAGACCACAAGAACAGAATGTGCTTTCTTATTGACATGACACTCTCTGCAGATTGTAATTTATCTTTAAAGATCTTCAAAAATCTATCAAAATACAAGGATCTTGAAATGAAAATCTCAAAAATGTGGCATATGAAGACATTGATAAGTCTACTTGTAATTGGAACCCTCGGATAGACTCATCGAAGGGATTTTCGGTAGCCCATGCCTTAAAGAAAAATTGCACTCACAAGTACAACTCACACATTATGAACAGCTATGTAAAATGTGTGTGATCTTAGTTTTTTTTTGTTTTTTTTTACAAAAAATAATCAGTAGAAGATGTCATGAGGAGGAAGTGTGTTTAAAATAGAAACCCAGGAAGAAGAAAAATCATCATGATCTATGGATTAAATAACAAAGTAGAGGAGGTTCTCTTTCTTTGAAAGGTAAACAGTCTAAGAGAAGGATAACTCTTAGTAAGTTGTACTGGTGTCAATTGCAGAATGCCAGCTATTCATCTATCAGCCTTTAGTGTCTTATGATTGATATAAATCCATCATGATAAGTGACCATGGCTCTATCAAAAATGGGCTGGGGTACTTTTTGCATATGTTTTTAAAAAGTAAACTTATTAAAAAAATTAAAAGCAGCTTAAATAAAAGCAGCAATGTATAGGAACTAACAAGACTGACTGAATATAACAATGAAAATTATAAGCATCAATCTGAAACTGTACAAGATAATTTTGAGGTGTTTTCAGTCAAACCAACAACAGAGATATGGAAGTGAATTGAAAGAATTAACTGATCTAGAAATTGTATTACAGGTGATGTTATTGGGAAAATGTCCAGTCTGTTTATTTCATTATGCAAGCCAAGGCAGACCATAAAGTTGACAAATACAATATGAAAACTTCATTAAGAGTAATTCAATTATTTTTTCAGACCTGTTGTAAACAACACAAGACTAATTGGAAAATTGGTATATCTCATTTATGTGCTCAGTACAAAATAGTATGGACATAATATGAATTTTATCTTAGAAAAAAAACGTTTGATAAGAAACAGAAATGTTTTCACAATTGTGTTTTTTTTTGTGTAATTTTTTTTATTGATTTGTTTTTAAGGCTTATCAACCTTCTGCATGTTATATAAAGCTGAAAAATATTCTTAGAGTGTAAGAATTTTTTTGGAGATAATCACGATTTACTGATAAATTCTACTAATTAACCTATAGCTGGGGGAAGAAGAGGTGGATTCATACCTTTCCCGAGGGTATTTTGCATGTAAGTAAATATAACGTACCCAACTGGAATTTGAACTCGGCTCTCTGATTTCCAATTCCAAACCATTATCCATTAAACTATTGCACATCCAAGCTTACAGCACCTGGTACTCTGTAATTTTTCTAAGGTTGTCTTAATCACACAAGCACTTATTTATTTATTAGGAAAATCAAATTATCACCTACTATGACTTAGATTGAACAAATTTTTTTAAATTTTAACTTGTGTTGCAAGTGGCCATGGTTAAGTGTAACTGACAAAATTCTCAACAAACTATAAGTAAAGAAAGAAAAAGAACAGGACAAAATAATACGAAGCAAGCAATATACATGGAAGGCAAAACTAGATAAAGCAACAGTAATAAGGCAAAAAGTTCACAATGTAAGAACTGTGTTTACACACAAAAGGGATACAGTCAAGTGATTAAAGCATTCTGACTTCAAGGCAAGAAAGAACATTGGCGTAGCTAGGGGGGGGGGCGAACCGCCCCGGGTGCCAGCACAGGATGGGTGACACAATGTCACCCCCAACAAAATTCTTCAACCAGGCTAAGGTGCCAAAAATAGTCTGAAAACAGTGGTGGAGACACAGGATTTCGCAGGTTGGCATATGACCCCCGAAATAATTTATGACTCCCCAGTTTTGTCCCCCGTCAGAAATTTTCTAATAAATTGTCAGGAAATTTGTGGTTAGGAAAAATAGCAATGTTTTCAGCTTTTGATTTGAACTGATTATTTTGTTGTATTGGATTTTATCTTGGATCATACATGTAAACAGTAACGTACCGGTCAGTAGAGTAAAGTAGAGGTAGAGCATGTATGAAAATTTAGCTGCAGCTAACCATTCAGCATAGGGTGAATCGGGGTCATTGGGGTGACATTTGAGCGGACTGCCCCGGGTGACGTTTACTCTAGCTACGCCACTGAGAAAGAACAAAAATATAGAAAATGAGACAGAATTGTCCATTTTTATTGGTTAGGACAAAATCCCAGCATGCATCTGTAGGATTTGTTTATAAATTTGGGGAAGGGATGTTTTTAGGAGTCATTCCCATGAAATTAGAACCAATATAACTATTAATAAATATTTAAAATAATGTCATTTACAGTTGTAGAAAAGTATGTACTATAATTTTATTTTTAAATAGTTTGTATTTGCTGCATTCATGGACTAGAATATTACCTTGAAATATTTTTTTATCTAAATAAAACGAACAATTATCTGTCAATGAAAAGAATGCGATAGAATTCATTTATTTAAATAAAGCAAATTCATCATTTTCCGGGTTTTGATTTTTGTGTTTGGCATTCTCAAATAATAATCATACAACAAATGAATTGGATTTGTCTTAATGTCACTCTCTCTTCTTTCATTCTACAACCACCATAATGGCAAGATATGTTTCTTTTCCTCTCTGAGGGTCTTCTTAGTCTCTGAACCACATCATACATACAACACATTACAGTATCTCCTATTCTATAAAAACCCTCATGCAACCACAATAATATCTTTGCTACAACCTATTACATTAAATATATATCCTCCTTCAATACAAGAAAATATTCCACTTCCAAAAACTAGTCAAACACCATTACAAATTGATGACTGGTAACAATGCCATGAGAGACTATTAGTGCTAACATCAGGAAAATTTCATCACTCAAACTTCATAAATAACCTAGAATTTAAGTTAGAATATAATGTTTGGAAATGCATCCTTCAAAGTAGTACATTAAAAATATATACTTTCTTGGCAAATCTTATATTCAAAGTCTACATGCATATTTCAGTGGAGTAACAAATTGTAATGTTTATAATTTTGACAAATTTCAATCTAGAGACAAGATCAAGCAAAAATGTTTAATTTGTTTTGTGTGAAATATAGAGACCATAGAGTTGAATAGAAATTTTTAAAATAAAATTATAATTTCTTCAAGAACTGATTATAATGTTAGTTCCTGTAATGTAACAACATCTCTAAGTAGAAGCTTATGAAGCTTTATTTGACTAATTCAGCTTTAGCGCTGAAAATGTTTATTTTATTATAGTGGATGGTTACAAGCAAGAGGGGAGATAGGATGTGCCTATTTTATTACCACATAGGTGTTCAATTATCCAGAATATTGAATTATTTAAACACATTTTTTCAAACCCTATCCCAAGTTGTCTGGATAATCAAGGAAGTACTGTAACGTTATTTTTAAACAGACTCAATGAAAATTTTGCAGTAAAAGTCTAAAAAATGTTCTGTTTAAATGAATGGATAAATTAAATTCAATGCAGTACTTCAGTTCTTTTTTTTTTACACTTCAAGTACAATTAGAAAGTAAGCGCATCTACCTTAAAAGTAGAAGCTTATGGAGCTTTATTTGACTAATTCAGCTTTAGTGCTGAAAACGTTTATTTTATTATAGTGGATGCTTACAAGTGAGAGGAGAGATGAAGTGTGTTGATTTATTACCATGGTTACATTTTGAGGATTAAAGATTTTTTTCTTTTGTGTTTTTTTTTTTTTTTGATATTTTTGACTCAGTTAAGTGCTGTATTTCTCCCAATTTTATTCAAATGTATAATGGAACGTGAAGGGAACCAGCGAGTAACAAATTGTGGAACGTGAAGGGAATCTCTGAGTAACAAATTGTGGAACGTGAAGGGAATCTCTGAGTAACAAATTGTGGAAAAGGCAACAGGAAACTAATCCACTATCTTTCCTAAGAAAGTATGGCAGTTCACAAATAATAAAGAAAAGAAATCTATAGTGAACTCTGATCATCTATGTTCTGAGGAGACATTTATTTAAAAATGACTTGGGAATGTGATTACTGCAACACAAATTTCTGAATTTTTGTGATATTCAGAACATCCAGTTTGAAGCTTTCTTCTTGTGTTCATCAGATGTTGCAAAAATAAACAAACTATATAATTGTATTGATAGCTACTAAGTTTAATAAAATAAGGAGTATGATAGTTGTCTGATATTATTTTTCTTATTTGTTCCTGCATCTATACATTTACACTATCTTGTCGTGTTTAATTGACTCAGTGATAAATAGAATATCAAGAGAATTATTTTATATTTTTGTATGATGATGAGCGACTGTGGCATAATGGTAATTGCCTGCTTGACAAATGCAAAGGACTATGGGTTTTGATCCCACTAAACACAGTTTCTATTAAGTTCAAAGTATTAAAACCATTTAAAATCTGTAATTTAGGATGTTATATTGTATTAGGTTATTTCAATTACTAAATTAAAAAAGGAAGAGTTTTGAAAGGAAAAAAAATTACAATAACAAATTCAATGTAGATAAAAAATTTAATTTGACTAAAAAATCGAATATGATGAAATAAAATGCTACATTAAATATAGAAATGTTTCACCATTTGAAATTACATATATATAAAAATCTGATTTGCTGTTCCAGCTTTTATAAATATATATTTTTATCATGTCTAGTTAAAATATGATGTTGGGTGCAAAGTTTCGACTTTTATCCTTTGCACATGGATTACACAATCAAGAGATAAGGAATCATTTCAACAAGACGCTTTTTAATACTCATAAAAAATCTTAGCAACAGAAAACAGGATTGAAGTTCACAAGTTCCTTATCGATGTGACGTTGTTGGTGATGCTACAGAAAGAGCGAGCTTTTTTTTCCGTCCGATTGATCATCATCAGTTATCGCACATACGACGTGTGAAAATGAGCGTTGATTGTTGCGTGTGAATTTTGATAAGCTTAAACATTTAATTTTAATACAAACATTATGTTTTCTTGTCGAAATAAAAAAGACAGTAAAAACGAAATTTCTCTCGGTAAATTGAATTCTAAACAATTTTTGTACTAAGGAAAACTTGATGACAGCCATTCAAAAGACACTTAGAAAAACTAAAAATAAACTAAAGAAAAACAAAAAAACCATGCACGAAACAAAGAAAGAAAATAATTAAAAAAAAAATTTTGGTTGAAGAGACCTACCTCGCTAGCAGCCATTTTTGGGGTGAGCAAAAGCAGACCTGCGGTTCTTTTAAAAAAAAGACGAAAAGATCCGGGAGCCGATATGTGCAGACGACAAATTGACAGACCAACCGACAGTCCGTCCGTCTAGTTCAGTTCGGTTGTACTGTTTGTAAATGGCTTCCTGAAAGCAGGCGACCTGAGAAATTAAGTTTGTATTTATAGTTTTGAGTCATGTGATGAGTACAGGAATACTTCTTCAGTCTTCACCGTTTCTTTTCTTCTTCTCTCCACCCCACCCTTTTTCTGCTTACAAACAATCCAACAACTGAAGTTTCTACTCGAACAGTGATTCAGATTTCATTTTCTCAGTGATTACTTTTAATTTCATCTGCCTGTAAGAGTAGATCTGTAACTGAAGATCAGAATAACGCAAAATCGAGATGCAATGATCATTTGTTCTCTGATCAGTGCTGTACGTACTTAGTCAATTCGTGATACACGCTTGGCGATCATGTCTCTTTCGATTCATGACTGACTAGGCAGAAAATTTAATTGTGTGTAAATGAATGTAACGATCTCGACTGGAATTCGAACTCGGCTCTCCGATTTCTCGTTCGGAGCCGATATCCATGACACCACAACATACCAAGTTGATAACTATTGACTGCCAACTCTCTGTAAAACCCCGATTCAAAGAAGAGTCTTTGATAATAATCACCGACATAAAATAAATAAATAAAATTCATTTTTCGAAAAGGTAATTAATAGCTTTTTAAAAATGTTTCTTTTGATGTTGTTGCATCTGTCAGTTAAAACGATTTCATGATATTTAAGATATAAAAATATCGAAAAATCTTTTCGTTTTTCTTTCATTTTAGTGCTATAATGTGATGCAGTTCAGAAGAAAAAAACGCTTCTTTTTTATCAGCTTCAAATTCTAGCCAAGGCCATTGATGTTCATTTCGCATTATTACCTTTGGAAAATTCCATTACTTCTCCCGCTAGTTATGCGCGAAATAGGCATAAAATTTTTAAACTCCCTCAGTCAGTTATGTACCATGCGTGATACACACTAAGGCGATCATTTATCTTTCGATACATGACTGACGTGGTAGCATTTTTCCCGCAGTAGGTTGCCATTTCTTTCTACGGTAGACCAATTACCATCCAAGGCTACAGAACCCGGTCTGTCCTGCTATTTACCCATAGCAGAAGAGGATTCATACTTTTCCCAAGGCTATTAGAATGTAATTAAATGTAATGGATCCAACTGGAATTCGAATTCGGCTCTCTGATTCCTTATTCATCCGAGACAAAAACCTTGTTAGTAAGAATAGAAAGGGAAAAGAGAACACATGCTTTTCTTCTCCTTGAGGTCAAAATAGGCGCAAATCACAAAATAAGACTCAACCACTGCGTAAAATGTTAAAGGAAAAACATTTATTACGCAAGTAAAGAAAAAAGGTACAAATACCAAATTTTCACAAAAATTTCTTTCTGTGCGGCTATTAAGGCAGGTAAATAAATTTTTGATAAAAAGAATTATCATCGGAAAATAGATAGAAATACATCAGTTTAGAAAAAGACAAGCATTTTGAAAATAACGAAAGACAAAGCAACACAAGAAGGCAAAAAAAAACAAAGGTACAACCACCTTTCAGAAAACAAAAAACGAAAACACCTGCTTTCACTTGTCTCGCGAGCGTATCTGGGACATAATGTTAGAAAACTAAAAGTCTCTTTTAAATTCACACTGTTTGGGAAAATTTCTTTGAACCCTTTTCGTTCTTTGTTATCCAACCTTAAGAAAATTTTCACTTGAGAACTTTTAAGCTCTCTGCAGCTGACTGGTAATTGGTGCCTTCTTGATGCTCACTTCTTAATGCCAAATGCCTTCTGCTTCTTGATGTTGCAAGAAAACTTGTCTCTTTGATGCCAAAATGTCTTCTTTCCCATCTACTGACCTGAGTTCTATATATTCGGAAAAAAAGGCTCAGAAGATCACCACCCGGGTTCTTACTAGAGTTTGAGACCACGTCTCTCATTGGTTAGTATATATACGAAAAAATAGTTTTCTATAAACTAGAAATGGATCCTTCACAATTTTGATGGTTTTTAACCGCTAAGCCGAAAAAGATATAAACGTGTAACAAATTTTTACACAAACCGTCTGGCCTTCATAAAAATACACTTCTTTCAAAATTACGTGTACTAAAAAAAACAATCTAGACGATTAAACATTTATTCAAGACTACCATTTTTAAAGTAGTAAAAAAAATTTTTTTTTTATAAAGGCAAATGAGGCATTTTTTAAATTCTTGATAGAGCCACCTCTCTAGGAGAAAGACACCGAGTTTAAAATCAGCCTGAAGATAGCTGGGCTTTTTTTAGGTTACATTGGACTAGGCACACCTATTGCTGCTATTGCGATTACAGTATATGTATTCCCTCCTACGATGGGTAACATGCATGATCGAAGGTTATAGGATTTAATCTCGGGTTCACCACCTACGTAGTTTTTTGTAGCGATCTCCTACAAATAGGGCAAATAAAAATGGGAAGTGCTCGAACATTTTCGAAGTCATACAGTCAATTCGAGAGAATTGAACCCTGTCACACTTTTTATTGTCTATTTTTTACACTACTGATTTTTTGGGACTTCGCTCGAGAACCTAAACAAAAGTTTACACATCCTCGGTGATGAAAGAAGTGTGTTCCGGGGATAGGCTCTGCACATTAGTTCCGTTTATGTTAGAAAGAATTAAAATAACAGAAAGCAATTTTATGACCAATTTGGAATTTTGCCGCATGTTTAAAGACACCTCGACTTGATCCACTCACGGTCTAAATAAGGCGGTTCTAATCAATTTACGTCAGACAGAAGACTGTGAGAAAATTAAATAAAATCGATATATAAAATAATAATAATAATAATAATAAAAAGAATTACATTTTCTGATGAAGCTAAGAGTAAAGGAACCGGAAATACGATTACCCACTTGGTGTCGTCAAACGTCGTTAGACGGCGCTGGTTAATTCTATAAAAAAAAAAACAAACATTTTCCTGCCTGACTCTCTTTCTCCTTGTTCCAAGATGTAGAACCACTACGTTCCTACGTGGACCGGGGAAAGTAACATTTGTTACTTTCCCCGGTCCACTGACAACTGAACTCTCTTTTCACTTTTCAACACATGGTGCTCGCACGTGTCTTCCAAAAACTTCAACCTATGAAGTAAGTCAAACTTCCTCCTTGGTTGTTCCACAACTCGTAATGAGTGTAAGCGTCTCCTCAGCGACGCTAAGTCACTGTTTGCTGTAGAATGAAACACTGTATATGCTCTCACAAGTTTGGTTCTCGAGATTTCTTGCCGCTCTGTAAGAGTGTGTTGAACAACGGTAAATCCTCAACACCTCCTCTTTTCTTCTTTGAAGTATTGTTATTTATTGCTGATAAAGAAGAATAATTTCCGCGGATATTCGCTTCCAACTACACTTTCGACTCTTCAAGAGTATCCTTACCTGGTTTTCCGCCCATAACAGAATTTCTGCACATAACTCCGTCCATGGTTTCTACTATCATCTAAAAACTAGATTTCCTCAAGGTATGCATACTTGATGGTATCCCTGCAAGTATCCTAAGGAAATATGCTTCTGAATTGACTCTCTCCAAACTCTACAACAAATAAAGTTAGGATGCTTGTCTCCGTTGGTATTTGCATAATTAAAAGAAAAACTTGTAGTCGCAACGAATGATTTATTTCATGGAAATTTAAATAAAAGGAGTGACCAAGATTAGCAACAGCTAGTCGAAATATTTCCATGAAGTAAATCATTCGTTGTAACTACAAGTTTTTCTTTTAATTCTACAACAAATACCTTGCTGCTTCTTACTTTCCAGATAGTTGGAAACCCTCTTCTATAGTTCCTGTCTTTAAGAACTTTGGTAAACCTTGTGATCCCACAAATTATTGTCCTGTCAGTATTTAAACTCTTTTTAGCAGAGACTCTAATGAACTCCGAAATAGTTAAGCACCTCACTTCACACGACCTTCTTTCAGATGAACAGCATGGCTTTCATTTCTCAAGTTCTACCGCTAATGTGTTAATGCTTATTACTGAATTTCTCTATTAAACTTTAAATAAGAATGGCGAGGCTCAGGCTCTGGCTTTAGATATATCAAAGACGTTTGACAAGGTTTGGCATGCTTACCTTCTTCACAATCCAATCGTTCTTAACAAATCAAGTAATGATGGTTATGTTGAACGGTCACAATTCCTAATCATTTCACATTAATATGGTAGTCCCCCAGTGTTCTAATCTTGAACTTGCAATGTTTCTTATCTTCATCATTTACTGTGTGCATGTGTGAGTATTGTGGTGTTATCAACTAATATCTGTCTAATATTACGTACATGGTTATGTTTTCCTAAATGTTGAAACTTGGATAAGCATGGAATAATAATAATACAACACAAAATGTACGTTAACAAAATGTATTGAAACAAGGAAAAGGTACACAATATTTACAGTTAGTTTTGGTATATTCTTGGGAAGACTGTTCCTGCATAATGGGTTGACTAAATCGCAGTCGGGCAGAGTCTCTGGATTGGATCTTCTTCTAACTACTATCTTACTCTCTGGTCTTCCGGTACCAACCCATATTTATATGGTCGGTACTCCACTTATGTAAATTAGGTGTATCGTACACAACACTAAAAAATGTTATTTAATAGAACTAAGATCAGAAAGGTGACAGGTAAGTCTACGGAAAAGCGTGGTTGTAATAAAACAAAAAAAAATAGTAAAAAGAATCTTCAGATATTGGAGGCCATCTATATTAAAACAAAGCAACCCACACTCAACAAAATTACACTTCAAAGTAGTCACAACACATTACATTGCATCTAGACATATAGTTCTGTTGTTAATATTTCATTCTCTCGCGTGGTACAACATCATAGAACCGCATCATAAATTTGCGACCTGCGTCTGCTCTTCCGCGACCGTTATCGTCGCATAGCAATCTTCTATGTCCTTTGATGGTGAATATCTTTGTTTAAATATTCATATAACAACTCTGAAGATGGCTCATGTGAGCCGAAAGCTTAGATCAAGGAACAGCATAATAAAAAATATCCAAATGTTGGACAATTTTTGCCTTTATTTTCTCCCGAAATTAAAGCAATTATACGAAGTTTAGAACGGTTCATGATCAAACATAATAGCCATTCGTTATCTGTTATATTTAACAATATACGTTTGAATATATAAATATGTGTGCGTGCGTGTGTGTGTGTGTGTGTAATTTTCTCGTTTTTGTGAGCTATATTATTCTATACTCACGTTAAATGTTATTTTTATATATAAAAAAATACCACTCCACCAGAAACATCAACATCAATGAAGATGTAAATCATTTTCACATCCTAGCCAATCATAGCGCAAACATCGTCGAGTGAACAGACTGCTGTGGAGAAAATGTTAATCAATTTAATTCCCAGTAGACTGTTTTAAAACTGCTGACGTTTTTCCATAATGAGTTAATATTTAATCCAATCCAAAGTGGTTGCGAGTGAGTAAATTTTTGGAAAACCTATTTCGTCCTTTTACATATTCTTTATGTATAAAAAAGAAAGTATATGTACAACCATGCCATAAATTCTATGCTAACAGTTTCTTTTCTTGCACTTGTGGAACTCCCTTCCGGCTCCATGCTTTCCATCCAACTTTAATCTGCAAAAATTTAAATGCAATGTCAATCGCTATCTACTATCCTCCTGGATACTCTTCCCCCCCCCCGCTCATTAGTAATGTTTTTATTCCTAATTCATTCACGCTCAGTAAACCTTTGTGTCTTAGTAGCTTTACTGTCTTGCTTGGGTTGAAATCGATTAAAAATATATGTGTTGCATTCGTTTCTTGTGAAAATGTTGAATTCATTTACTTTGAAGTTTTCTACCCCCAACCTTAACAACAGTAACACATCTCGCTACAATACAAACTGGTGATCAACAGCAATCTCATTCACTACATAAGTAGCATTGTTAACTTTCTTGACTGTTGTGAGCGGTAAATTATGCATCGTCGATTTTAGGTTTTGCCGGTGGAGGTGTCAAATTTGCTGCTTTGGACCGATTTTCTAAAGTAATGCCTTGGACTGCGTAGAGCTGAATCCTGTAAGGGGGTGGAGGTTAATACCACCAAGACTGGTTTACCAATCTGTAAAGGGTTGATGAAAATGCGATTAACCTGCTACTTTTTTTTTAATTTCACAAATGTAACAAAAAGCAAGCAAACAACAAAAGAAATAACGATATGAAACAATATTTTGGTTCAACAATAAATATTTTTTATATATAACCAATAGAAGATACAAAATTGTATGTTGAGAGTTGTTTAAATTGCTTCAAAGTTTTTTTTTGTATGGAATGAAGTTTTTATGAAGATATTATAATATGAAAGATTAAGAGTTGAGAAATTGTGTGTATAAAAATAGGTAAGTTTGATAAGGTATGTTTGTGTTTGTAAGAAAATTAAACAGTTTGTTTTTGGTGTTGAATTTTGTAATATTGTACTCGACTTACTGTTCTGTCTCTCTTCGATTGAATGTGTCACGATGTTTTCTGTTGAGTTTATGTAGTTGAGTGAGTGTACTTCGCAAGCTGTGGAAATGTTAAGTAAATTTAACTTTAAGCCTGGTACAATATGTGACATGGATTCTTGTGTCGAGCTGAGAAAATTCGTAAGACTCGCTGTTGAAGTCGAATGATGTTTCGTATTTATTGATGTTTCAAGTCACGTGGGAGGCTCCAAGAAATTTGGGGCAAATTTGTATCTGCTTAGAATACACACGTAGTTGAGAACATATGAAATTATGATTTTTTTATTTATTAGCCAATCAGAAAGCTTTTTTAGTTACTTCTCGCCTGGAACCGATTTTAATGGGTTGTTGGGCTACTTGGATTGATTTGAGATAAATTTCGCCTTGAGCCACTTTTAACGGGTTTTTAAACAAATATAGAAGTCTAATTCTATAATCCCTACGGATGAACTTGGGAGTGCCTCACGTTTTCTTCACGTCGATCCTGTTTCACTGGCGCAGTTCCCCATCAACTTTGATGTGGTATGACTTAGTGTCCAGTTTTGGTGTGTTCACTTTTTTCCTGTGAGACTCTAGGCCCCATCTGGAATTCCTCTTTGTTCACGCATTTTTGTATGGCCGTTGAGCCTGGGGATTGATGCAATTCATCTCTCACAATCACAAAATTCACGGCATACTTCTTTCCGTTTGTTGGGTTTATCAATTTTACACGGTGCTTTCATTTCTGTCCCATTCCACATGATCTGGGTCTTGTCAAAAGGCTTCTGATTTCTCTCATGAACGTGTTTGGTACTTACACAATTATTTCCTCGTTCACCGTCATTTTAGTTTGAATTGTACCATGTGTGAGACTGCCAGCTTTCTCCTCAGACGCGACCATATCCACATACTCAGAGTTCGACTGACTATTGAATATTGCTACTATCTCCACTCAGTTGGTGTGTGCGCATTCTCTAAACCCGTTTCTTTCAAGACTTGCATTTTGACGCGAAGTGATTCATACATCGGCGCTTCCGACATGTTTTTCCATAAGCTGGACATTGTTCCTTCCCTGGTTCATGGCAAGAAGTACAGAACCGGCATTCTTTTCTGAGTTTTGATTTTCTCCACAAACTTTTCTTTGTCTTCGTAGCGACCTTGTGCACTTGTTTCGGTCTTAAAACTCGAGAATGTTGAGCAGCGTTCTACATTAGTTTGCAGATGTCAGTGCACCTCTGCAACTATAACTCTCTCACTCTTAGCCGTTCCGCTTGTGTTTGGAGGTTCCATATACACAAAACGATTTGGTCACATAGTATCGACGCCAGGCAGTTGTCGCAAAAGTCACATATTTTTATTATTGCCCGCAAAGCAGTTATAAAAGCTTCTACGCTCTCGGACTCTTGTTTCCTCGTGTGAAACACAAAGCATTCGTATGTAGCATTAGTTTCACCAACTGTCGAATGCTTCGAGAATTTCTTCGGGTGTTCGTTGTTTGTCGGGTGTGGAAAATTGAAAATCGTTATAAACTTTTAACGCGTCATCACCCAACGTGTGGAGAAGTAACGCCGTTTGTTTACTGTCGTTGACCGTGCAAATATGTGATAATGTGCATAGTTATGCCATTTTTGCTTGAGCAGTTTCCAATTTTCGGCTAAATTGCCATTCACATACAGGGACTGGGGTGACCTTATGCCTGCTACTGACTGTTGAGCATGCAGTTCGTTTCCAGTCGGACTCGCCATCTTTTCATAGACACACGTGGTTGGAATTTTTACAATATCAAAACAAGAACACGAAAATTAACACTTATCTCTTTCATGTTTTCCCTTTCGTTGTTCAGTTGGCACTGGTTTAGTGTACTGCTTCCACCATGTTCCATGCTCAGTATCGTCTATAGCCACCAACATTCAACCGCACGAGTTGACATGTCCGTCTTCACAGTAGTCTCTGCGAATTCGAACTGCCGCATTCCTACATCACATGACTGTATTAAACGGTATCCCATAAAACAAGTTCACATGAAACATCTATCAACATATCTATGGGTACAGAAATTTAAATATTGATCATGATATTTTTATGATACAAGCCTTACTAATCAACCCATAACTGGGAGAGAAGGAAGAGTTGGATTCATACCTTTCACAAGGGTATTTGTGCATAACTGAATATAACGAACCCAATTGGAATTGGAACTTGGCTCTCCGATTTCAAATTTCAAACCATTACCCATTACACCATTTGCACATCCAAGCTTACAGCACCAAGTATTCCCAAGCAGTCACCCATCTAGATACTGGCCAGGCTCGACGTTGCTTAACTTCGATGATCGTATGGGAACCGGTATTTCAATGTGATGTGGCTGTGTGCTCTTTTATTGGTTATATGTCAGGTATGTCAAGGAAGTATTATCCCAGCAAAGTCAACTGGATACAATAGATTAATTCTGATTTCATGCATTGTAAGATAGATTGCAGAGCTAAGAATATTAGGAGTAGATTTTTGCTCTGGTTTTGGGTTAGCAGCAGGGCTGGTGCATACTACACCGACCTCCCCCTATGGAAGGGAGCTTGATTGGGGATCCCAGGTGCTTTGTGACCCTTATTGTCTTATCAACATTTGCTTTTTTTCTACTTACATTTATATATGTAACAAATTAAACTAAGTACAACTGACTATTAAAGGATGACAAATTTTTGGATTTCAACACATTCTGGAGTCTTTTTTCATCCAAATCTATGAATTTGTTTTGATCATGTTAAGTCTCGAAAAAACACTGTATAAAATTCGTTATTTTTTATCCATAATGTTGTATGTGTTAAAATGATCCAACTTTATAACACATCCTGGGTACGACGTTAAACTACAACCGCGTCCTGGGTAAGACGTTAAACTACATCCAGCAGCAAGGCCTCTGATCAGGAGGTTTTGAGGAGTGTGGAACTACCTCTTAATTGCTGGTGCACCCAGGTCCACCCTGACCCGGAGTGGTAGCACCTGTTAGGGTCCCAGCTATGGACAAATAGTTAACTATTACCAGCAATACTTTTTTGAAAAAAAATTATTACCAGCAATACAATTTTGAAGGAAATATATTACTAGAAACAGATTTTTGACAAAACAAAATATTACCAGCAATAAAAATTTTTGTCAGCATTAAATAACCCATTGAGGTTGATATGCCGTTAAACAAAATAAACCAAACCAACTTTATAACAAGAAAAATCTCAAGTTGATGTTAAAAATTGCTGCAAAACATTGTTGATTTATTTAAGATGGGATGATCTATTTTGACATGTCTCTAATTTCTATGTAAATACATTGTATTTATTTTCAATTTTTACTAGTTGAATTGTTCACCTTTATTGCATATGATCTATTACTGTACATAATTAGGTTACAGTAAAATTTGTATTTTGTTTGAATACTACCTTATGAAAATTAAGATGTAGTATAGAGGAGGGGACATATCATATATTGGGAGGGGCACAATACCCTTGCACCAGTCATGGTTAGCAGTGATGCCTTTGCTGATAAAATCAAAAAAAGAGAGGAATTTTCAGATTATATTTTAGAAGCCAAATGAATTCAATTGATCATTCTAGTATTAAAAAGTATTATTTAAACACAAAATTAGTCAAGAAAATATAGTTTAGACCATTTAGTGAATAATTTCTCTGAAATTATAAATATTTTTAAAAATCCTATCTGCATTGAATTAATTTTGTTGTTGCCTGGTTAAACCATCAAATTCCAGTTGAATAATTTTTTAGTAACATTTTTTATTACAAGTGCACTATTAAATTATTTGTATAGCCCTCTACCTTGAGTGGCTCTTGTACAGATTGAATATTATTGTAAAAAATATCTGCTTTTGATTTTAAGAGTTAAATATTTCAATGATAACCTAAACAATCAAATTGATCATATATGTCTAAAATGATTACTTTTTTTTAGTTATAAATGGGGATTTTTTTTTTACACAAAACCAAATGTCTGATTATGTATGTCTGTATGTGATCTATAAGTATATGAAACAATGCATTGTAGTAATGAAGTATTGAAATAAGGTACTCTTAAAATCCACTAGCTAAAATCATCAAAGCTCTTTTGACTTGAAGGAACATTGCAAATCAATATAGTTTCTCATCTTTATCATGGTTTATAATGCAACTGTAGTGGTCCGTTTGTACATGTTATGAGACAAACATATGCATCTCCTGAAATAGCACACTACAAACATGGTGGACTCTCCCAGAGTATGAGCCCACCAACAGAAATGTAAAAGGAAAAATGTGAGGAAAACAACAGAATATATGTGAACAAACAGGTATGTGTATTGATATACAATAATAGTTACAATTGACAAAGACAATAATTAGTGTGTATGAATGAACGTAGAAAGTTTGTGGTCAAAGTATGTGTGAGTGAATGTGAATGTTTGCATTGTTCATGTGTGTTTCCTGAAGGAAAATGTATAGCACCTTCCCACAAAGGGGAAGAAGCAAATCTTCAACAGAGATTTATATCATGGTATATCAGCTGCAAAATAATAAGAAAAAGAACAAGGCATCACTGAGTTTATATAGTATATGGAGAGCGTCCCCAAGTAGCAGTTTCAAAAATGAGGAAATTAAGGAGGAGATAACTCCAACAGCAACTATGCTGAGCAGATATTAGTTACTGTTCAAGTATATGCCACATATGGTTTCTAATTCAGAGTTGTCCTTCTCCTATACTGATAGCCAATCATGGCTAGATAGTCCAGTCTGTCCCACTGTTTAAATATTGGCTGAGGATTAACTAAAAGAATGTCAAAAAAAAATCAAGGTGATTTGTAACTGATGTATAATATTGTGGTAGCCATGATGGCAGCAAGCAAAAATATATTTAAAGGAGATAAGTATTAAATGCTAATTACAGAAACCTATACATTATTTATCATTTTTTCCACCATAATTCTCTCTTGAAGGATGAGACAATGGATCACAGGGTTGTCTAGGTAGCATTAAAAATGAATCTTTTTAAAAGCATCAGTTTTCATCTGATCATTGAAACTAAGCAAGACGGTTTGCATAAATTTGTATCCAATTTTTTTACCAAATCTTTGACTATCTTCAATAAAGCTCATAAAAACAATTAGAAAAAGATTATCATTTGGTAACTGATTCTATTCTTGTCCATCTGTATACTTTTACAAAGATTATTACATTATAAATAATTTCATTATTTTATAGTATCTGTCAAAGATTATGAGATTATTTACATATGGATCAGCACTTCTGCCTAGGATTAAAATATCTGTAGCTTGCCAGCCCTGACCAACCTACTGGGGAGAGCCTTTTGTCTCTGTAGTCTTTGCCAAGGATCAAAGTTCTCTGTTTAGGTTTAGTTGAAGATCTGTGCACTGTGCTTAATATAAAAAATCACTCTCTCTCTAGATTTTTGCCTAGAATCAGTGTAGTATTCATAAGTGTCAAGGCCAGTGTATCCCACCCGTGACCACCCTACGGGGAGCAGCCTGATTGTGGGGAGACAGTGCTTTATGACTCGTGCTATCTTATCAACAACTGCTTTTTTTCTACCTACATTTATTTATACATGTTACAAATTGAAATAAAGTCATTATTATAATACTGGTATAATATTTACTATATACCTACTTTTGCCACCCATGTATATCTAATACATCTATATGTCTGTATGCAAGAATGAAATTTCTTTTTATCAGAGTGAAATTTATTGAATAAATTCTTCCTCATCTTTATCAAATGGTCACAAATTTTTTTTAGTACCTAAGTTCATCCATACATATCAATTTTATATATCTGTTTGCTTTTAGAAGTTACAGTCAAATGGATAAAGAAATTAAAATCCAGACAGAAAAATCATTCTGTTCATAAGAGAATATGATATATAACCTAATGGTAGGTTGTTGGATTTATTTCATATCCAAGAAATTAACTTCTTTGCTGATTGCTTCTTTTATGATTGTGGCATTGATGATTAAGTAGACCAATTCTTGCATGGGAGAGCTGAAAGCATTGACCACATGGTAATGTTCATGAAGTATGAGGTTGATATTTGTCGAGCCTTTCTCTCTTGTAGTTTGACTTATTCTTTTTTTCTTCTGGTAGCTTTGAAGTTTTTGATTCTGCCAGTTGGTATGGTCTTGAGCTTGTGTTTGGAATGATTTAGGCTCAAGTCCAGTGGGTAATTGAATGACAAATGGAAAAAAAATCCTTCAAAAGGATTGATACTTTGTACAGCAAATCACCTTTTTTAACAAAAATTCTGCTATTACAATGTGGGATATTTAAAAACAGCAGAAGCAGAAGGAGGCTGAGTAGGGTTGGTCAGGTTGTGCATAGGATAAAGTTAACCAGCCTCTGCATTTTTAGCATTCCTCTCAATGTGTAATTATAACCAACATTTATTTGTATTTCATTCCTTCTCACTACAAATATGTGATCTCCTTTATGTATTCTGAAGGAAGGCTTATGGCCGTATCACATGGAAACACCAGTTCTTGTATGATCACTGAAATTAAGCAACAGTGAGTCTAGTCAGTAACTAGATGGGTGATCAATAGGGAATACTAGGTGTTGAAAGCTTGGATGTGTGGGTGGTGTAATGGATAATGATTCAGAATTGGGAATCAGGTAGCTGAGTTTTAATTCCAGTTGGATTCATTATAGTTAGTTATGAGCAAATACCCTTGGCAAAGGTATGAATTACCTCTGTTGGTTAATTAGTAGGATTGGAATGAATAAAAATCATTATTATTTCCCAAAATTTATTACAATTCAAAAAATATATATTTTCTGGCTTTAAATAATCTGCAAATGCTGGGAAAAAAATCAATCAATCCTTTTGAAGGATAAAATTTATCACATAGGATATTTACTATTTTGTCATTTACTTCTAAAATTCTCAGCAACCCTATGTTGTGTGCATGTGTAGTCCTATCAACATAACAAAATTCAGTCTGATGAAGTCCTGAAGGATGAAACACATCACAAGTAAACTTTTTCCACTTTGTCATACAATTTCCTCAATACTTTTTATTATATATATATATATATATATATATATATATAATTATGAGATTGGTGTAGATGAAATAAAATTCCAATAACCAAAAACACTAGTCTTAAAAAAGAGTGCTCACTACAGAGTAGAGCAAATATTATTTATTCAAAACTTATAACATAAGCATGTTATAACATCACTACAAAAATGCTTATTTGTAATGATGTTATAACATGTTTATGTTATAATTTTGAATAGATACAATATATATATATTATATATGTTATATATATATATATATATATATATATATATATATATATATATATATATAACACACATATATAATCAACACTTCATTTTCTGTGAACATTATTTCTAACATTTATCGATTTTTCATTACATTTTTAATTTGATCCCTTCAGGTCTCATAGAAATGTACTTGCCTGGGTGTATACCAAATAAAATAAATATAAATCAAGGTACTTTATATGTGTGTGTACTTTATAAAAGTTGTTTCTAAAGAAACAGTTGAAATCAATATATGACTAGAGTTTGTGAAGAAAAAATTAAAAAATCTCTGTAAATTAAAATTTGATAAAATAAACAAATTAGAGTAGACACATTATAAGAACATGTTAATCAAATCAAAATATTAACCTCTTCTTATTTGTAATTATTAATAAGATATAATATCCGTACTGAATGTGTACGAACTTAAAATATAATCAACTTATAATTTATAGAGAAACATAAAAATGATATAACTTTTAAATCGTATATCAAATTATTAATATGCAAAATTTCATATTTTAATCATGTATAGTTATTAAGTTATTAGAAATTTTATACACTTAAATTAACATATATTCAAATACAACTGAGTAGTTTTCTTGAATATTCAAGTGCATTTTGTGTACACTACTATGTTCATGTATCAGGTATAAATAATGATCAATATATCAAGTAGTCAGTCTGTGTAATGTAATAGTCTGAATAGCAACCGGGTGTAACAGTCAGAGTTGAAGTAGTAAAAGGTGTATGTAAGAAATCCTGCTGTGTCTAATCTATTTCCTGTTGTACAAAAACTGTCTTAAAAAGAAACTGGATTAAAAACTATTTTTGTAAAACACCTCAACTATTTCTGGAATCTAAAAATTTTGGATTCACACTTTCTTTGCTTTTTCCTTTTCCTTGTATTTTTCTTTGTTGATAAGTTGGATATTTTTACAAGGACAATTTTCAATTCCACAATATTATAGTATCATTCTTAAGTTAAATTTGAATTTAATGAGATTTTGATAAAATTTGAATTTAATGAGATTTTGACATAACAACAGTTTGTATTATTATGATTATATCAAGAAGACTAGAAATTTATCAATAAAATGTCATCCTTAAGTAAGTAAAAATTGAATAAGAAATAGGAAGCAAAAATACCTTTGAGATTCTGATTTAAATTTGACTTCTATCAATAATCCTACCTACCTGAGCATGTTTATATCTCAATTTGGATTTTTAGTTAAACTGTATCTGATAGATAAATACAGGACTATAAATATGCTAAGTGCACCAATCTTCTACTTGTATGAGAAATCATGGGTCTCCACAGCTTCCTGTTCTTTGCAGCTCTAAGCAAAATTTATCCCGTTACCATCCCTCCCAGTCTATGCTCTGCCATCTATTTACACAAACTTGATAATTTCAACTATCCCTTTCTCATGGGCATTAATGTTGAAACATTTTTATATCTTGAAAAGAATAAATTAAACCAAGTTGACACTGTATACATATACTTATTATCAGGTATTTAATTTACTTTATAATCATAATATGCACTTCTTACCTCCTCCCTTTCAACCAACCTCATTCGATAGCTCTCTACCTTGAGTGACTCTTGGGCCTTGTATTGGGTAAAAAATAGTAAAAAAGTAGTAAAAAGAGTTGATGATTCCAACTATTGTTTTAAGTTTAAAGGAGACAAAAAATTTTCTCTTTTATGTTAGTTGTGGAAAAGGACATTTTGAATTTCTGTCAACCATTTACTCAGACTCATTAGGTATGTTATGCACTGCTTTCCTCTGTTTCTCTTGCCTTCAACATGTCCTGTGAGTGTTAAATTTTCCAGGCCCTTGTTCTTCATTATGTGCCCTAGAAATTTCAATGGTCTCTTTCTCATTTTAAGTATAAGTGCACGTTTTTATTTTCCATTTCCCCAAGAACTTTGCTCACATGTTCAGTTCATGGGATTCTTAGTATTCTTCTGTAGAACCACATTTCAAGTGCCTCAAATCTCCTCTTCATCTGTGAAGAGATTGTCCAGCATATAAGAAGGCTGATATTATATACCACTTTAGTACTCTATTCTTTGGTAAGCAAATAAAAAGAACAAAAATGTGACTACTGGACGGTAATAAATTAGGATTTCAAATACATTGAATCCTTTTTCATTTTGAAGATATAAATATTTTTCTTTAAGCAGATGTTAAAAATTAATAATTTGAGATTAATAATAATTACCATTATGATAAATGTTTGTAGCTATTCTTGTTGTTGTTGTTGTAATAATAATAATAATAATAATAGCAACAGCAGCAGCAGTAGTAGTAGTAGTAGTAGTAGTAGTAGTAGTAGTAGTAGTAGTAGTAGTAGTAGTCATCGTGATGATGATGATGATGATGATGATGATGATGATGATGATGATGATGATGATGATTCAAACCAAATTGTTGATGGTAATGAAGACAGCTAAATCAGTGATTATATTGGATTGATGGGCAAAATATTTTATTAAGATGACATAGGAACTTCAAAGGAAAATATAAAATAAAAGAACCCAACTTGTGAGCAAAAGAAGTATAAAAAAAAATATAACCCTTTCCTAAATGGTTAAAAGTGCTTTCTGAAATTCTTGAATTGCAAAGATCAACCATTTTTGGGAGTTATAATAATTTCAGAAGCAGAAATAGGCCTGGACATTCATACTTTAAATATGCATTCACAAAAATAGGAAAAACAATCCTTCTTAAGTCAGAAATTCTTAAAAGATATAATCAAATATCATTGTAGGAGTGATAAGGCATTGTATAATAATTATTACAAATTTTATTTCCTTTGGACTTTAATAGAACAAATAATGCAATTATACAGAATAAATATGAAACAAAACATTATGGAAAGGTAATTGTTATAACTCACACTTGGTATAATGTAATTTGTTAAAGTATTCTGTATACATAATGCTTAGCCTATTACTGTAATGTCTGTATAGTTAGTATGAAGACTGACTCCAATACAACTGATATTTACCCAATCCTCCCTATGAAGTGAGATGTAACACAAGGTCAGTTTTTATGTGTGTCAATCACAAGCCTGTAGGCTTAGGTAAAAATTTCCTGTACACTCTATATAAAAATGGTCAGATTTGTCTACCTCCCCAGACAAGACTCTGCTCATAGTAGTTGTAAAAATTGTAAATAAATCTTCATTGAATTTTTGAGTTAAGGCAATAGAAGAAAAAATTTGGGAAAAGGTGGCACTAAATGTTATTGTAAGGTGTTTGGTGATAATGTTCAAGCCAGCTATTTACCATCTCCCACACAGAGGTGGTTTGAAATATATCTCTAGCTTCACCTAAAAAGAGATCTATGATGTCCTAAAAGGTTTCCTTTGAAAATATTATCTGTGATGAGTTGGTTGTCAAGAAGAAGACTGTTACTGTTGGTGATACGATCTCTGCATTAATGGTAGGACCTGCTACAGTTTTGAATGTTAAAAACTTGAATTAATACCCCAAATGAAAATATACTCAACACAACAAAATATTACCTCACTTGGTAACAGACCAAAATCCACCCTAGAAAGTATCACTATGCAGACTAACCTTATTAACCATTATCACATACCTCTGAACCTGATAGTATATGCCAGGTTCAGAGGTATATAAGCAGGTAAACTGGCCTTGAGTAATTCATTTTAATGTTGAAATCTGCAGCTATAGGCACAAAGAAAGTGATTTAGATAAAAACCAAATTGTTATGGTAAGAAGGTTAAGTTAGAATATTTAAAAAATAGCATGGTTTGTTGGGTGTCCATGTTTAATTGCAGTTTGAGGAGAGAAATATCACCAACTGCCAACAAGATATTAAGTGGTCAAGACTTATTGGTGCAACAAGTCAGTAGAAGCTTTCCTGTCAAGTATGAACCAATAGAGGGGCTACTATGGCACCAACTGCAGATAGCTTTAATCAAGATAAGGGAATGGATTCATCAAAACACATAGTGCAATGATCTTGTGTACAGGTGTTCACAGCCACATTCCAGTCAGTATAGTATAGCTAATCAATGTCCATCATTAAAATCATCTTTAATGAACATGTGATTCAAGAACTGAACCTTGTATCAGTGGAAGAAAGTGCCCTGGCCAGGTGTCTCATTTTTCTCCTTGAGTAGATGGATGGCAGACATGTGTGTGTTATTATTTTGAGGGAACAATGGCTTCAGAGTATCCAAGAAGGCAGTGTAATAGTTTCAGTAACATGGTGCTGGAAATTCTGGGTCCTACTATTCATGTGAAAGGTGCTTTCACATGTATAACCTACTTCAAAATCATTGAAAATCACCTACACTCCTTCATAGCAACAGTCTTCTATGATGGCAGTGACATCTTTCAGCAGGACCATATGCTTTTCCCCACTGTCCCACAGCATGAGTTGTATGGGTATAAGTTCTGTTTGAATTCCTGGGATGAACTGTTATCATTATTTACATTAAATTTAAATTCAGACTAATAGCCTGAATATAAATCATGTAAATAATGATCATCATCTTTGTTGTTATGATCACAATGTTTTTGCTGAGAGAAAGATATCCATATAAGTGGGTAGAAGAACAAGAACAATCTACTCTTATAGATTAAATAAAGTGTTCAGATTGAAATTTCCTGAAGATTACCTGGATTGATAAGCATCAGAAAAAGGAGGGTGAGGGCTCAACACGTGAAATGTTGTGATGATAACAACAAAGATGAGGACAATAGTCTGAATGTAAATAATATAATTATTTTAGGGGCATGTTTTCAGGAACATAAAGAAGACTTCATTAATGCTGCCCTGGCCACCAAATCCCCCCACCCTGATCTTAATCTCATTGTGCAATTATGGGATATGTTGGATCAAGAATTCTGTGCAGAATTACCATCACTACCACATATCATATATACTTGAGTATAGTGTGAGTTTTTTATACAAGAAATAGGGGGTAATACTATACACAGGCAATTTTTTTTTAAGAGGTTAAAAATCATGCATTTTCAGTGACCGGTTGCATTATACACAGGTAATTTTTTTTCTGATGGCATTTTTTTGGTGACCATAACCTACCTGATAAGCCTAAATTCTCACAGTACATTTAACTGTTCTTAATGGTATAGGGGTAAGCTCCTTTAGCCTGCCTCTCTTAACTTAGATTCTTTCTTTCTGTTGCTACCTGAACAGCAGAATGTCATTCACTATGTGTGCCACTTAAAATCTACAAATAGCTTTTAGAAATAAAGAATTAATGTTTTTTTTTCTTTTCTCAAATTTGCATTTATCTTCATTTGCACATGTTTACATTGCTGAGAAATGTGTATAGAGTACTTTTTTTTACTAAGAATTAATTAAATTATCACAATATAAAATATATACTTCAATTTGTGGGACACCCTGCATTATGTAACAATAATCCTGACAAAAAGTTGTCATTGGAAAGGCAATATCTCAGTGATATAAACACTTGCAAAATGAAAATGAATGCAAATTTGAGATAGGAAGAAATCATCATTTATATAAACGGTATTTGTTGATTTTAATTGGCATACATAGTGGATGTAGTTTTACTCTTCATGTAGCAACAAAACAGAAGAAATTTAGGCTACATAGGAGGAAGGCCCAGGGTAAAGGAGCTACCATAGTTAGACATGAGTAAAAACAGAAGTATGGTATCTAAATTTTTGTATTAGATACTTTACAGTAAGTGGTTTTCTTACCATTCTGGGGTAGCTTTGTACAAAAAAGAATGAAAACCATTTATTCCCTATAAAATATGGCCTTATATTTGTTGTAATAACGACAAAGATGAGGACAATAGTTCACTTGTCTTATTACTTTACATAGTTTCTGGAAGACATATATTTTTAATAATTTTACATATTGAAAAGAAATTATTTACCATATAAAACCCTCATCCTATTTACTTTTAATGTTATAGTATTATAAAGTTTGATTAGATACAAGTACTAGTTGTCTATGGTATCTAGGTAAACTAAATACAAAAAACAATATAGTAGGTAATATTTTAGTTGTCTTTAAAAAATTTTAAAAGATTTTTTTTCAAATTATTATTTACTAAAATTAGTACAGTCTGGTACTAGGCCACATGGACTTATTGTGGGCATGTTTATCCATGTTTGCCTAATTTATTTCCCCCATAAATAAATCGACTGCTCCAGTATCTGAACAGTAGATTATAAATATTAATATTTAAATTTGACAACAGACAGTTTTCAATCTGCATTTGACAATTGCATTGTGCATGAAACTCACAATTGTGCTAATAGTGAGAAGCAAAATGTATATTACTAGTGTATATATATATATATATATATATATATATATATATATATATATATATATATATATATATGTATATATATGCGTGTGTGTGTCTGTGTGCATATTGCATGAATTAATTTTATGAATTGTCTTTTTTTAAGATATGTATACATACATAAATCTATTTATCTAAAAATAGATACACATATGAAATTTTATTTTTTACCATATCTCATATTGTAAAATACACATAATATAGAGGTTTTTAAAAGAAACAAATAAAAAATGTGGGAATGCCAACAGGATACAACAGACTGAACTCACTATAGTAGTAATGATTTGGTAAGCTGCTAACCATCTGTAGGATTGTCACCTCTTGCTTAGGATTGCAAGTGGTGATATTTTTTAAAAGCCTTGCTCTTTTTAAGGCTAAATTTTTAATGCAAACATCAAATAGTACATTTTCATTAAAATTTGAAAAAAGATTCACTTTTATATTTTTTGAAATCTTCTTTTTGGAGGAAAATATATTAAAAATGCTATAAAATAACTTCTGCCTTTTATTTAATTTCCCTTGGATTTTTATCCTGTAATTACTTTTTAAAACTTTAAAAAGATTACAGATGTAGGTTGTTTTTTTGTTGTTTTTTCTTAAAAACAATGAAGAAATATAATGTCAAGCCAGAAATTATCAGACCTGGGTAATGAAAGGAAAACACATCCAAAATCCTCTTTGTGCAAGAAAAATCTGATAATTTTTTCAAAATTAACAAGTCTTTTTCATTCTCAATGTCACATCAGCAAGGACGGCTTTAAATACTTCCCTTCAATTATTGGTTAATTAGAGAGGCACAAGCCTGTCCAATACAGATAATTATTTAAGAGACAATTTTGCTCACCTTGTACTATTACTAGAATCTCAGAATGCAATGAAGCTTATATAACTAGTGCTGCTGTTTGATTGGTCTCTTATTGGATTAAGATTAAAAAAAAATAAAATATAAGAGAAAAAAATTATTTTCAGGTGAACAAAGGGTATCTGTAAGCTCATTAGCAGCCAATGTCTATGCATTTCTGCGTATTAGTAGTTTAACTTCAGTTTGTTTCCATTATATATCTTTATCGTCTTAGAACATAAATACACATTAATTAGTCAGTTATGTGCCATGCATGATACATGCTTAAGCGATCATGTATCTTTCGATACATGACTGATGAAGCAGATTTTTTCCTGCGGGAGGTTGCCATTTTTTTCTGCGGTAGACCAGTTGCTATCCAACACTATAGAACCCAGTCTGTCCTGCTATTTACCCATAGCTGGGGGGAAAGGAAGAAGATTTGTACCTTTCCCGATGGTATTAGCATGTAAGTGAATGTAATGGATTCAACTGGAATTCAAACTCAGCTCTCCGATTCCTCAATCTAAGCTGCTATTCATTACTCCACCATTGCTACCTTCTGTTTAAAGTTTTAATAAATTTTTACTTAGGGAAGATAAAGGTAATGTGTGAAATCATTAATGGAAGTATTGTACTAAATTTTTGTTTTGTTTAATCTGAGTATATTCACCATCATCATATTAGAGTGAAAAGAAAGTCCCCCAACATAAAAAAAATGTTTCAGAAGTTTAAGACACAGAATTTTCATGAACATTTTCTACACCATTCAAAACACACATACAAACACACACAAACAAATAATATACATATGCTTAAAAGCAATTGTCACTGTTAAGCATGAAACAGACTGTCAAAACTGGGCGTTGACTTCAATGTCTACTTTTATATTTATATACACTCTATCCCTGATATTGAGCACTTTAACCCATAAAAATAACATACCTTAAAACTATATCTTTACCATATATATATATGTGTGTGTGTGTGTGTGTGTGTGTGAAATTAATATATATATACAGGGGGAGGGACATATGTCCAACTAGTACCATCTAGTCCATGGTGTTTTCGTATTTTTTTTATTTCAATTGAAGTCATGCCACTGTAGACAATAGAGCACTGTGTGTTTGCCTATGACATGTACGTGAAGAATAATGAGTCTGTTACAGCAGTTTAGTGTGAATTTCATCCCCAGTTCAACATCACCAAAATCAGACTGTTCCTACTCATAACACAACCTTACGTTGTGTTCATGCACTTCATAGACAAGGTACACTAATGAATAGTAGACAAGTGGGGGCACCACAGAAAATATGGAACACATCAGACAAGCTTGCTGCACAGTCCAATCACTTTGCTTGGAGGCATACCACTGAACTTGGCATAGATAATCATGCAGTAAGGCATATTTTGCATGAAGAACTACATTTCCACCCCTTCAAATTGGTCATTGGGCAACAGTTGAGACCAGATGCAATGCACATTGGCTTAACTTTGCATGTCAAATTCAAACAATTTTTGAGGCAAATGAAAACCTCATTTTGTTAATGACTAATGAAGTTCGTTTTTATCTCAATAATATGTTGAATCAACAGAATTGTCGTGATTGGGCTCCCGAAAACCTGAGAGAACTGTATGAATGACCACTGCACAGCCTAAAAATGTGACAGTCTAGTGTACTGTTGGAAAAGATGATGTCATTGGTCCTTACATTTTTGAAGACCATAATGGAAATGCTATTACTGTAAACTCCAAAGGTTACATCAAGATGATAAACCTGCCTGTGCCTGAATAACTATTTGACATGTGTGGTTTCAGCAGGATGGGGCGATGGCCAGCACACTAGACCATCAATGGACATTCTTTGCTCTCTTTTTGGTGACTGCCTCATTTCCAGGTTGGTTGACATTCCTTGGCTCACTTGGCCCCCTGATTTGTCCATATGTCCTTATTTCTTGTGGAGAAACCTCAAAGCATATGTGTATTAGCATGAGCCCCATACATTAGACAATTCAATACAAACACATTGATATCAATAAAATTTTTTGAAGCTAAAATTAAGGATGGTGTGAATTTTTCAAAACATCTGTATATATATATATATATATATATATATATATATATATATATATATATAAATTATCACACATACATGTGTACTTGTGGTAATGAAACAGTGCTTGATGTATAATAACAAAGCTAAAATTTATACTAATAATGAATATACATCTTTTTCCTCACCAGTAGCACTTTCATGCATGATGTAATCATCAGGAGCAGATTGAAAACTGACCATTGCGTATTTATACCATACTTATACAGAGTTGTGCTAGTTATACCTAGGTGAGAGGTAAAAATAAAAATGTATATTTATTATTAGAGTGTATATATATATATATATATATATATATATATATATGCAAATATGATTGGATCAATAAGTTCATTGCTTGAAACAGTTAAGTAAATTTTAATCTGAACTTTTCACTGCATAATGTTCGCTATTTGTGATTAACAGACAAGCATTGGTTTAAGTGCAGTGACAAGGAAGAAAATCATGTTGAAAATGAGTATTTTTTGTACAAAATAAATGCCTTTTCATTATTAAGCTACTTTGTATTTTGAAGTATCATAATTGACAAAATGTGTAATTTTACTTATGAGTTTATTTCAAGAGACAAGTTACCAATCTTAAAATGCTTAAATTAATTTTAGGCATTGTTTCATTTCCTTTTGCTCCTGAAATTCTATGAGTAGCTTCAGTCCTTTACCTAGACTTGTTACCAACTGGAATTTGATCTTGGCATATCATTTCAACATTCTGCACCAATAACTTGCATACTACATATACATCCATATATAGTGATCACAATAAGTGGCTTCTCTTCTTTATATATATATATATGCACACACACACACACACACACACACACACACACACACGCATGTTTTAATAGCTTTATTGCCTTGCTTAATTATATATATATATATATATATATATATATATATATATATATATATATATATATCAATAAAAAAATATAAAATTTATCACATACCTGATTGATGTTATATTCTGCACCTCTATTCCAGAGTTTCTTTGTGTAATTGTTCAGTCCACTTGTCAGGAGGTATCAGCGAATGTCTGTCAATTTTCTTCTTTTCATTATTTTTATTATTAAGTTAAAAAAATAAAATGTTCTTTTATATTGGTACTAGGTTAATTTTTCATCTTTGTGTGTTTGTGTATGTGTGTGTGTGTGTGTGTATGCCTGTACATGCGTGGCTGATGGAGATCATCTCATTGCACCTTCTTGGCTTCACACTTTTGACTGACTTGTAACGGAACAACTACATTGAAACAATAGCTGCATTTACTGCAAGGAAAAGTTGGTTCACTGTGTTGTGCCAGAAGTTTTTTTCTCATCAGGGTGCATCTACAAATCTACCATTTGTCTGCGCATTGAATATTGTTACTATATTTGGTTTGGTGCCCCTGCTTTTCATCTCAAGGTTCTCAAGAAAATCCAAAGAAGGATCTGCAATGTAATCGATCTTGACTTGGCATCTCAACTTCAGTCACTTTCTCACAGACATTATGTGGCTTCCCTCTGTCTTTTCTACAAATATTTTCATGGAAACTGCTCTGATGAGCTTTATTCCCTAGTGTCCCAACAACATGAATTTGCTACAAGATTGGCATCTAGGTCCCACCCTTTTACTGTTGAAATAGTTAAATATAACCACCACTTCTACTCCAACAGTTTCTTCTCTTGCATTTCCCAACAGTGAAACTTCCTTCCTCTTACTTGATTTCCTGATAAATACAATCTTCAAAAAATGCAACATCAATTGTCATCTTCTGTTGTCTTGAACCCTGTTAATCTTTTATCTTTTCCTCACCCCTTACTATACCCAGTATTTTCTCTCATTTTTACTCTCTGTAACTCCCTGCATACTAGTGACACTCCAGCTTTGGGGTGAAATTATATATATATATATATATATATATATATATATATATATATATATATATATATAGGTGGTAATCCTTCTTTCATGCACATTTCATTGAATACGACAGACAAAGGTGATTTTTTATTTAGTTTTTATACAATTTCTCATGCAATCTAATAACTTTTTCTTTTTGAATGATAAATTATATAAAAACTGTCCAAATTGTATTCCTGATCAATCAAAATTTGTAAATAATTATATAGGCCACACTACAACATGTTTGACACAGACTCATTCTACACTTTTCTGACCAACACTTAATAATATTAACTTTGAACATGGACACAATATCTTGACCGTGTTTTGAAAAATCAAAACATTTTATAAAACATACATACAACAAACTATTTCTTATTTAACAGTTAAAATATTTAATCCTTGAAAATGGCTAAATGTAGAGTTGAAAGCGCTTGGATAAAAAGAATATTCGGACAGTTTTTATATAATATATAATCTGAATAGAAAAAATTATTAGATTGCATAAGAAATTGTATAAAAGACTAAATAAAAGCACCTTGTCTGCCGTATTCAATGAAATGTGCATATGTGTGTGTGTGTGTGTGTGTGTGTGTGTGTGTGTGTGTGTGTGTGTGTGTGTATCAGAATAAATTAAATAATAGGTGAAGGCAATGTGCTAAGAGCATCCCTACCAATGTCAAGCATGTAAAAAAGAAACAAAAGGGAGAACTATACACCTACCTAAACGAAAATCTCCAGTGCTTACCATCTGTAGAATTAAAAAACTACAAATGACAAAGTAAACCACGACAGAGATACAATAACAACAACCAGGAATATTTCCCGGGACACTGACTTAAAAACTGTTACTCTGAGTTTCATGCTATTTGTGTTATTTTTTTATACATTTAAACCCCAAAGCAAGACAATAAAATCACTAAGATGCAAGAGCTTACTGAATGTGAGAGAATATGCCAAAAAGAAAACTTTATTAAGGAGAGAGAACAATAAAAGAACAGGAAAGAAGACAGAAGATAACAATTGACATTGCATTTAAATTTTTGAAAATCAAAGGTGACAGGAAAGCAAGAAGGCAGAAAAGTGTTCCATAAGTGAGAAGTGTGAGAGATGAAGCTGTTAGCATAGAACTTACAATTTACATCTACCAGTTTCAATTATAAGATGAAATATAGTAGTATGCTTAAATCCATAAAGTCTAGGTGCCAAAGAGGAAAGCAGATCAGAACAATTACCATGATAATATTTATAGAAAGGACACAGGGAATCTACATTATGGTTGTTGGAAAGTGTCTAAAACCAACATGCTATGACAGGAGCAATAATATTGCAGATTCTTCTTTAGATCATGTAGTTAATGTATTAAGGAATCTGTGTAACTTTGAAAAGTATAATTATAGATAAACAATATTTGATCAAAACCAAGAAAGTATGATTGATTTACTATGTATTTATTAAAATCATACCCAACCCTAATCTTAAGAGAATTTTTACATTAATCTTAGATTAGTAACATGGACAATATACATACAAATTATGTTGTCACATCTTGCTCTTCACAAATAGTTCAATGTATCCTTTGTTGTAGAATGGTCCAGTGCTCCTGCTATTTATCTTGAGCTCCTTGATAAAATCCAAAGAAGAATCAGCAATATTATTAGTCTTGATCTGTCAGCTCAGCTTCAATTACTTTCCCACTATCATAAGGTTGCCTCCCTGTGCCTTTTCTATAAATATTTTGATGGTAATTGTTCAGATGAGCTCTTTGATATGTTAGATAGACTTTTTGAATTTAAGTGCAGTACTAGACTAGCAGTGAGATCTCATCAATTTACAGTTTAGCTGACTAGATGTAACCATAAGTTCTATGCTAACAGTTTTTTTTCTTTCATTTCTTGCTTGTGGAACTCCTTTCCAGCTCCATGTTTTCCAGCCAACTGTGGTGATACTGATAAAAGAAAGAAGAGTCTATAAAAGAAAGTCTATACAGATAGCATCTATTGATTTAGTATTAAGGAAAAAGAACAGTCTACTTTATGTAGTGATGTCTTAGTCCCTTCAAAATGCTCCTTTTGGTAATTCATCCTCTTAACTCATGTCTATGGCACTTTTTCAAAACAGTTTGCTAAGTCCTATTTTAGAATCACCATCAACTGTCTTGTCAAGTTCTCTTTAATCCATAAACTTCCTTTCAGCTGTCATTTTGACTTTGGGAAAAGCTAGACGTCATATAGAGCCAGATCTGTACCTTAGAAGAGCTGATAGTTATGATGTTTTGTCAAAAGACCCTACTTGAGTCATGAAGAAAGATAAAATGTTAACTGTGACAATTTGACAGTACACAAGTGTTATGGTCCAATATCCTCGCACCACAGTTATGGTCTAAGGTTAGAACCAAGGAAGAACAACACGAACACAAGAGTAGAATAACAAAGATATATTATAACAGAAATATAGTACCAGAAGTTGAAGGCGTTAGTAATGACTGTCTGTCTGGTTTAGAGTGAACTAATATTGTCTCGATTTGTTACACCATTCATTCATTATACCTCTTGAGAGGCGCAGTATTTATAGTGTCAGGAAGAGTCCATTATTATTATAGGTAAGTTCCCATAACAACAAGCTCACTCAGTGATATCTCAGTACAGAATAAATCCCATGGGAGATTGGTTGTTCATGTATGCATTGTATTGTTCCTCTGATTCATTTCTAAATTGTTATTGAGATATTCAAAATGTCTGAATGTCACTGTCGACACTTGAGTTTGAACATAGATCACCAGTGAGGAAACACAGGCACTCTCATTATTGAATTAAGTGGATCATGTGACCATAGAGGAAATGCATATATGGGAGGTAGTGTGTGTCTAATTTATTGTTATTTCTACTCTATCCTTTGTTACTATATGGACCACTATTCTCTACTCTATTCACTATACTATTCCTCTATTCAGATCACTATACGGGTTACTTGTTGAGTGAGTATTATCGAGCAAGTATTATTAGCATGAGTGCTATTTGAAGGCATCTGACACCATTATTGTTCAACAGCATTACTATAGATGTATCTGCGATTACAAAGTCTCTACTACAATGAGCATAATGAAAGTGACAACAAGTATTCATTGACATCACAAAAGTGGCAACAAGTGTTTGTTGACATCACAAAAATAATATAGATAGTAGAAGTCTTGAATCAATGCAGAAGAACTTCATGTTGAGTGAGTGAGATCTTCAAAGATAAATTTAATGATTCTAATTTCGCTAATATATATTTTGATCATGCTGAAATTTCTATGGAAAATTTATAATTTATTGTCTGAGAAGCAAAAGAAGAATAAAATTTTAAACAAAAACTTTGAAAATTTCTTAAAAGAATCATTGATATTCATTAAAGAAATACTTTGATATTTAACTCATATTTTAATATGTAACATTGTGACTTTATTCCATATTCTAATAAATACACAGCTTCCAAATACTTACCTTTACTTACACTGTTTGGTAGATTATGTCATCTTTGATTCATTTATTTCCTGATTCTCTCCTGCTATAAAATCAGCAAGAAGATTTTGGTGATCATTTTCCAAATGCATCCATTTATATGACTTTTCTTTTTGCTGATACTTAAAAGCCTTAAAGCAAAATAAATAAATTCATTTTGAAAAATATTACTAGAACATTCACATAAGTTAATGTGGAAACATATCTCTGTATGGGTATATATATTTGTACTTTATCATTGAGATCCATATATGTGTGTGTATGTGTGTGTGTATGTATATATTTGTATGTATGTGTATTTACTTATAAATGTTTGTTATTGTGATATGTGATATATACACATGTATACATACTGTTTTTTTATATATATATATATATATATATATATATATATATATATATATATATATATATATATATATATATATATATGGTATGTTCATGTAAGTATATCAATCTTTTACCAGTTAGAAAATTACTGACCTAATATATGTATACATATATGAATGTATCTCGCTTTCTTTCTCTCTGATATATATATATACACACACTCACACACACATGCATACACATATAAAATGATGTCTGCATATGAAAAGTGCAACAAATTTATTACTTTGTGAACACCCAGTAATTATTTTCAAAGGTTCTTTTTAAAATATTATCTTTATGCAAATATGCATGCTAATCTGAAAGTAAGTAGGCATTGTTATTTACTAGTGTGTGTACTTCTGCAGAAGCCATGACACATTAAAAGCCAGTAAATGATTTAACCTTTAAGTGTAAGTAATACTAACCACAGTTAGTTTCTGCTTTTGAAGACTTGCCAGAACTCTTTCAACAAAAGTATCACATCCAATTTGGTTAAAATCTTCCTTTTTTTTTAAATTGCCTCCTATGTATAATCATTCTAGCAAATAATCGTAGGCCATTTAAACTATAAAAACAAAAACCAAGTAAAATGGATAGTCTTAATAGTGACATCATCTTGGATATGTTACTATACATTGCTAGAGCTCTGCTCATTCTTCAAAAATGCCAATTTGTTCTTTAAAAAATAGCATGTGCTACTGCCTTCTTATTTTTTATGGTTTTGTTCTGGTAAATAAGTAAAGAAAAGAGAAATAAACAAAGTGGCATATCCAGCAAATATTAAAAAAAAGCCTGAGATTATTTCATTGACAAAGACATTGTTTGTGGACAAGAATTTTGTTTATTATTCTTGGAAGATGAACAGGATTTGTTTCATTTTTTTTTTTTTTACATGAAAAAGTTTGTTTCTTTTTGCTTTTGGCTTGAGAAAGTTCAAGAAGTCACTGGAGATGAAACCAACACCATAAAAAAGAAATCAATACTGTACATCCAAGAAGCTAAGGACAAGATGGAAAAGAACTGATCTCATGATCAGTCAATAGATTTAATATTATAGTGTCTCTCATCCTTCATGTTTCTGTTTAATTATATCTCTTGAAATGGGGAATTATTCTCCATTTTAGTTTGATAACCATTTCTTTCATCCTTCTAATTGTTTTTTATCTGCATCAGTCTGCTGCTTGTGTCTTTGAAATTCTAAACTTTCTTCGTTCAGTTATATTTTTCTTTCTTGTCCATTTCTTTAATTCCTTGCCTTTGTTTTCATTGTTTTTTTTACATTATCCTTTTGCTGAGGGAGATGCAGTAAACAAAATCTTGTCTTTCTTCTTTCCCTCTTTTTTTTTCTTTTCTTCTTTCCAACTTCTTCTCTAATTCTCATTTCCTTCTTTTTCTCCGGATATCTTCTTTTTCTTTCTTCTCCTTTTTACGTCTTTCTTCCTCTTCTTCTTCTTCTTTTTTTTTCTTCTTTCGCTTTGCTTCCTCTTCCTCTTTCTTCTTCTTTGCTTCCTCCTCCTTCTTCTTTTTATCTTTCATATCCTTCCTTTTCTCCTTCTTTTTTGCTTCCTCTCTCTTCTTTCTCTCTGCTTCTTCTTCTTCTTCCTCTTCTTCTTCTTCCTCAGTCTTTTTCTCTTTCATTTCCTCCACCTGCTCAATCTTTATGCCTGCTCCTCTCTTATCCTTTTTGTTATCTTTGTTTCTTCTCTCTCTTCCTTCTCTTTTTTGTCTGTCTGTTTGTTTGTTTGTTCAAAGTCCCCCACTGTTATCTCTCTCCCACTGTTGACTTTTACCACACACTTACTTGTGTAACTATTGGGATACATGTGAGACCAGTTTGTTACCTGACTATACCCAGTTTGTAGTAGAAACGTGCACTCATGACAGACTGACTCTATACTTTGACTCACAAAGTCTGTACTCTACTAATTACTACATTTTCTTAATTATGGCATGTAAATACTATGTGGACATTTTGTCTGTTGATTTAGGCCTAATACTTGATGAATGGGTTGGAATTTGAAAAAGACGTGACTTTATCAGCCTACTCATTCCTTTCCCAAGGTGGCAGCACTATTAGTTATTAGCATGCCTAGTTAACCTGGAATAAAGCCAACTAATAATTAAAAATTGAACAAAATAAAGATAAAGAAAGTTTGTTTTTAAATATAAAATCTCTGAGTAGGAGAAATTTTAAACAACAAAAATCATTCTTTAGATAAATGGTAACGCTAAAATAGCCGTTTACATACAGGAAACATTCAACATTCATTGGCCGAATAGGTAGCGTTATTATCAGTTGAAATCTATAAAATCTTTTTCTTAAAACAGTTTTTCAAGATATTAACTTTCTGAGGATGTGTGGCTGGTGTAATGGACAATGGTCTGAAATGAGAAATTGGGGAGCTGAGTTCAAATTCTAGTTTGGTTTGTTACATTCACTTTCGTGCAAATACTGTTGGGAAAGGTATGAATTCATCTCCTCCCCACAGGTATGGGTTAAATAGTAGGTCTTGTATCTGACAAAATCAATGTTGTCCTCAAAAAATTGTTAAAGTAATATTCATTCATAAAAAAAGAATTATTTTTACAATCCCCAAAATATGCTTTAGCTTTAATTAAACCACAAAATTTTAATAAGCCATAAAAGCAAATTAATCAATTCATTCAATCATTAACTTTCTAGTATTGATAAGAATTTCCTTCCAAAATTTTTGTTTAAGGTTGTGTGAAAAGTCAACATCTTTGTTATATAATTATATTTTCTTTTAACTAGATATGCTAACCATTTTTGTTGTTACTGATAGAAGTCTTCAAGTGATGTGGTCTTTGTGATTTGGTAAAGATCTTTGTGATTCTGTAGAACTAGTCTTTAGGATCTGATGAAGGACTGCTTTCTTTAAGACCTGAAATATTCATTTACTTAAAGCCATTTTTCATCATTGATCTGAGAAAATAAAAACTTGTAACAAGAACTGTTTTTTTTTAAATCAACATTTCTTTTTAATGAAAGTAAATTTATAGTATTAGATGTGCTGGTAGCATAATGGAAAATGAAATTAATGAGCAGATTTCAAATTCTAAGATGATCCATTGCATTTATTTTTGCCCTTAGGAAAGGTGTGGATCCACTTCTTGACACCCAGCTATGGGTGAAATAGCCAGGTAGACTGGGAAATCTGGTTTTTGGTGACAACCAGTCTAAAAGAAAGAAAAATCTGAATTACAAACTGTGGAGAAGGCAATGGGAACCTACTCAACTATGTTTTCCAAGAATGCATGATAATTCAAACATAATAAAGAAAAAAGAATCTGCCAAGAGTTATGATCATTTCTGCCCTAGAAGGATATTACTCTGCAATTCTAAGGACTTGTTGAAAGTTGCTATATGATGGTTAACTTGTTCTAGCATGCAGATGCTTTGGAGGCCATGTTTATTTATTTATTATTTAAATATATTTGTTTTTCTTTATATTATAATTTGTTCTCAGTTACTTAGTGTACTCTGTATATATATATTTTATTCAGATTTGCTATGAAATAATATATGTTATTGGTACAAAAGCCCTGGGGGAGACTCTACATGTAGATGAAAATGATGTTGAATTCAAAACTGTGGACAAGGCAATGAGAAACTATTCCATTATCTTTCCAAAGAGTGTATGACAATTCACTGATAATAAAGAAAAGGAATCTGTAGAGAGCCATGGTCACTTCTGTCCTGAAATAACATAGATCTACAATTCAAAGGACTTGTTGTGAAATGTGAATGTGTATGCCAACTTATTCTGGCACACACTTTGAAAGAAGGAAAAACAGAAAGAGAGAATTACTTAAGGCTTTGCCTATTTTGATACCTTCTAGGCTGTTGCAGCTAATATGTTTATTAAGGCACTAAAGTAATATTCAGGGAAACATCTATGCAGGGTCTGTTCCACAATGTCACAGGTATTGGGGAAAAAAGCTGTCTAAATCGAAATAAGGGTGATTTGACTCCATGGTAGTAGTATGCTGTGTCCTAGCAGTAAAAGTCTGAACTAGTGAAACTAAAGAATGGAGCTCCTCTGAAATACTTGCCATGGAAATAGGAATAGATTAGTAATAGTCTTATGATGTATTTGTGGTGAAGAGGCTGAAGTGTAGAGAATAAATCTTTCCCTACAAAACCATATAAATTATTTTTAACTCTATCAAGGCTGGAAAGTAATGACTGAGCAGCTCCAGCCCAGTTATGGCAGCAATACTTCATTTTTGGTTTGATCTATCTGACTCCTGTGAAGATAAAATGCTGCAGAACGAATCAAATATTTCCTGGAGCAATAGAATGAGCCAACTATTTTTGTAGCATAGATCATATATATAAGATCTATTTGAGATCTGGAATGAACTTGTTTGTGGGGCAGCATTTTACTCAGCAACTGGTATACAGCTTCCATAAGTACTATTATGCGCCTAATACAAGGGTAAGGGTCTTAATAATTAATAGTTGTAAAATATGAAATAAATGATGATGCTCTAAATAAAAATTGTAAAATCATTTAAAGGGTCAAAAAATGCAATATTAATAAACAGAGTGATCTTAATAGAAATAGGGTTGAAAAATTATTTAATGGGTCAAAAAATGCAAAAGTAATAAACTTGATCTTAATAAACTTGGAAGTGGGTTGAATAATTTTCTCCCCCAAAAAATAAACATTCCCCTGTCTATACATAAGAGTAATTTTTCCTTCTATTTTCTTTTAAGTTTTTAACTTTTCTTTTTCCAGCATTTGACATATCTCTTTTACACTAACTGAGAAATTAACACCTTCTTGTATTAATCCAAAAATTATTTAATAGATTTCATTTTATTTTCTTCTGTATTATGGGCAATTCACTAGTTTCTTGTATTAGCAAAATGCACATACACACACGCACACACATATTTTTTCTTTATCTTTTAAAAATTTTAGAGTACATTCTTATATATCTGTAAATGTAGCATGCATAAAATGTTGGACCAATAAATTTTCAGCCTGTCATTTAGCTGAAATTTGATCTGAAATTCTCACCGTGTAATACTTAGTCTACATGATTAAATTTCATGGTACTGAATCAAGTGCATTTACGAGGAAGGAGGTTACATTTAAAATACATATATTGGTTGTGTAATATAAATGTTTTTTTCATCATTAGGCTATAAACTTATTGATGTGTTTAAACACACACAAACACATATATATATACAGGGGTATACAAAAATAGGTATAGAAAAATGCAAAACAAAACATGCTCTCAAAACGTATGGTATTGATTATACTTTTGCAGCCCCCTCTGTGTTTATGTGTGTATATATATATATATATATATATATATATATATATATATATATATATATATATATAGATAAAAATTTAACATATAGAGCTTTTAAGTATAGAAAATCAGCCAATTCTGCTACTGTTAATTTCCTTATTATATATATATATATATATATATATATATATATATATATATATATATATATATATATATATATATATATATATATATATATATATACACTTATGTGCTAATACCCTTGGGAAAGGTATGAATCCTCTTCTCCTCCCAGTTATGGGTAAATAGAAAGACAGACTGGGTTCTATAGCCTTGGATGGCAACTGGTCTAGGAGAATGACAACTCTGAGTTCAAAACCTGCAGAGGGTCATTTGGGGACCTTGTGGCACGTAGTGCACCAGGTCTCTGTATTCAGCTCATCAAAAAGTGTGGTTGATTCTGCACAAAACCTTCACCACTATAATCAAATCATATGTGCAGGTGTCTGACTGTCGTTTCCTAGGAACTGAGTTGTTTGACCCTGATACATTGATATGACAGGAGAATCCAGCATATATATATATATATATATATATATATATGTTTTGAACAATAAAAATTAAAAAAATAATAATTTTCAAACACACTTGGTTATATATTAATATTTTTGGGGTTTTATTAATTTAATTTGGTTTCTTGACTAATTTCAGCCAGCATGGACATCATCAGAAAAAAATTCTCATCTGACGAGAATTGGATTTTCATTTGCAAAAACAAATTGAGAAATGAAAATAGAGAATGAACCGGATGTGCAGGTTAGGATTATGAAAACCGATCCATCTAGAAGTTTAGACAAGGCCCAGTGTTTCTATAGAGATTGATGCAAGAAGGGTTAATTCTTGTACCGAGAGCTATATATTTCAAATATTACAAAATGGTCGCAAACTACATGAAAACTGCTGTAGAAGTATGAAAAAATGGATTATTTCCACTATCGATGGGAGTTGGGAAATGCAAAGTCAGTCTTGGCCTTCCTACTAACTTGGAGCATGTGCATGTAAATTTTGGTGCAAATCCATCGGAAATTGCGGCCATGCATTCGTTACACACACACACACATACACACACACACACACACACATCCTGCCTTTTATAGATATAGATTCCACATGCAAACTGATTGCAAAGCCCAATGCATTAATGAGTAGACGAATAAGATCACCATTAATAATGTCTTATTTGACAAATGAAAGGATGTGGTATAAGAAAAACAAAGTAGCAAGTCCTGAGAGAACTAATTTCATCATGCAAAGGGGACATAACACGGCCATTATATCAAAAAAAGGAAAAAGCCTAATGGCCCATTCTGACTGATTAATACCCAGAATTGAAGAAGATGTCATGATGGAAGAAGACCTTAACAAAGAAGAAAGAATGAGTTCTTCAGATCAGGACAATGCCTATGGATAATGGGATTGACTCAGACACAGAAGAAGATGAAATGAGACCAAGATTTCCATTAAAAAGAACAGGACATAAACTTCAAGTGGGAGAGGAAGAAAGAGGTTGTAGAAGAAGTTTGAGAACAACCAAAAGCATTGAACCTCTTTGTTTCAGGGAGGTGTAGTGGATTAGTAAATAGGATTGTACCTATTTGCATATGTTAAGTAGAAGAGAGATAAAGTGTATAGTGAACTGAAATAGGCCAGAAGTTGACGACTGATCATGTGTGAGAGAATAACACAATACAACTGTAGGGATTGAAATAAGTGATAAACTGAAGGTGAAAGGTCAGGTGAGCACAGCTGACTCAAGCTGTGCCAATTTCTGCCAGGTCTGCAAAGAGACATGAGGTCTGGTATTGTCCTGATGAAAGATGATATAATTCTGATAGGCCAATTCCAGATGCTTTCCATTGATTGCTGCCTTTACTCAGTCCTATTTGAAATAGTACTTATCTGAAAGCAATGTTTGACTTTTCAGAAGGAACTTATGGCATATAATACCCTTTCAATCCCACCAGATACACAGTATCACCTTCTTTGATTAACAGTGTCTCATTTTATTTTTCCAAGGACCTTTTTTTACTTCATATTGTTGTAAACAATCCATTTTTCATCATTATTATATTATTTTAAAAAATGGGTTGTATTTATTGTATATTGAACAAAAAAAATCACAGACACAGGATCCATTAAATTTTTTGTTAAATCATGAGGCATCCAAATATCATGGTGGTTCACATATCCAAGTGTTTTCAGATGCATTGCAACATTCATAATAAAAAGTAAACACAAAATAAATAAAAAGACAAACAAACAAAAAGGCAATTGTCTGAATTGAATTTAACGTTCATCAAGAACCTTGATCTAAGAAATATCTATTTCTGGTGACCTCAATAGGTACTGGATTCAAATGCACATGCTCACTTCAACCTCCACAGCTCACATGGCAAAAACAAACCTTAATTTTGTCCAGCTTCACAAACCCACTTCTGGAATACTGCCCCAAAATACCATTAATGAAACATATTTTCTGGCCAATCAAGAAAAGGTCCAGGTGGTTTTCACAGCAGCTGTTTCTGAGCTACTGACTGACAATAAGGCCATTGCTGATTTCATTCATTAAAGCAGATCCAACCGGGCTGACGTTAGTGATGGGCGTCCATAGCAGGCAGGCTTGATCAGGCCAGCAGCAGCAACACCAAAGCACTTCCATCAATATCAATGCTTTCAGAAAGCAACAAAACCAGCAGCAGTAAAAACTAACTTCCAACTACAATAATGAAATAATTTGTGTTGATATTCTCATGCAAGCCTATCTCACTTGACTTACATATGTGTGTTGATCTCCACATGTCTGTTTTGATTACTATCTTGTGTTATACCTCAAACAAACTCAGTCTCCCATGACTGATATATAATATCTCAGAATTATCAAGTGATTGTAAGTCACAAGAAATAAAAACCCTTTTACTTATCTCAACCAGATTTTATCTTCATTTGTTGTTTTGTCACTTCCACTTCTTGTTAATGATAATTCTGCTGTTATAATCTTAGGCAATAGTCATTTAGATGTAAGGGGTTGTAACAGGCATGCTTGGAAGAAAGATTTATTCTTCCATTTACGTTTCTCCCATTATATGCATAATATAATAACACCATAGTTCATGGACAGAATGGAATGGCTGAAAGGGAGAACAATGACTAACATGCTTTATTCTCAGAAAGATTTTTTATAATACTAAGACATATGTAACTATATATATATATATATATGTGTGTGTCCCACATGGAGAACAATATATCACATATGTCTACACAGCAAAGAAAGGAGAAACAAATAGAAAAGGGCTTACATATAATATGGAGATACTCCTGTAACTGGAGAAACCGTTTTTAGGACACTAGATTAATCTGTCCCAGGTGAATGAGAAACAAATGTGAATGTGAAGTCTTGAGTTTTCCCAAATTAAGGATTATGAGCTGGAATTTCATTCTATATCTGGGAAAGATATATTCCCAAAGGGAAATGGCATCATGAACTTGTAAGCTGCTGGGAAGGAAGATTTGGCCACTGCCTGGGCCATGAGGGGCCCAAGCTAAAGAAAACAACATTACCATTTCAATGCTGTAAACAAACTGAATTTTGGTTGCTGCTTTTCATCACTGTATGGAGTGACATCAAGAAGCATTTGTCATGTGACCTATGTGAGTTATCTCCACCAAAGGGAGATAAGCACTTTCTGTATCCTTACAGGGTTATTGAGTGTGAGAATATGAGAAAAAAAACACATTATTAAGGAAAGAGACAAGAAAAGAACAGGAATTTAAAAATACAGAAGATAACAATTTACATTGCATTTACATTTTTGAAGATCAAAGTTGATGGAAAAGCAAAAATACAGAAGAGTGTTTCATAAGCAAGAAGTGTCAAAGAAGAAATTGTTAGCATAGAATTTACAGTTACATCTAACAATTTCAAATGTAAAATACTGAGACCTAGCTACCAATTTAGTATTGTGCTTAAATTCATAAAGTCTAGGTACCAAAATGGGAAGTTCATCAGAATAATTATCATGAAAATACTTATAGAAAAGGCACAGAGTCCAGGAAAGATTAAATAATTATTTTGCAACTATTTACATTGTTCGGACTGTTGTCATCATCTTTATTGTCACATTTGCAATATTTTTCAAGTGATATTTGTTTGAATTTCAATTGAACCCAGAATAGTCAATCTGTATATTCACAAATTATTTTGAATATGAAAAATTTACTTTCATATTCTTATCAGATTACATTATAGCAGAACTAGTGTCTATCAAGTTTGGTAGCATTTGTAATGGTAATGGGGGTTACAGAAGTTAGGATCCACTTACAATAAAAGTTTCTGGGGTTCATTATTTAGTCTTGACCTTATGCAATGAATATTTCATTACATATCTACCTATTTTCTAGATCTTAAACATCTAAACAAGGTAGTCTATATTTAGTAACTGTTAACATGCATATTGTAGGATGATAAGCAAACTTTAAAAAAAAGAAAAAATAACAACATGCAGAGCATCAACTCTGCTCATGTTTGAAACACAAAATGTGAGAAATAAAAGAATAGGGCAAAGATATAAAAAGGATTCACATTATTTTGTTTCTCATATTTCTTTTTACTACAGAATATTCTATATTGTGCTAAAATATTTTTAGATATTTTAAACTTAAGACTAAAGATTCCTGTGCAATAAAAAAGTCATTTTATGAACAGTACAATAGTAAACCTAGATTTTATTTTTAACTAATTGAAATTTTTTTTTTATAATTAGGACTATTATAACATGGAATATTCAGTAAGAAATAAACTCACTTTTATGAATTGATAGCTAGCACACTAATCACTCTAGTACGACGTGTATATCTACCAGAATGATAACAGTGTCAAAAGTAACTTTTAATCAAAAAATCAAGTTGCTGGTTTAACTTTCAATGAGAACGTGTTTACGTTGGTTACCGCTTAGTATGCTTTCGCGACATGCGCAGTGAAGCTAATTTGAACGCGCATGTCGAAAAACTGTATTTTTCTCCAAACAATTAAAAATTTTCATTAGTTTACTACTTTAATATAACAAAATTTTCTAAATATTTATGTTTCTTTAACCTGAATTTTTTATTCGAAGCTAAATTGAATGTATGCAGTTTTCTACATCCCATTGTTTTTGTTATCGTGTTTTTTGTACCTGGTTTTTACATAAACAACAATCAGGTGAGATTGTTTATTGTTTGAAAAAATAGTTTAAAAACTCATAGTGGATGTTTCCACACACACACACACACAAAAAAAAAAAAAAACAGAACAAAAACTGGTTGCTTCGAAAAACACAAATTTTAATTATCAGTGTTTGATTTTTCAAACTATATGACTGAGTTATCATAACTAATTACTCACAGCATGTAGATGACAGTCAAGTGTCAAGCATAAGAGTAGACGATCGGGTTTCTAAGCTCTTTACTCAAACCCCTTTGAACGCCTTAATTTCATTTGTTTAAAATAAATTAAAAAGGGAAACGGACTGCGGAAGTTTTTTCATTGTTTACTCTCTCCTTGATACATTATTTAAGTTAACGTATGTTATGTCAATACATCATTTCTATAATCAAACACTAGTAAAACAGACTTTCACTTTTCAACGTAACTTTAGGAACGGAAAATCTCAGAATTTTCAGTATCATTCTCATCTTAGTTTTTTAACGCCTCGGTGATTACTTTTTCATATTGGTATTGTTTTTTTTGCATTTCTCCTCTTCTCATTTAAAAGCAGAATTGTACATGAAACAGTAAAAAAAAAAAAAAAAAAAATGAAAAGATTATTTCACTAATTAACTTTTTAAAAACATTTTTCTTTAACTATTGAAACAGTAAAAAATTGAACCCCCGTAAATTACTTTATACAATTTATTGTACAATACATACCATAGACAAAAAAAAAGAAAAAAAGTGTTGGATGTTGAAAATTCAATAATGTTCGTAAAAGAATTTTGAAAAATGTTTTGTTGTCTTTCTTTTATAAAAACAGCAACCAGAGTCATTTACCGGATTCTGAAATTAATAATTCATGTAAAAATCAAGGGAAAGATTAATTTATGTTAATATTTCAAGTGAATTTCTTGATTAGAAGGTGGAGGTGCTGTCTGTATCAATCTTCTGTTTCTTTGTTGGTTGGTCTTTGTTTTACTTTTTTTATTTGTAGATGTTTTACCACAATTTTCTTATTGTAAGACCGGTCAGTGGTAACCAAATTGCAAAGTTAATTCGAGCTGATTAAAATTATTTTTCTATTTCCATTGTTACATTTGTGATTTAAGCCACACGAAGTAAAAAATAAACTTCAACTAATTTTTAAAAAATTTTAAATTAAAATTATTCAAACTGTTATCAGATCTCTAATGATAAAAGTTTACAGAAAATAATAACACTAAGGCTTAAGCATTGTCGAAAAAAATAACTGCTTTCACACTCAGATAACTATTCATCATAATTGCTTTTTTTAACAATCACTTTTACTCGTAAGAGCTACATTACAACAAAAAAATCACCTCATAACTTTCTGTAATTGATCTCTATGCATACAGAAAGATTCATAAAACAGACGAATACTCTCATTATGAAAATAACATTTTAAGTGTTAAATAAAAATAATTAAAAAAATTAAAATACCCCAGTTTATTGTACTTAAAAATTGTTATCAATAAATAAATTTAATTAAAATCTTAGTAAATGTTTTAGTTTTAAAAATATGACTTTTTTACTTTTAGTATGGGAATCAATGAATATTGCACTAAATAACTTTGTAATATTGATAAAGAATAAAGTTTTTATATAGTTTATGTACTTTTTCCAACTTCAAGTAGATTGATAAACAATTGTAATTTTTTTTTCTCTTTCAAAACAAGGTTTTTTGAAACACAACTTAGAGATAATTTAATTTGTGACTTGTCTATTATACAAGAGAAACTGTGTAGTGTAACAATTTAAAGAATTAATGAAAGTAATGAAACTGTTTAAGTTTATGACAAGGTTTTCTTTTCACTTAATGGGGCGAGTGCTTTTTTTATTTAAGAGAAAATCAGATATAAAATTTGTTTTCAGAGCAGGATGCAATTCATATTGAATGATGAAAGAAGGACTTTAAAGTAAACAGTCAAATTTTATGAACATTACATTTTAAAAGTGTAACTGTTTATTAAATTTTTATCAGCAAAAAAAAAAAAAAAAGCATTAATGTCCGATTAATTTTTAAAGCGTTTTTTTTTTTTTTTACACAATTTTTATTTAAAAATTATTACAAATATCGATTTTTGTTAAAATATTTGCTAACGGCAAAAACTGATAATTTCAAACAAAGATACAAAGGTGTACATTCGGTTAAAAAAACTAAATCAGTACTGTATATTTTAAACTAAAGTGAATAAATTTGAAACTTGTTTTACGGTAAAACAGTTTTACCAAGTTTAGTTAATGCAAGGGAGATAATTTAGCTTCTTTAATTCTGTTCTATTTTTTTATATATCTCCGTCATATGTAAAAAAAAGTGCTTCAATAAGTTCGTAGTCTCTCTCGTCATTAGTTTAATTTAGTTCTGAAATTTTCACTGTATAAAGCTCAATTTATGTCATTAATATTCACCACAGAATTAAGTGCATTGACAAGGAAGGAGATTAATGTTGAAAAATTAAACATTTTTCAGAATGCACTGTGATCCTTGGAAAAAGTGCTAATGAATGTATGTATGTGTTACATGAAATCTTGGTTCGAATTCCACTATGGTCGATTTTATAAGGAAGTGACTTCTTGATGTTATTGACTTCAGGAGGTGATCCCAGTATGCAGCGCCTTTGGTAAGTGCCTGAAAGTTATACCACAAGTTGACCCAAGCCTTGTGAGTGAAATCTGATGATTGTGCTAGGACAAAGTTACAAGTCATTGTAACCAAGGGTTTGAGTGTACTGGCTTTTTTCAGATGTTGATCATGCCACATCTGTACAGTCTCTGAGAAACTGTAAGTAAGGTCTGCTCGGCATTGTTGCAGTGTAAGCCACATATTGACTTTGAGTGAGTATTGAAAAAAAAGTAATGTGCTTGAGTCGACATCTGCACCAGGCATTCGCTAACCATCCGAGCAAACCGATGTACTCAGAAATGAGTAACCAGCTATTATTATGAGTGTGTAAAGAAAAAAAAGATAATGCTTGTAGTAAAGATCTAGCCAATGCAATTTGACTACTTCTAATAAGTGAGGTTCAACCATTTTTTATAGTTGAATAGTTCAAGGGGGAGACAATTATGAAAGAGAAACTAAGTTAATATATTCAATTTTTCAAAAGGTTATACACATGTTTAAACATTAAATATATTCTTTAATTATCACACCCAACATACATATATATGATTGCTTATCACAACAATAATTTTAATATGTTGTTTATCTATAAAAGTGCTTACTTTATTTTATGAAATAATTTTTGCAATAGAATAATAGACCTTTTCATTAATTCAATCATTTTTTGCTTCAATTATATTTCCTTTATTTTTTTATTTATTTTTTTTTGTTTTTCTTTAGAAATACGGCAACAGATGAGAAGATACTTGAAAAAGAACATTAAAAAATTTTAAATGTTTAAAATAAATAAGGAGGGTCAAGTATAGTAATCCCAAAATGAATGGTTTTAAGAGCCATGACTATCTGGTCAACACTGATATTTGGCTATATGGCAACTGGGAGCCAAATTTCCTGCAACATGAACAATTGGAACAAAATCTATCAAAAGACTTATTTATAGACTCCAGTACTGGTGCCAAACATTCTAAGATGGCATCCAAAATGGAGATCCGACGCACAAAGGATCGTATTCGTAAAAGGATCCTACGGGCTAAAGAGACACCCCTTGCCAGTGCTATTCGACGGGAAAAGAACCGTCGTCGTATGGCAGCTGCCCGTGCAAGAAAAGCAATGCAAAAAAGAAACTTGCAATGTGTTCAGGAAAATCCTATTAATCCAGAAGTGATTGCAGAAGCCAACAGATTGAACAGAATGACTTTTACTTCCCAAGAAGGCATACCAGATTCTCTTCCTCAGGCAAATCCTAGATTTAGCAAAGACAAACCCCTGCAAGAATGTGCATCTGAAAATCTCTTACTGACACAGGAGATGCAACTGCAGTCTGAAAATCTGCCATTTTTACACCTGCAAGATTTGAACCCTGTTGAACTTCAAGTTGAAAAGAAAACTGAAACTTCTCAGACTGTACCAATTACACTGGATGTTGGTGATGATGACGATAAAAAGTCAGAGTGTGCAACAATTGGAGAAGCTACATTTTATCAGCCTCTTTTGGAGTCTACTACTTTTGATAAAAAAACCAAGAGACTACAAAATAAGAAGCAAGCTTCACCAAATGTGCACATCTTAGATGAAAGTGTATCAACTAACGGTTGTGGAAAGCAGACGATGCTTCCAGAAATTCAAATGTTGACAAAGACTAATGCTAACCTGACTGCTATATCTCCTACCATTAGAAGAGACAAAAACAAAATGTCTTTGGAAGTAACTGTTGCAAACAAATCTTTCAATAGTGACACCCTCCATGTTTATCAATCCCCAAATATTCAAACTCGAGCAGCCAATCAGACTTTTGAAACTTCATTGTTGCCACCCAATCAGAATCAGCCAACAAGAAGTATAAGAGAAAACCATGTGAAGACTGATCAAGTAGCTGATAAAAATATTAATGCTCTCATGCCTACATCTGGTATGGTTACAGAGGAAGCTAACTGCATGAGCATTAGACATCGGAGAAATACCTTAGCTTCTATAGAAATGAGACGGAAAAGAGACCGACTGAGAAAACAGTTAGCTCGTGCCCGAGAAAGTCAGATGGAAAAAGAGATAAGACGAGAAAAGAACCGAAAAAGAATGGCAGAGTTTCGAGCCCGTCACCGGTTAAAAAGTCAAAAGATACAAATCGAGAATGAATATGAGGTAAATTGATTTCTTTTGGTGATTTGTCATTTTTATATATTCTGTTAAAAAGCCTCTCATTCAATGTTCTTCATAAACCACACTAGATCAAGAAAAATAAGTAACCATGATGACAATTAATGCAAAACTAAAATGAATGGTGTCAAAAACAAACAGAAGCATTTGAATGTAATCCAGAGATTTTAAAAGCTGTGTCTGCATTTATATGACTTATTCAAATATAAAGATATTCCAAATTGATTTCATATAAAAACATTTTCAAACTGACAGCCAAAAATAAGATATTCAATATTTCTTGAAGCTTTATATGATTTCTTACATGCATATCTTGTTATTGAATTAAATATGAAAATAAATATTAGATCAATTAGTCCTGCAAAAAATCTCAGAAATATTAAAAGGTATTTTTAGAAGTGGGAGATATTTATTTCTCTTATTTTCTCATCCTCCTCAACTTATTATGACAACCCTGTTTATTAATTTCACACTTTTTGACCCTTTAAATGAATTTCTAGTCCCACCTTCTATTAAAGATTATTGCATATTGAGAAAAATTCTAAATCTCCCAATTAAGAGAGAGTGAGCAGTTAGTAAATTTGAGATCAACACCATTCGGAGAACCTGATAACTTCCCTGATAATGAATCCTCTGAAGTTGAAACAACCTCACAAGACAACTCCCCAACTATTGGCAGCCAAAATACTATTGTGTTATGACCTGCTAGCTCCTTTGGTGGCAGTTCATCTGAGGATGAAGCTCATATTGTTCCACTTTGGAGGAGTATCTGGCAAAAAAGACCTGCTCCCGACTGTATTTTTTGTGATCAGGAGATCAGGTGGGAGTCTGGTGAACAATTACATAGAAGTAAACAAGTCAGAAAATAAGTTCCTTATCTCAATACATGACACATAGCAGCAATGTTTTGTTCCTTGAAAATGCCATGATACGCCCCCCCACCGCCACACTTTAGATTATACCTGACGTGTATATTCTGTAACATTGGCTTTTATACAGCTTGGTTCAACCAATGTTCAGCATAATATTGCCATGTCCATGTCATATTAGGACCTTACTGTTGGCCATTAGGACTTTTGTCTCCATTGGTCACCAATGGTGGCATGTGCATTTGCTTACCAGTGTCTGCAAGTAGTCAGAGTCAACCACAACCATACACTTCTTTCCATCTACAGACACCTTGATAATAGGCAGCACCTTGTTCTTTATTTGCTTAGGGAGAAGACTGGCACTGACATCTGTTCCCTGGAGCTGTTTCCCTGGCACTGATGAAATGTGCCCGACCCTTTTACACTGAAAACACTGTATCTCGGGATGGGATCTTTTTGCCCGCGTGGCTGTCCTCTCTGAGTAGCCTTGTCTGCAATCCTTTGCCGGGTGGTTGGGACCAGAACACTTAAAACAAATTATGCCTCCCTTCCATGTGGCAGCATCATTATGTGTTTGTTGAGTGGATGTAGCGACTGACTTGTCAAGCTCCTTGTTAGTGGTCATAACAGCCCAAGTCAAAAGCTGGTCCAAAGTCATGGTGTCCATTCTGGATGATGCCTGAAGAAGATGCTTGACTTGTTGTGGCAGTCCAGAAATGAATGTGAACGTCATCCATCACTCAGGCAATTGAATCCAACCAGCAGAGCTGAACGTTTTAACTCTGCTAAAAATTTGTCTATGGTTTTCCCTGGGTGAAATCCTTGTGACATAAATTGATTAAACACATTAGATGAATCCACCATATATGCAGTTATAAGGGCTTGCTTAATCTGCTCTGCATCTGACCTCTGCTCCTTAGTCAGCTGCCAGTACACAGCGAGAGCCCTGGCTTGCAAGCACAGTGGCAGTATCCACTCAATTTTCTTCATCTTGCAGAGTTCACAAAGTGACTTCACATTCTCAATCCATTCTACAATTGGTAGCGGTCCCACTGAATTCAGATATTAACCAAATATTGAAACCTCTGTTCACCATGATTGGGAGTATGGCCCAAATAGCTTTTAGTTAAATGAGGTTATATTCCTCTGACATCGCTTGTACAACACCGTATGCTTCTTTTTAATACACCGTTCTTGAATTCCTACATACATCACCAACGTAAAAATCACTCTACTTCTCACTGTTTCAGCCCACTTTTATCATGCCAACACGACAGCTGACTGAACAATTAGCGTTCTTCGCATTGTCTTCAGTTACACAGTCAAATAGCATCCTCCAGTTCGACCAATCAGCATACGATTTGCTATTGGTTGAACAATGTTAAGCTGTATAAAAGCCAACATTACAAAATATACACTTCCAGAATAATCTAAAGTGTGTGTGTGTATGGGGTAGATTAATACCATTTTCAAGGAACAAAATGCCACTGCTACATGTCATGTATTGAGGTAAGGAACTTATTTTCCTCTGCACCAGATGCAAGCCACTCTGACTTGCTTACTTCTACGTAATTGTTCACCACAACTATTTACAGTGTTTGGACTGTTGTCCTCATCTTTATTGCCATATTCACAATGTTTTAGCTGTTGTACACTCCGACAATTTTCAGGAGACACGGTCCAGTGGATAAAAGCATTGGTTGAGGTAATCCAGTGACTTGACCCAAAGAGTTGTGAGTTCAATACCTGGCCACAGCAGAGGTGAACAAAAACTTGGAGAGTTGAGTTATTAAAGGGAGATAACTGAAACTGAGATATCTAGAAAAAGGCATGGCATGTGGAACTAGAACTGTTTATCCCAGTTGACAAAATAAAGGGTTCAGTTTGAAATTCCAACATATCACCTGAAGAAGGCCAAAGCATATAACATCTGAAATGTGAATATGACAATAAAGATGAAGACAATAGTCCAAACAATGTAAATAGTGTAAATTGCCAGAAATTTAATAAATTTTTTTGTTCCTTGTCTGTACAAGCAATGAATAGAAAAGAAGCAAAAAGCAATACTGGTTCAAATAATGTTTAATAATGCATTTTCTAAAATATCAGTCATTTATTAATAAACTGTGCATCATTATAAAAGGATGTGATATAAAATATAATAAATTTTATTTGAATTTCAAGTGTAGGATGAAAATGCTCATTCTTTTTCACTTGTTTCAAAAAGTATCCTAAAACTCTCACTGGGTGCTTCGATGTGCAGGTGGTGTAATTGATAACAGCTCAGAATTGGAAATTGAAGTGCTGTGTTACAATTCCAGTTGAGTTCATTATATTCACTTACATGCAAATACCATTGGGAAAAGTATGATTCCACCTTTTCTCCCTCCAGCCATTTGTTAATAGAACTTGTATCAATTAATCATTATTATCTCCAACAAATTCTTATGATCTAAAAATATTTTCTGACTTTAAATAACCTGAAAAAGGTTGATAAGCTGTAAAAAATCAAAAAAATCAATCAAATAATTAAAACTGTCATTGGATTCATCATTCTGTTAATTTTGATTTCTGCTTTTATCACAAGAAAAACTGAAAACTCAATACAGTTTGTATGAAGCTTTTAGTTTTAAAAATGTCTTTACTATTTCTTTCGAAGTTTTATCAGTTCTTAGTCATTTATTTTTTTTTACTTTAGCTTTGTAGTTTGTGCTTTTAAAGAATAAATCTTTTTTCTTTCTTATTCTTATGTGATTTATGATTATTTTCTCCACTTTCAAATCAACCTTTTTGTTCCTACACACTATACGCAAAATGATAAGTAGTTGTGGCATTCTATCAATCTTCAAATCTTGTGACAAGGAACTTAAGCATATATGTTACTTGCACTTTATCTAACATTTTTTACTGCATAGCATTTTACTTAGATTTTTATTATTCAAGCTGTTTTCAAATTGTTACAAAATAGATTCCTTAGAGGTTGGATTTAAATAGAAAGTTAAGTGGAGTCAGTTTTTTTGTAGACACAGTAATATGAATTATTATTGTAGTAGTATTCTTTCCTTTGTAATGAAAATGTTCTTTCTCTTTTTTTATTTACTGTTCACCCAATACAAAGTCCAAGGGCCACAGAAGGTAGAGTGTTACTGTGTGATATTGTAAATGAAGGGGAAGGGAGAAGTAAAAGTATTACAAGGACGAGTAGGATAGATATCACTTGAGACTCGACTTAAAGTGAGTGAGTGAGATTGTACTTGTCAGGGAAGCAGTCTCTTGGAACTTTGTCCCACAAAATAAGTTTTAAGGAAGAAGCTGTTTGAGTGGAACTTACTGTTTATCAACAGAATACAAAGAGAATAGTGATGCTTTGAAGGTCCGAGCTGGTGGCACTAAGGAATGTAACTTGTTCAAATGTCTACCATAGTAATAACAATATAATTATGAAAGATTGACATTTTGTCTGTGGGATAAGGGTTGCATGGTGGAGAATAATTTATCAACCACAAGGCTGCATAAGTTCTTTTAAACACTGTCAAGACCAGACCATTAGGATTGTGTAGCACCAGCCCAGAAATGGCAGCAATACTCCCTTCTTGGTCTGATCTGACTCTTATAAAGATAGAGCATGGTGGTGGGGATTAGGTATTACCTGAAGCAATACAGTGAACCAACCATTCTTCCAGAATCTTTTGCAATAGCAAGAATATACATGTTCCATTTGAGATCAGGAGTGTCCCTGTAGGCATTCGAGACAAGGAACCTCTTTGAGGGTATGACCACTCATCAAGACTGGTACAGGTTTATCTCGTATAATTATTAATAGCACATTATCTACTTCAGTATTTTGTTATGATTGTATGTCCTCCTTTTGATATAAGTGATACTAATAATAAAAATATTGCAAAATGAAATAACTGTTCGCTACCAAGATAAACAAAATTAATCAAATAAATTAAAATATTTATTTGATATCAAGGAACATCAAATGAAATAAAACTGTTTCAATACTAGTTGTACATCATTTGGGCCATTTTGTATTAATGCCTTAAGAAAGGTGCGAGCCTAAATTGTCAGGCACTGTAGTGTACAGTAAGTTCTCTTGACATAGTTTTGCCTTTACAATTTGCTCAGTGACTAGAGAGAAAAGAAAATTATGATTTTTATAAAATGGAACATATTTAAAAAAAATTATTGTCTTATAAATTCTTCTTTGAGTGTATATGTGTGTGTATTTGCTAATCTCATAGCATTTACAGTTTAAGCTTAAGAGTTACATTTATATCATAGAGATATGATGTCTCATATCAAGTATGAAATTCTTGAATTTTGTAGCAATAACTTTATTTCTCAGGCAAATAAATTTCAAACCAATGATGCAGTGTATTACTTGTAAAATTTCCACTGTCAACATGTGAATTGAATATTTTCACTAACTGTAAATCATCTCGCAATCTTCCTAAGTTATATTATATTATTACTATAACATAAACAAATAAAGAATTTATAATGTTATTGGTCTTGACCTGACATATCAGCTTCAGTCAGTTTCCCACGGCCATAGCATAGCATCTCTGTGCTTTTTCTATAAATATTTTCATGGTAATTGTTTTGATGAGCTTACCTTTTTGGTACCTTGACTTTACAAATTTAAGCTCAGTACTAGACTGGCAGCTAGGTTTCATCATTTTACAATTGAAATGGCTAAATGCAACCATAAGTTCTATGCTAACAGTTTCTTCTCTTGCACTTCTCACTTATGAAACTCTCTTCTAGCTTTCCAGTCAACTTTGATCTTCAAAAATGTAAATACAATGTTATCTTAATTTCTGTTCTTGTATTGTTCTCTCTCTAAGAATGTTTTTTCTTTTTCTAACACTCAGTAGCCCCTTGTGTCTTAGTGGCTTCATTGCCTAGCTTGGGGTGAAATGATTAAAAACAATATCCATCATGATTTTTTTGTAGCTATAAGATAAGATGTTACTAGATATTTTTCATGCTGAACAAATGTGGAAATATTAAGCATTTAAAATAATAGAATATCTATTTTCGGATTTGTGTACAGCTCAAGCAGATGAAATAATTAGATCTTCTCAAGCTTCGTTCTGTCTAAAACAAAAAAGAATGTGCAGAAAACCATTTGAATGCAATTCCTTGTATGAAGTTTTTTTTAAGGTTTCTTTATTATCTTTCTTCTATTCTGAGAAGTGAGTGGCGACAGTCTGTTTCATGATTGAAACCATAAAGATTGCCTTCAAGCATGAAACAGACTGTTGCCAGTAACCACTGGCATCAGTGCCCAGTCTTATATTTATGCACACTCTGTCCTGGATATTGAGTACTTTTACATCATAAATACAGTATACCATAAAACTATCTATCATATATACTCTTATGTATACATACAAGTATATTCATTTACAATAACCTTAGTTACACACTTTTGAGAATATGTATTAAGTTCAGTCATCAATTTCGGTTTATTCTTCAAAAAGTAAAGTAGAATTACATATTCACCATTATTTGCAATGACTTGTTGCTACTTCAATATCTTTTAAATAAAATTTCTGCAGGTTTTGATGTAAAAAAAAGTTTTCAATAAACTCTTGAATTTGGTCTTCACCAGAGAAGGTTTTCCTCATCAAAGCATTTTGCAGCAATCAAAAAACATAATAAGTGGTAGGTGTAAGCTTAGGTGACTATAGTGGTTGGGGTAGAACAGACCAATCAAGTTCCAAAGTTTTTTTTCTGTGTTATTCTTGCAGTATGCAGCCTTGTGTCATTATAGAGAACAACATTTTTCTTATTGATGAGCACAGGGCACTTTTTGGCCACTTTTATAGAAATGTTGCTGCTGCTGGATATATAAATGTGCATTTAGTGTTTTATCACATTTTAAGAACTCTAAATGAATAATACCCCCAAAGATCCTACCACATGCACAACATTACCTTTCTCCCATGGAGCTCAACTTTTGGTGTTAGTTGTGGAGATTTATTCTTGTCAAGCATTTTGCATTGGACATTGTCATTTGTAACCCATTTTTATCACCTGTTATGATATATTTAAGGAACTGGTTATATTTCCCTGTTGTGAAAGGAGACTTGTCATTATGGATAAACAATCAGCTTTGTTCTTTTCGCTAAGAGTATATGGAACGTAAATACCCAACTTGTTGACTTTCCCTATATTTTCTGTTGGCATATTATAGATTGTGATGTGTTTAACATCTTTGTTAATTGCAGAATATTTTGCTGTGGATTGCTTTCTACTAATGTCTTTAAAGTTCCATCATCAAAGTTTGATGTACAGCAGTCTGGGTTCATCTAACTTTTTTTTCAGAATTAAACTTTGCAGACCAATTTCATATTTGCTCTTCAGTTATGGCTCCTTAACCATAAGCACTACATATTTTTCTCACTGTCGTCATAGATTTATTTCTTTGCTTCAATTCCCATAACATTATGTGATGTAAATACACTTTCAATTCCTCCATTAGTGTGGTTAAGAAATCTATTCTTTAATCCACTGTGTATGCTGCCACTCCCATGTAAAAACTAAGGTACATTAGTGTGCTGAAATTTATTCTTAACTGTCACATATGATACATTTGTCATTACAATTGGTCCACCAAAACGGAAATTATTTATGATTCAATCAAATATATCTTCACTTTTCTGCCTATTATGCTAAGACAACCCATATGTTTGCCGATCACAGGCTTTATGCAGAATAGTGACATGAAGCTTACAGTTAAACTGTCACTCTTTCTAATTTAGTATTAATATGTGCGTAAGTCTTTTTGTTAATATGACATAAAGCCTTGTTTATTTTATTTTCCAGCTTGTAACTTTTTCCAATTATTTAGAAATTGGAAAGAGATAACTACCAATATTGTTGTTCACTTGACAGAAAATGGTGTGCACTGATGTTGGGTATACTCTAATATAATTAAATATATATACTTCCTAGAGTCTTACTAAATATCCAAATATCAGGCTTTTATTGGTTAGGCTAAGAATTTTTCTGCATCCTTTGTATTTATGAAAACATGTTTGTGCTTTTGTATTTGTGAGGTACCACCAAAATGGATGCTTTTTTTCTCAAAAATGAAAGGGAAAAAAATGCTACTTGATTTTAAAATATTTGCCAAAAATCAGGAAATTATCCAATTTAAATGAAATTTTTAGTACTTATCCATTAATGAATGAAGTGTATACTGAATAGGTTTCTTTTATTAGAAAGCTTTGTGGAAATATTACTGGGGGAGGGGGTTCTTTTTCACCGTTCCTTTTCGATCTTGTGTGCATTTTTGAATTTGGGGAGGTGTTTGTCAAATTTTTTACAGTTATATAAAGAAAATTCCCTGAAGATGTTATTTCAGTAAAAAATTTATGTAATATCAAGTCTGAACGTACTGAAAATTTATCAAAAATAATTTTTTTGAGAATTGGTGCTTGCATAATTTAATTAAACATTATTTTCTTTCAGAATGGACAGAAAAAAAAACCTGTACACTTATATTCTACCAAAAAAATTCCTTTTAATTTTTCAATGCAGTTTTGAAATTCATCCTGTTGCTGTTTGTCAGTTTCTTCTATTAACTAAATACATGTCTGAAGAATCGAAAAATGTAAAGTTTAATGCAATTTGTGAATGTGAATCATTTTTTAAAAGAATTTTATTTTATTTTTTCCTTTTAGCAACTGTTAGATTATTTTTGTATGGATGTACAAAAGGGAAATAATTCTAATTTCCTGCTTTTGACCTTTATACTAAGTTTTATAAAAGCATAGAGAATAAAAATTTGTATTCTTAAACTGTGGGCAATATAGTATTATAATAATTGTACAGACAAAATAAAAATAGACATCACTTGGATGCTAATGGATAATTAAGAAGAAAGAACTCAAAATGAACACAATCACTTTACTACTGTTTAGTTTCACAAATAACTCTTTTTACCAATGTTGCTCATATTTTTAATTTTGTTTTAGTTGCAACTCCATTAATACATTTTCTTAAATTCAGAATTATTTTAAAAAAAATCACTCAGTGCAATTATATGGCATGGTATGTCAAGGGAATCCTTCAACTAGTTTTTGTGTTTAGTTTACAGTAAACAGTTTACTGTAGTGTTGAGTGTAACCTTTGACTCCACATGTTCCGTACCTAAATAAACATTATTTTCATTAAAGTTTTAAAAAGTAAGCAATACTTTACAACGTTTTACAAAATCCAGTTAATTAATCCTTAAATTTACTAAATAACTCCGAAACATAACTATTCTTGGATTTAACAAATATTGGATTTTTAAAATATTTTTAAATTTGTTGTTTTTATATTTTTATTTATAACGGCGGTTCGATGAGGGAATATGCCAATGTTTTAAAAATGCCTAAAAAAAACCTTTACGGAAATTATTTTAAAGTAAACGGATTTAGAGGCTCTTTCGAATAATAAAAAATTACCATCAAAGATATTTAAATAAATTATTATTTGAAATGCGTTTTTTTTTGTGGGGGCTACCTAGTAAAACGTTTATATAAAATATAAAATCAAATTAGGATTAAAATCGATTTATAAACATCTCGTAATTTGAATTATCAGTTATTTCAGGATTTGGCGTTGTTATTTGGTAAACATTGCGTATCTCATAGTCACTTAGAGAGTCATATTCAATTCAAATTCATTTTAAAATTTAACTTCTGAAAAATGTTTAATCCTTGTTGCAGAATAAATCGTTTAAAATTAGATCATGAAAATCCCCTCGTAATTCGCATACAAATGATACCTTTCCATAGGGTATATTTGAGTGGAGATATCGAGAGATGGTATATTTACAACACATGCACGTAGCGGATATACTTTACATTTTTTTTTTTTTATCTAAAGATTTCAACAGATTTTGAGTTATCTCCCTTGAGTAATCTCATCGCTCCACACACGACAGGCCAATCTATACGTTTTTTTTTCGCACACGTATACTTGCAGGCTCATCGGATTAACTTGAACTTACTACTTTAAAATCTCTGCTACACAATCTTCTAATTACCGTATTTTTAAACAAGATCACTAAAAAAAAAAAAAGTGGACTGTTTGGAAAATCCGCAAAAATACAGAATGGGTCCTCGAAGTAAAAGAGGTCTTCGTTTTTTGTCCGATGCTGAAAGAAGAGAGTATATGAGAGTGTATATGCAACAGAGAAGAATGGGTGAGACTGCAGCTCAGAGAGAGAAGAGGTTGCTTCGAGATAGAATTCAAAGACAAATCAGAAGGGCTCAAGAAAGTGCAGAAAAAAGGGCTATAAGGCTTAGAAAAGACAGACTTCGTCATCAAATACGCAGGGCTCAGGAGAGACATCAGGTACGTTATGAAATAAAAAATAAATAAACTAAACTAAACAGCAGTTCTACCTTTAAAAAAAAAACAATTCTGAAAGAAATGATCTCGCATTATGAATTGAAACTTGAATTGGAGATGGAAATAGCGGATAATGAAAATGTTAGGAGACTCGTACAATTTATATGGAAATGAAGTCTTAAGTACCGCTCTCGTAAAATTTAATGGTAATTTAATTTGTAATTTCTGGATCGGTGTTCACAAATTGGGGGATCGACCATTTTAAATGAGTTTGTTGGAGACAATTACAGTTAAAGAAGCATTTTTAAATTAAAAAAAAAAAACAATGTAAAAAAAATTAGCGAGATCAGATTGAAACCAGTTTAAAAATATGAAAATGTAGTTTTTGTTTTGATTCGTTTGAAAATTTGAATGGATGGCTTGCAGTGTTGTTTTTGTGTATTGATTCGTGTGCATGTTTATGTCAAGCACTAATTGATGCAATTATTGTGAATAATAAATATGCATGCTGCACTATTTTAAAAAACGGCGTGACAACAAAACATTTTCATTGCCACTCTTCACCGATCACTTACAATTACATGCATAATAATAAGAAAATCGCATTTATTGATATACACAATTTGTTGGCATCGAAGATCATATTTTAGGACTGAAATATAAGCTTTAATAATGACTTTAAGAGAAGTTCGCGTATAGAGTTACCCCCCCCCACTACCACCACCAAAAAAATCTAGGTACACAAAACTCATTCATCATCAACTACAGAGAGATGAATGATGATATAGAACAAAGTAAAATGATTGAATTGATCAAATTCAAATAACTCAGCTTATTTGCTAAGAAAATATTTGGTTAATATTAATAATATTATTATTAAGTTAACGTAACCAAAATATTTTAGCAAATTAGCTGAGAACCACGAAAAAAGATTCACGTTTCTCCGAAACGTGAATCTTTTTTCGGTTTATTTTTTTAACTGTGCGATTGAGTGAAATTATTGCCTTGAAGGCAATAATTTCACTCAATCACTTGAATGTTGAGGTAATATTTTATTTTTATATCATATCTGAAAGCCATTTTCAAAAATACAATTAAAAATAAAATTCTTTTTCGCTATGCAAGTTTATCATTCTTGCCTTCTTTTCTTCTTTCGTGAAATTTTCTTTACTGATTATGATTCGTTAAAAAACTTTTCCTTACTTTCTATTTTAAAATCTACAGAAAGAAAATATGGACTACAATATTTATAGTTTTAAAGTTAGATCAATGTATTCTTAAACAAAAATAAATAAATAAATTGTATTTATTTACGATAGGGTGGTAATTTTCTTTTTAGTCACTTTCCATATCCAAACGTTTTAAAATCGTAGTTTCCGCCGCCACATTTTTATGCCGAAGTAAAAATTAAAACAATATTTTTAAAAAAAAGGAATTAAGTTTTCATTTAATATTTTTATTTTAAGTAAAATAATCATAAGAGATTCCTCCTCCCAATATGAATGACCGATTGACAATATCGGCGATTTAATCATATTTGATTTTTCAAAGAAAATATTTATTACTATATTTTTTAAAAACTTCATTGGGTCAAAAAAAGTTGCAATAATTGAAGAATAACGTGAGCGCATTTTTTATATAATTTTTATTTTAAGTATTCAGTAATCTTTAAAATTTAGGAAAATATTCTCCATAATGTTTTAAATTTTAGATACTTTAGCTTTAAATTTACTATATAGTTGTCGCTTATTTTCTAATAATGTCGTGTATGGGTTACCATATTTACAGAAATTGACATTTACATACAAAAAATTCAAAATTCCTTTTAAAATATTGGTGTTTGATGATTTGTATTAAACTTTTCTATTGATTATTAATAAATATAGTTTTTATTTAATAACAATATCACCTAATAGGGACAAAGTAATGCAGAAATTTAAAAGATTTTAAACTTTATAAATTATTCTAATTAGATTTTTAAAAAAAAATGAAAACACTACCTGTAAAAATTCATTATTCATCAAAAACATTTTTCTCCTTAAGACAATAATGTCCATAATATATCTTATTCATAAAAGCAATTAAAAACTCTTTTAATTAAATAAAGTATTATTGCATTTCTTATTTTACAATTCAGAGCAGATTTTTGGTAACTAGTGTTTGTTTTACAAAAAAAAAAAAAAATTGATGATTTAAATTCTTCAAGGAGTTCTGCTTTTAACTAATATAAACATTAACTGGAACAAAATTTAATTTCTTGCAATTTCTTAAGACTTGATAGTTTTTTGTAATAATCATTAGTACTTCAGCAGTTGACCTAAAGAAATGAAAGCTGTATTGCTGTCTGAAAGAAGGCCGTGCAGTATGAGGTGCTTAACCAATTCCGAGTTGATTAAGGCCTCTAGTAGTTTACCAAAAAGAGGCAGAATGCTAATAGGTTGATAGTTTGCGGGGTCAAATGGTTTAGCTGAGTTCTTAAAGACTGGGAGAACAGAGGAGGATTTCTAACAAGCAGGAAAGCAAGAGGTAGTGAGGCATTTATTGCACAGTTTAGAGAGAACAGGAGTCAGTTCAGGAATTCATTTCTTGACTATTACAGACATACCATCAGGTCCACATGCTTTGTTGGGATTTGTCTGATTATAATGAAGCTTTCAGGACTTATTACCAAGTAAATGAAATTATTGTAGAAATGTTTCTCTTTTAGAAAATTTTGGTAAAAAAATTTTTTTTTTAAATTTACATGTTATACCCTGTTTATTTAATTTTATGAAATTTTGAAAAATTCTTTTTTGTAGACCTTAATGCTTATATTAGTTATATGGACAAGTTCATGAATAATAAAAAAAATAATAAGAGCTATTGATAAATCTATATCCACTTCATAAAAACTTCCACCTTGTGTTAAAAATATGCTTTTCTGTCATATTTTAAACTAAAAGTAAGTAATATTTATTCTAATTGAGATTAATTAAAGTTTAAATCGGTTAATCTTCCTCAAATAAAGTTTCAGAAAAGTATATTTTATTTTTGAATGAAGGGAATTGTTGTGTTGGCATATTTGTCAATATGGTCAATTTTAGCAATTTAAAAAATATATAATTCCAATCAATTTAAATTCAGTTTGGAATTCAGGAAAATATTTGCTTATTAAAAATATTAAATTTAATCTACTAGCATCGAATTAAAACTAAAATAAAAGCTTCAAGAAAGATTTTCCCCTTTTAAAATGCATTTTAAACCTTGGGTATTGCTTTTATTTTTTATTTTTTGAGAGGTACCTATTTGAAAGTAACTTGTACAATTATAATTCTGGCTTTTTATGTTTGTTTGAAAAGGGAAGTAAAAACCAGTGGAACTAAATTTTTGCTGAATCAGTAAAAATATGAAATAGTATCTCCATGAACTTTCTAAAAAAAATAATTTAAATGTTTTTTCATTTTTTTTTTTATCATTTCACCCCAAGCAAGGTAATAAAACCTCTAAAACACAAGGGGTTACTGAGTATTAGAGAATATGCAAAAAAGAAAACATTGTTAAAGAGAGAGAACAATAAAAGAATGAGAATTAAGAAAACAACTTCTGTTTTCTTAATTCCTGTTCTTAAAGCCAAGTAAATATATAAGATAGATTCTGACATGAACAAACTTTCCAAGCAGCAGTAACCCTAGTAATTGATTCAATATAATCATGTTAGCAGAAAATGTTAGCCCAAGAAGGTGCAATGAGTCACTCACCTGGAGGTTAGCATCAACCATGCTTATGGGAGACAAATTAACAAAAGATTAGTTTCATTTTGGAGGCATTAAAATTAACAAGCCATTTCTTGTCCCAGTTAACAACAGACTGTAGGTAATTTTTGAGATCAACTTTCAATTTGACTTTATTGAACCAATTAGACTTACCATTAAGACAGTAGTAAATAGTCATATCATCAGCAGAGATACCAAATTGAAAAATGATGACATCACGAAGGTCATTGATGAAAATTAGGACCAATGTTGGTTCAAGGATAGAGCCCTGGAGAATACTTGCAGTAATGCAAAAAGCTCTAGAAGAGTGGCCATTCAAGACAACATTAATTTCATGATTTGATAAGTAAGATTAATATCCAAAAGAACATGTCTTTTTTAAAAATGAAATTGTAGTTTTATTTGAAATAATAGCCTAAAGTTAATTTGTAAAAAAAAGAAAAAATATTTTATAGCCTTAAGTAAAGATTTTAGACATTTTTAAAACAAAGAAATAAAATAAAAAAAACTCACTTTGGCCCAGTTTGATTAGCAAATTTGATGGATTCTGATAAAAGAAATTAAAACATCCAATATCTGTTCCAGGCATTTGTTTCATGAAAAATAATAAATTTAAGGTTTAATTAAATTTTGTAAAATTATTACTTTTTGCATAAAATATAACAAAAAATGCATTTCCCACAACAGAGTATGTCCTTACTTGTCAACACATTCAAAGATCAAACACTTGTTATTTTACATAAAAAAATGCATGCTATAAATCAGATAAACTAAGAAAGCCCATCTATTAAAGAACTTTGTGGAAATATTTTCCAGGTCACTTACAATCCCTTAATAAATGATTTCTTTATTCTTACTGTATTTTTAACATTATTATAATGACAACAAAAACAGATAAAATCACTATCAGCATGAGTAGATTAGTTAAAACTATCAATAATTTTTGGTGGTCCTGAAAAGGGACATTTTTTTTTCTTTTTTGCCACAAGACATAACTTTTTGATTCATTTTTTTGATACTCTGTAGAGTAAAAAATCGAACAGTTGTAAAATGAAAAAATAAATTATTTTTAAAATTCTTCACCCATGAAAATAACATTAAACTTTGCATTTTTTTGATTCTTCAAACACATCTTTATTTCTATATAAGGTTTATTAGCAATGACCGAGAACTGAAAGGGTTTTAAAATTGTACTGCAAAAATATATGTCAATTTTTCACAAAGAAATATACATCAGAAATTTTTTTTTCTTGTGGAAACAAAAAATATATGGTATATTTTATTAAAATTAGATATTGGTAAGCTTCCACAAGAAATAATTTTTGAGTTTTCTTGAATTCTTTTCCCAATATCAAGTTCAATCATTAATTAATAAATGCTGAAAATGTCAATTAAATCTGATAATTTCTTGGTTTTTAGTAAATTTTTAAAAACAGTATAGTGTTGTTGTTAAAAGTACACAAAACTTTGGAGATACCTATCAAATAAATATTTTCTTTGTTTCATGAAAATTCCAAAATAGTCCAAGCATGTTTAATAGAATTCATGTAGACTTGGCAATAAGAGTTGCTTTTTTTCTGGAATGGTCATTCTTAAATCTCTACTTTTGACAATCCTGTAGAATGAATATGTATTTTTCTGTATTAATATTTCCTATGAACTCCAAAGGTATTGATCACATTTTTAAATTGATACCTGTCCAATGACTGAATGGTCACCATATTTGATTATGAGTTAAAGTTGATAAAGAAAAATTATTGGCTCATTTCTTTCCAGGCCATTATTTATTTGAAATTGATCATGAGGACTCATTTGAAAAGATGACAAAACTCTAAAGATCTTTTCACTATTTCAGTTACCACAGCTTTCTCTGAATGCTAACTAGTTTTAAGAAATAACTTTCTTTTGGCTATTCTCTTATAATAAATAGTACAGTGAAGACACAGTCCTTGGTTGATTCACATTCTATTGCACAGAGTCATAGTTTTGATGCCCCTGGTCAATCTGAGTGTAATGCAGTGGTTTCTTTCATTTGTGAACATTAATACACTTTCATTTCAAATATTTGACTACTTCATTCTACAAATCTGGCAAGTCCAATACTCTTGGAGGGTATGGTATTATAAATTGATTATTTCTTGTATTTTAGTGTAAATTGAGTAATTCTCAGTGTCTTTATTAAATATGTAAATTTGAATAAAATAGTGATTTCTATCAATATCTGTTAATTTTTTGCATGTAAAGTTGTGTATCTGCTCAGAAGGGGAGTAGGATTCCAGTTTTTGGAATTTTTTTTTTTTTTTCATACATTAAATTTTTTATTGTGCTTTTATTTCTGTTTCAGGTTGTTAGTGCAGCTTCTTGGAATCAGATGTGGGAACAGCAATGGACTTTGAATGAGGTGACACCTACCAATGAACAAAACAATGCTTCAAATTTGTTAGTCATTTTTTAATTATATATTTTTTTCAATTTGTTTCTTTGCAATTTTACTAAACCTATAATCTTTGATATTCATAAATAATGGCCATCTTTTTTTATTTTCTTATATTTCTCATCTTTTGTAAATATAGTCCTACTGACTTCAATATTTAGCATTGTAAAGTGAGTGGCTATGGTTGAATGTAAAATAAGTAAAACAGAACTGTTAAAGTTTGCAAGAAAAAGAAAAGAACAGGGCAAAAAATAACATAAAACAAGCAAACAATATATGCAAGGCAAATTAACAGTAATATGGCAAGGCAACAGTAATATAGCAAAATGTTCACAAACTAAGAATTGGGATTGACACACAAGAGACAGTGCAGATAAGCAAACATAGTGTTCTGACTACAAGACAAGACGGACTGTGTGCTTCTGCCTATAAATTGGGGAGGGGTAAGTGTTTTGCAGTCATTTCCACTATTGGATTGGAACCAACAGATTTTATGGTTTATTATAAATATTTACTTCTGAATGTTGTAAAATTTATTTTTATTTTACTTGAGTACTTAATACAATAAATATAATTAACAGGTAATCAATATAGGTATTATGAAAGTTCAGTTTTTATTGCTTTCCTTTCTCTTATTATTACTACTATCTCAGGTCATTGTTCTTTGGGCATGTATACGTGGATATATGAACATGCATGCTGTAGAGCAGAGTTTCCCAAACTTTTTCAGATGCGTAGCCCTTCTTGGTTGAGAAATTTTTTGAGGAACCCCTAGATACTAGTACTTTTATATTGTCATAATATAAATATTTTCATATACTTTTCTAAATAATAAGTACGTTCAAAAAGCAGTTAAAAAAATAATACATATTGATATATTTTTTTAATAAAAATGTAGATTTTTTTTTTTTAAATTTTCATACTTTCCACAAGTAACACATGGAACAGAATTATAAATAATATTAACATGAAATTTATTTTATATGTAATCAGAATATTTTAGAACATTCAATGAGAACAATGTTTCTGTTTTATATTGTCACATAATTTTTTTAATGTTTGGTTTTATACACGAGAGTGATTCTCAAGTCAGCAGCAGGATTAAGTCTACTTCAGTGTTTAGATTTTATGGCAGTGTAATAGGAAAATTCACTTTCGCATAAATAGGTTGGTGTTGTGTTTTTAACTGGAATGTATACACACGAAATTTACGCCAATGAAAGTCAATTAACAGCCAGATCTTTTTCCAATATGGCGAGAAAATTAACTTTCAGATTTGTGGTGTCATAGTACACAGATATCACAATCAATAACTACTTTTCAATTTAGCAGTAGCATGATATAATTATCATTCACTGATATACAATATAGAAAAGTATTACAAGATACGTCACAACATTATAGAACAATCTGTTGGCAACTAATTTTTTAGAAATTATTTATCAACCTTGATAATGTGTTATGTTAAACATTTATTACTCTGAACTTTTGTCATGAAACCCCAGACACTCCTTTGTGGAACTTCTGGGTTCCTTGGCTTTAGAGTGATGGTTTGAAAGTTAGGTGATGAACTATTGTGGCCTTGTATTATACACAGCTTAGGAAATATTTAAATGTAATTAATTTCATCATTCATCAACTCACTCCTAGCAGTTATAATATTGTGTCTTGCTTAGACTACTTGCCGTGACATAATCAATTCTTTCTCCTCTTTTTGACTCCAACAAACTTCTCTTGACTGACTTCTTTATTTAAGTTCTTTATTTAAGGCGTCTTGCCTAGTTCATTTGTGTTACCACAGGTGTCTTATTTACTCCAAAATGTCCCTTTTCTGAGATTTTTTTTTCTTTTTCACTAGTAAATATTTTATTTCTTAGTATTCAACCTCTCCTCTTTCTGGCTAGTTCACTATGTACTGAACTTTGTATTGCTTTCATTTTGGGTCAACTTCTAGTTTTCCTGTACGTTTCCTTTTCTTGGAGTGTTGGTATGTCAAAAATATCATAGAATTTTCCAATTCTCATTATTGAAATTAATGAGAGGTTAAATATTTGTGCTCAGAGAGCATCGGTGCTTTGAAAAGTTTAATAAAATATTGAAATAATATGATAAAAATAATTTATAGAAAATCATATTAACATACTTTTTTACATACAGTTAATTATTTTAATTATTATTTTTCAGAAGGACACATCCTCCAGAAACTCCTTCAGTTTTATTGCCAAAGGAACGTCGCACATTTGTAGTACCCAACCATTTGGAATCATTCATGTCTAATTTATCTTCCCTTTGGAAAGCTGGGAGGCTTTGTGATGCTTCCATCAGTAATGGAACAGCTGATATAATGGTAAATATTACTTCTTTTCTATAGAATTACCTTTAAATTATACCTTCTTGCAGTTTGTTCTTACTGTGTACCCATTGTGATATATTGAGACAAGGAGTCATATAAATCATATGTTCAATATTATTATGTAACAGAAGAATTCAAGCATAATTTTATTTGACAAAACCTAAATCTCTTAGATTTGATGTAATAAGATGTAATCTGATTAATCCTGAACTTTTGGAAATTAAATATTTTATATTAATTCTTTGGGTGATAGTCAAATCTGGTTGTGATAAGTTCAATTACATTACACTAACTTTTGTTAAAGAAGCTACTGTTTGACTTGAAAACCAAATCAAATTGGCTATCTTTTGCATTTTTGTATCAACAGACTATTATTATTTTTAACTGCCTAAATAGTAGCGTATATATTAAAAGTAGGTATCTACATGAGATCGCTAAAAAAAAGTGCATAGACTGATGAAAAAGACGTCAAACTTGACGAAAACAAAATTTTATCACCAAAATGTTTATGTTACTATTAAGAGGAAAGAACAAAGTAATTTTAAATTATTTTTAAAAATTTTTCTGTCTTTATTAGAACATTCTAACTAATTGATTTTTTAAATAAATTTTAAACGTCGACATTCACTTTTGTAAACAAAAGTTAAATTTTGGATGTGCTAGAAATTATTAAAAAATGTAAAAAAATATTAAAAAAATACTTTTGATCTTTCCTCTTGATAATAACATTAACATTTAGACGATAAATTATTTTCATCAAGTTTAAGGCCTTTTTTATTCATATCGATCTTATGAACATACCTAATTAAAAGCCTTGAGGAGTAGATGAATTCTGTCAGTTGAAAAATGCCAGCTTTCATTGATAGATCATCAAAACAATTCCAATGTCTTAACATTAAAATTTTTGAATTTAACATGAAAGTTTACTTGTTTGGGAAAAAATCTTTACTTTTCTTGATAAACTTTGTGAGCAAATTCTTCAAGTGTTTTGTGTGTGTTTGTGTCTGTCTATATATATATATATATATAATGTGTGTATGTAGCCTAAAATTTGCTATATTTAGAGGAATAGAGTGCTCAGTATTGGAGATAGACCATTTATTAATATAAACAATGCAGACATAGAAATTAACACTGCATGATGGCTGTCAGTTTTAGATCTTGTAGTGAAGTGTAAAACTGACAGTCATCATGTAGTTTTGATTCATATATCCACACACAATGTCTGTCTGTGTTTCTCCCTTTCCACTTTCTCTCTCTCTCTCTCTATATTATATATATATATATATATAGACAAAAGGAAAACTTTTCTTTACCATGTTTCATCCCCTGAAGGACTTTATCAAGGTAAATGTAAATATTTTATTTTGCAACATGTATGTATAAACAGAAGTAAAAAAAATATAAAGTTTTCAAAATTTTTAAATTTAAGAATGCTCTAAAATATTCTTAAAGCTAACTGTAGAAGTAAAGGTAAACTATGGAAGATGCTAAGTAATATAATTTCAAGACTGATAAATGGAAGTGAGTAATTGTTGTTGAATTTTTATTTTATTTGTTTATATATATTTATTTTTTAGTGTAATTATTATTTAGTATTTTTTTTATTTTGATAAATTATTTATGTATTTTAAATAATAGATGGTCTTGAATTAACTGTTTTCTTTTAATTATTTCAAATTTTTATGGTCCTGTATGTTGGCTTAAGAAAGGAGTATTTTAAAAAACTCAGGGTGTAAGTTAATATTTTTGGAAAATTTGATATAGTCCCTCAGTTTTCCTTTTGACTTTATTCATACCATCATTTTACATCATTATTTATTTATATCTGAATTTTAACATATACATACATATTTGAGAAGATTTTGTTTGTCTTTTCTATGCTGTTATATATCTGACAAAGAGTCTAAAATTTATAAGAAGATATAGGTAATTCTGGGTTTTAAACATTTTTTTAATAGTTACATATTTATTTTTTTCAAACACATTTAATTATACTATTTACATTATTTGGACTATTGTCCTCATCTTTGTTGCCATGTTTATCACAACATTTCGGCCACTGTATGCTCCAGCCTTCTTCAGGTGGTTGGAATTTTGAACTGAACCCTTTATATCACTCACTGGGGTAGACTGTTCTAGTTCCACGTGCCATGTCAGTTATCTCCTGTTAATTCCCCTCTCAAAGTTCTCCACCACCTTAACCAGGTATTGAACTCACACTCTTTGGGTCCTGTCATTGGATCTAACTAATGCCTTTATCCACTGTGCCATGTGTCCTTGAGGACATCTGTGTATGAATTTCTGGGTATTATAAACATAATTTCTTCAGCAACATTTTTTACCAGTGCTCATATTGCAATTTTTTCATGATAAACATGGCGACAAAGATGAGGACAATAGTCCAAATAATGTAAATAGTGTACATAATACCTCATCTCAGAAATATAGACAGATACATTTAATTATGATTGCTGCATCACCTGTGAATGAAAGATTTAATGGTATATTTATGTTAATATAATAGTTAATGCCAAACAAGATTAAATGTAGTTTGAATGCAAGTCATATATATAAGTTTTTATAGCGTGATCTCTTGGCATGCCAAATTAAGCCCAATTGTTGTCCCAGTAAGCTAAGACCATTTTATATACTTACATATCCACTTACCTTTTTGTCACCTCTTGCAAATTAATGCACTCATTAAAAAAGTTTAGTTTTATTTGAATCTTAAAAAAGAAACCTCTTAGAATAAATGAAAATAAAAATATACTTTTTATGATATAATTGAATATCACAGTTTTATTTATTTGTTTTTTTTTTTCAGGGGTTGAAATTAAAATAATTTCATTTTTCTTTTAATACAGATACACAAGATGGTGTTAGCAGCTGTGTGCCCCAAAATACTTACAGAATTATCCAAGACACCTTTGGATAAATTTCAGAAAGTAACATTTCCAAGTACCGTTTCCAAAGAAGCACTCACTGCATTTGCAGAGTACATGTACAGTGGTGTCTTGGATTTAGATGAAACCATTCTTGCTCAATTGAAAATCATTGCCCAGCGGCTAGACATGAAAGACTTTGAGCAGCTCTGTGAGAGCCATCTTCAAACTCCACAGTTGATGTCTGCAAGAATGGGGTCAAGAGTCAGCAATGAGTTACAGTCAGCTGCTGATTTTGAATCTGCTGTTGGCCTGCGAACTCAGGTCACGTTTCGAGATGACATGACTCCTATCATGAAGTTGGTACCAGTTGATGGCCATAATAGTGATACATGGCCAAGCTCGACCTCGGACGTCTCATTTCCTATTGCAAGCACTACACCCAATGAAAGGATGCTGAAGGTCAAACAAGAACTTGCTGATTCAACTACCAATGACAATAGTAAACCATCAGTCAAGAAAGAACCGGTGACTTTAGAAGGCAAGGTTCTGAGTGATTCTTCAGCTTGGGAAACTCTAGACTTACTACGTGATCAGTCAACCCAGCCACAAGGATCCCTGCCCCATGTTGAAAGCCTCGTATCCATTTCTCCATTATGTGCCAAAATGACAAATCCTAATCCTGCTGCAACCTCTTTAAATTTTTCCACCCCAACAACAGCTGGTAGCTCCAGGCCTACAGCTCCAAACATTATCCAGCATGGTAATCCTCCATCTTCATCCTCTACCTCAAACACATTGGCCAGCATGACCTATTCTCAAACTGATAATTCACAAGTAAATTTGCTCAGTAGCTATGCTTCACGAACCTTGGAGTCAGAGGCACCATTAACGACAACAGCAGCTGCAATAGCTTCCTTAACATCTAACTCAGAGAGCGGCACTTCACAGACTCTACCTATAAAGCTCCCATCCCCTCTGTCATTTTACAATATTACATAATCAGATAAAACTATTTTTATCATTGTTAGTCTTTTTTATGGATTTGCATATTTAACTAAAGATGTCATTATTTATTTTATTTTGTATTTCACATATTTTTTTCATCCAGATCCTTTAAAGTATTATTTTTAGCATTATTGTAATTTTTACATCTGTTATTTTTACTATGTATATAAAAGTATAAGAATTCATTTTAATATCAAATATACAGAAAATCAATTTTCATTGCTAGACCTTCTGTAAGGACTTGTTTTCCTTACAGTTTTTGTTTTTATAATACCTATCTTGCTGAATTATTTTTAACCATGCAAAACCATTTACATTCATTATTTATACTATCATTCAAATTTTTAAAGTTGGAATATTTTTATTAAGAGAAATTTCATGTTTTTTGTTTTTTTTAAATGTCCTTAATATTTTTATTTATTATTTTTCACTTGTCTTTGTATTTGTATATTTACAATTTGGGTTAAAATAATCCTTCAAATCTTTGAAAAAAAAAATCTGTTAAAGATATAAAGTTTGCTAAATACTTTGTATGTTGTCATATGAAGGTTATTTTTTATTTGTTTTCTATTTTATTTTACCAAGTCAGCTTTATTGTACATATGCTATTGAAAAATACACATTGTAAAAGTGCTTACCAAATTAAAAGCTGTGGATGGCTCATAGTAAATGCTTACAGTTCAAGCCAGATAATTACAAAGGATTCTTTAAAACGTGCTGTAATAAAAGCAGTTATAATTTTGAAAACTATATTTGACCAGTTTTCATTTTTTGAATACATTTTTTGTTTTTAATGTTAACATTATCTTTTCAAAATAATAGAAAATATTTTAGAAAAATACTTTAATAAGAAAATAACTTTTGAAATTATCAGAGTAAAATCACTGCTCCTCATTCACAGCTTGGTTTGTACACCCAGAAATTAATGAGACATTTTATGGCATTAAATTAATGATGTTTCTCTCCATATGTATTCTTTAATTGCTATAAGAACACATATGTGCTGATTCAAGGCTAGGAAGATTAGATCATAGCAATCTATCTTGTGAGGTTGATCTGCCTGTCTTGTTAATTGGCATCTGAAATCCTGATCTTTCCCATGATTCAAACACCAACTACTGGTACCAGACAAGACCATTTCAACTATCAGGCAGACACCTATAGATTAACAGTTTTGATTGTACCTACTGTAAATTAGTTATTTGCCACTTTCATGAAAAATCCTGTGTGTTTTCTATTTGTTTACTGTAATTTAGAAAGAACAACTTTAAAATCCTGTAATTTCTCTGAATGATTATCCAATTTCATTTGTATCAAATGACTGAGACTTAATTTTTATATACTTCTAGTAATTCTAATTATTTATTTAATGAAAGACTTTTTCTGCATATCTAGAATTCCAGATTTATTTACTTTTCAAAAACATTTTGCCTATGTCAGCATTAATTGAACTTGTTATTTTTAAAATTGTATTCAAATTGCCATATAAAAGTTAATTTGAAGAAATGATCAAATGAACAGACTGAAACCAAAAACTCAAAGGTTTTAAACTGAATGAAGCCATAAAGTATAGGCTACAATAAAGTATTTTTTTTTTTTTTTTTTTATTGATTTGAATTCAGTTTGTCAAACTTCAGGATATTTTCTATCTCTGGTTAATACATTCATTTCTTTTATCATGGGTACTTTATTAAGTTCAAAAAGATTTTTTTTTAAATCTTGTATTTTAAAGACTTAAACATAGAACTGGTGACTATGTTGTTTGCTCCAATATCTGAGTAACTTAAGTCCACAGACAGGCTTGGTTGATGATGGGTTGTACTATGTGAAAGACCTTTGTCTCCTTCCCTACTTGAGTGAATCAATGGATGACGAGGCAACAGTGACACCATCAAAAATACAATCTGTTTTAGTAGAATATGGCCATAAGCATTCAGATGATGATTACAACCTCATGGGGTGATTACAACCTCATGGGAACACCCCAGAAAGTTAAAGAGTCTTCCATGCATCCACTTTGGAGAAGTACTTGCTGAAGGACTACCTCTAAGCTGGGCATTATGGTAGGGAAACCAGGGGGAGTATAGCAAGGAAAAACAGCCACAATTAGCATGTGATTTTTGTAGCAGGCAGCGGAAATAGCTGACAAGTATTTAATGGGGGCCCTCCATCACCCAAGCAAATAAATTTGCTATATTTAAGCTGAGTAAAAACCAGTTTCTTAGGTCACTTGTGGACTCTAGAGTGGCAAGTGTATAGTTCTCATTAGTTCAAAGTTTGCATTTGGCAAGCTTGCACTAATTCTTCTTTTTTTTTGGCACACAATACCTTTTGTAATTTTTGACAATTTTACTGAATTCAGTTTCTACAAAAACCTTCAATAGCAGATATTCATGCATAAAAATGCCTCTATTGCATAGCCTAAACATAACCTTACCAGAATATAACTGGAAGAAAGGAGTTCGCTCATAAAGTGAATTTATATTTGAAATTAATTCAGTCTGGAAAAAGTCAAAAAAAAAATAATACACTATACATAATATACATGTGAGACTAATGCTATTCCTAAATTAAATATTGTTTTCTTGTTGAAAGAAAGTCAATTCTTAAAACATCTGGTGGAATTCAATGTAATTCTCAATAATTAAGCAATTTACTATAGTAACTTAAAAGTATTGACAACAGTTTTTTTTTTTTTTTTTTTTTTTTTTTTTTTTACAACAATAAAAACTGGGGTAGCCATTTAAACTTGTATCTCAAAAATCATTAGCAAAAAATATATTATAAAATTTGAGTAACCTTTCCCGTTGTCTATTTAGTTATACACCCATTTGGTGAATTTCTCATGAGCAGGGCATCCACCACCCCATTTTTTTTTGTAGGTTTTATGCTCCTGTTCAGGTTTTGGTGAAGGTGTTTTCTCAATACACTTTCACTCAAACCTTCTATGAGTAGAGTGCATTAGCAGGAGCAGTTGTACCTTGGATACTGTCCCTGGGTATCATGTTATATGAATATAACACCACCTGGATAAAACATTGCTTCCAAGCTGCAATTTGCTTTGAACTTTCGTGGGGCTGTTCAAAGATTCTGTTTCCAGATGGTGTATATGCACATTGAAAACATAAGAGGACTGTCCATTCATCAGCAAAGGGTCATACTGGTGAATGCTATATCATTATCTGTTGGAATTTTATCAGGGATCTCCTTTCTAGGAATACAGCCTTGAATTGCTGCATCACATTTGCAGAATCTTGTCAGTGTAATTGTTGCCAGATGGTAAATTGCATTGGTCTACAATCAAAATCAAGTAGTTGGTATCACCATAATGAGTTATGTTCATTCAAAGTCTGTGCTACACACCGGACACCTCCAGTTTTCCTTTCTGCTTGGAACTTCATACAAGTTTTGATAGATGATCTGATATCCTTTTCAGATGTGGATGCTGTGACACTTCTGATGAAATAGGTGGTCAGTTTAACCCTGGAATGCATACTGTAAATGTATTTCCATTATTCAGCAGGCCTCAATTTCATCTTTCGTGGTGGTACAAAACTGCAGTAAGTGTACAGCTTCACTCTTCATTGCCTCAAGCCATCTTTGAATTTCTAGTTATTCTGTCTGCTTTGATTCTTGACTTTACTAATGTGAAATTTGCCACTAAATCATACTCCTTCACTAACTCAAAAAGTCTCCAGCCTTCTTATTAACATCTCACTTTCAGCCTTGGTATTGATTCTCGCTGTGCTGGTTAGAATGTTAGTGAGCCAGTAATAAACACACAAGAAATTGGTTTTTAAATGAAGAATCTTAGTCTTCCACAGTACGGCTAAACCTACTGCCTTTATTGTGCCATTCAACTCTGCAAGGTTGATGTGCTGTGTGTCTGATTCAGTGTGTCTGATGGCATGTGTCTTTGATGGCAGACCCGTTTGATCCAAATGATACACCAGCTGCCAACGAGCTTGCTTAAACCCACACATTGAACTCTGACATTCATCCACCTCTGGTAGGATCATTCAACTTCACTTTGTCTATAGTCTCTTTTAACATCTTCCTGAGCAGGGTATCATGCATTTGGTCATCCCATCTTTTTGTCACTGCACTTCAAGATGCTGCTTGTTATATACAGCCATCTCCATACCGGGAGATGTCCCACAAGCTTGCTGCAGGAGGAAAAGACTTTTCTGTTAATTACTTTGGAGATGTCTGAGAGTATGTTACTTCATTTCCACTGCAAAATCCCCTCCCTTCCCTCGAGCATCAAATCAAGCACTTTACCGCCATCTGTCAGGGGTCTTTACTTATGAGACTAAGACATAAGTGTTCTGCAACACATGAGGCTAGCAGTATGTCCTCATTAACATAGTTTGTTTCAGGATAGCATAGTTCTTACACTGGATTTCATTATCTGTAGTTTGATATTAAGCCCAAATCCTAGTCTGGTTAGGCGGTACCTCTTGCTCTGGAACATAATTGTTTGGTATGGCCAGAGTGACTACATGTAAAAAAAAAAAAAAAAAAGGGTGCCCTGAGTTCTAATAGAGAGACATTTGATCCTTGGCAACATCACTCCTTTAGTTTGCTGGTGCTGATGTCTGCATCAGTTGTAAATGTGTCATCATAAGGAATTAACCTGCCATTTTTTATCCATTGCTGAAGTTCTTATACATACTCCCGACTTGATGGGGTACTCCATTGTGCAGATTTGTAGCTTGTTAGGCATATATTACCTTCCACCCATTTCCATGATGCTATCCATTTGTTTTGTCAATAATTGAATTCTGTGAAAATCAGGTTCATCATTGCAGAGCACTGCACACATTCAATTCTTTCCTGAGTAACCACACCTCACCTGACGGTGAAATGGACATCCCTCCAAGTGCCTTGTGTCAATGCCAACTAATAAATCAAACTCCAGGGGTTTTCCATGTACCACTAAAGTGTTTATCAAAATGATTTCTTTATCATCTACTCTGAGGTCAATAGCTCCAACTCTACATGCATACACCTCACCACTGGTCATTAATATATCTACACTTTTTCCTTTTGCATGTTAGGCACAGTTTTCTGCTGACAGTAGTACAAAAGTAACTGGAGACTATTAGTACAATGCAAGTTTTTCCATGCACAAAAACTTCAACTATGAGTGGCACCAAATTTACATCTTGCCACGTAAGAAGATTGGTGCTGTAATCTTGCCCTTCTCCGAAGCAATCCCATGACAGATAGCCCAGCTCCTGATACTGAAAGCAGCATATAACATTTCTGTGAGGCAGAACTTTGTCATGTGGCTGGGCTTATTGCATGGTAACTTATTTCAGTGACCCCCACCAGTCTGTTAACATCATGCAATGGTCACATAGCTGCTACCGTTGGTCCTACTTCCAAAGAGTTGTCCTTTAATATTACTCTGACTGACCAGTATCTGGCTATTGCTCATGTCATTCATCCAAGAGAGGTCTGGAAGAAATAGCTTGACATAATCTGGTAACTCAGCCACAAGGCTACACTCAGTCATGCCACTGAATGGAATGGTGAACTTCTGCTAGGCAGATGTCTACAAATTCCCTAGAGTACAATAAGTTCTTTATGCTAGAGAAATCACCCTTTTTCTTTCTGCTTAGCTGCTGATACACAATGAATGCACTGCTCACAAGACAGTCTATCTTTTTTTTTTTTAACCCTATACAGATAGCATACCCAACTTTGCTTTTTCAATCCATTGGACTAGTTAGGATCCATACCATCAAACTCCGATATGGCTTTGGCATCGAATGTATGTGCCATTGGGACAAATGCTAAAATAGCTTGTGTCAAAAATTAAGAATTAGTGCAGGCTTACCAACATATCAACACTGACAAAAACACCAACAGTTGCCAAACTGAGGAATTGTTTTGAGTTCGGCTTAAATAAAGCATTTGCATAGGAGGCAGAGGGATAACACTAAATACTTGTTGGCTATTTCTGCACCCCCACTCATAAATACATTCTAATCATGGCTGTTTTACCTTGCTATATATTGTTAATATACGTACTTCAACTAGTTAGTTCTGTCGAAATTTACATCAACATTGGAACTGGATTCATCTATTTTTGTCATCCAAGTGAAGAATAGCATGCAAAGATGCCTGGTTTCCATAGGATCAAAATTCAATCATGGATCACTGAAAATTCACAAATTTCTGAATGAAGCATGCCACTACTACATGGAAGTTGTCATGTTGCAATCAATTGGTATTAGATTTGGTTGTAGACAAATTCATTTGAAAAGGGTTAAAGTGAATTCTCATTATATTGACTACATAAATCTTGTGTGTTTTATCAATAATATTAAAACATTGGGAAATATATCAGAATTTTATAAAATGCCCTTTTGATCAGTATCTCCAATTTTTTAAAACCAATTTCCTTTATATAAAATTTCATAGAATAAATGATTTTTGAAACTTTCTTTTTTATTTTAAACGGCATGCTCAGCTTGGTTGGAATACCATTTGGGAGCCTCTGATTAAAAAAAAAAAAAAAAAAAGTTCATACAAATACACCATGGGATTGTTCAAGAGACATACCCAACGAGGTTAAAAAAATGTTACTTAAAACATATCTATGTTCCTTGACAGCTGTGAGTTCAATCCCTGGGACTGGTAGTTTAAAAAAAAAAAAAAAAAGTCATATACACTGGATTAGTGGAAGGAACAAATTTGAATATTAAATAGGATTTTAACTTAATTTTTTTTATCATTTCACCCCAAGTAAAGCAATAAATCCACCAAGACGTAAGGGGGTGGTGTCACTGAGTGTGAAAGAATAGGAGAAAAAGAAAAACAAAAGAAGAGGAATTAAGAAGACAGAAGATAATGACTGGCATTGTATTTAAATTTTTGAAGAACAAAGTTGGCTGGAAAGTAAAAAGCTGAAAGAGAGTTCAGTAAGTGAGAAGTGCAAGAGAAGAAACTGTTAGCATAGAACTTAAGGTTACATCTAGCAATTTCAACTTCAAAATGATGGGGCCTAGCTGTCAATCTAGTACTGCTCTTAAATTCATAAAGTTGAGGTAGCAAAGAAGAAAGCTCATCAGAACAATTAACATGAAAAAATTTATAGAAAAGGCAAAAAGAAACTGTTACAGTGGGAAAGTGACTGAAATTAAATATTCCATAAGCATGTGAAATGATTGAAGGGTTTGTTTCAAAATTCTAAAAAGGTTTCTGAGTATGACAAGATACCTAAAGCAGGCTGGTGGGGGATAACTGTCAAAATGTTAAAAAAAAAAAAAAAAAAAAAAAAAAAAAATGTTGACGTTACAATTCATTTTATTACAGATTCAATAGCCATGTTTATGTTCTTTTTGTGACTATCAGATCATGTGTATTTTGAATGAATGGCAAAACAACAGACTTAGAGAATATTAACATTTATCTCCAATTTCATTGTTCTGCCAAAGTGATTAATGCTTTATAACTGAAATATTTCAAGCAATTTTTGAAAGGTAGCCATATTTATTTGATAATGTAAAATTCTTCATTTTGGTTAATATTTTTTAATGAATTGGAGTGTATGAATGTATATATGAAAAAAAATTGTGATAATTGTTTCTTTTTTTAAATTTTTCATTTATTAATTAAGTTGTTAAAGTATATTTAAAATATTCTCAAATTAAAACTGAGTAAATACTGAAAATGTAATTGGTTAATCCTGGTCATTAATAAAATTTTGTTTAGTCAGTTTTCATTTCTCATATATTCAAGGCATAAATAATAGTAAACAATAGAAATGAAGTAGCAGTGGATAGATTCTCCAAATCTGTTATAGCTTTGTCTTTAATAAAAGAAAAAAAATACAATAATGGTTCTGTTAAGACTGTATAAAGTCCCAAGTCTATTTCTTTTATTCTGCTTTGGAGAGTAGAGATACAATAACCAGTTTTAAGTAACCCATTAACTGTAGATGATGGAAAGTTATCATTGCAATCTGCTTACTCAACTGGAAAGCTGCAGTTGAATGGATTGAGCATTTTAAAATTTGTTGTTGTTAAAACATTGTTAAAAAGGACAATATTTCATCTGCCACAAACACTTATTAGCAGTATAGAAGTATGGGGGGAAAAATTGTTTACCAGATAGTGTAAAACAATGTTTTTTCACAAAAATTGATTAACAAATCTATAGTGGTTGTATTATTAGTCACTTTTTATTCTTGTACCAATCTGTTTTTTCTCATTTCTTTTCATTTTTAAAAATAAAAAGATTTTTTTGAAATCAACAAATAATATAAACAATTACCATATATACTCGAGTATAGTGAAAGTTTTTATAATCAGTTTTTGATGAAAAAAAAGGGCGAGGACAGGTCACAATATACATGGTCAATTTCTTTTTTGAAGAGTTTAACATTCTTGGTGACTGAGTGCACTAAACAGAAATCATTTTTTTTTCGGTGGGGGGGTGATAGGGCAGTTAAAAATCCAGGTAAAAAAAAATTTCGGAGTAGAATTATACATGAAGTTGGCTTATACACGAGTATATATGGTAGTCAGATTGACCAATTCCAAATGATGGTATCTTAAGGTAGGCAAGAAAAACAAGTAGTCAACCTGAATACACAAAGTTTTATTTTGGTTAAAGTGAGTCTTAATTATAAACTGCTGGAATAATTATTTTATTAATGCTTCTAAAATATTTTATGTGTGGATGGAATTCTAAACTAATTTGGGCAACCAGAAATTACAGATACTGGAAAATAAGGGACATTAATAAAGAGTCATTATTGAACGAATATTTCTAATATTCCCTCTTTCTAACATGTAATTAAAATGCTAAAAAGCAAGAATAACAGTTGGTTATATTTCCTCAAACAACCACAATACAGTTCATATCACAGTTTTTAATTTGGTTTAACTTTTATTTTAAAGACAAGCTTTTCTCTTTTTCACAACTGGGATTAATATCTAGATTCTGTCTACACATGAAAAATTTTATGCAATCAGGATAATCTTAATTTTACCTGATTTCATATTTTTTATATATACCTCTTTAATTGGCAGAGCTTCAATTATTGGGGTAGGCCAGAAAATTGTGCTGCACCAATCTTCCTTGTGGATAGGATCTACCTGCCTTGAAAAATTTTTTTAAAGTTTGGTATGACATGGTAAAATGCATAAAAAGATTGTTTTGTGATAATCTTCCAAGGACAATGTATTCTTGCCTTGAAAAATCAGCATTTTGACATCTTGGTTTATACCTGAACCCCCCCCAAAAAAAAACAATCTCTGTTTTAGATGGAATTTATCACCACCACATGGCAAGCCCATCGACAGAGCAGATATTTTCCCCACAAGTAAGTGAGCTGTTTTAAATACTGTGACAATTACTGCAAATTGTACTGTTAAAGATTTTGAAAAATTTCTTTGGTGCAACTTTTTTGCAATAAAGTTTCCTTCATAAATGTTAAATAAAACAGTATTTAATAAAATGTCAGCATGGAGGAGCTTCCAGTGTTTGGATATTAACTATTCGTTGCCACTACAATTGATAAGTCCTTGTAATTTCAACAATAACAATAGAATGTTATTAGATCTTGGGATCATAAGAGGAGTTGATCAGGAAATAGGCAGCCAAATCATTTTTATAAATATAAATGGTTTAAGAATTATCATTTTCATGCTAATTAAATCTATTTGCTCAGTCTAAAACTCCAATTAACAATAGTAATGATTATTACTCAGTATTTTTATTTTATTTGAATTTATTCTAGCTGAATTTTCATGTACTAGTAAATTATTACCTTTTTTTGACCATGTGTCTATTTGGATTTCAAAATACTGAAACTGTTATTGCAGAAAAACGTTTTTGTGAAATTTGAACATCATTTGCTCTCAAATTCATCAAAGTATGAATAAATGTCTTAAATTTCTTACAAAAATAATCCAACAATTTTTTTTATATTTATGAGATGGTTTTCTTTAATGACTCAGCATTTTCATCATTTCAGGTTTCATTTATATTGAACAAATCAGGCAGCATCCAGTGAACACAAAATTCACTAAAAGCAGAAGCCGACAAATTATTTTACTACTGACTACATATCACCAGTGTTTTTTTTTTTATAAGAGATTACACACATAATCTGGCTTCACCTTTAATGCATGTCAGTCAGAAAAGCTGAAGAGAGACTAGCAGAAAACCAAATATTGTTTAAAAAAAAAAAAAAATGGTTTTCATTGGAACTTTAATTCATAAATTTTATATAATGCAAAGGCTTTTTCAGTTAAGAGTGGAAAATACTAATGATGCTGTTGCAGAGGTCAGAAATTCATCATTCAGCAAGAATATAGAAACAATTTCAGAAATTTCTTTTACATTAAAAAGTCCTTTTTCAAAAGATCATACTCATATATTGATGGCCCACATCATTCTATATTTTTCTCAGGATTCTTTTTCTTGTAGTCATTTAAGGCAGCTTTGATGGCATCCTCAGCAAGCACTGAAATAAAACAATTATCATCATCATCAACTGCATAAACAATAGCACTAAGAACATTAATCTAATTTAAAGCTTGCACCACAAGTCTTCTCCATATTACAGCGTCTCATGTCAATGCAAGAAAAAAAAATTCTTGTTTCAAAATTAAGAATAGTTGCAGCTTTTCAAGGCTTTAGAAAATGTGTGTACTGTATGGGTAAGTGCAGATAAATAGAAATGCTTCTAACAAACTATTAACCAGATATTGTGCATAATATAGAATTGAGAGCCACCTATTTTGAAATGAATGTTTTATGAAATAAAGAGAATTTGTCATTAGCAGATTTTGAAGTTTTTAATCTTTCAGTTATTGAATTTATCAGATTTGTTATCTTTTCTTATAGGATATCCAGCTCTACTGCTTTCAAAACACAAAGCTGTTTTAGTTCAAATATCTGTCACTGAGTATTAGAAGGAGCCTCTCCTTCAGAGGCATTGATTAACAACTACTCCATTCTTCAATTTCTGTCATCACATGCACAAAAATTTTTTTTGATAGCTAAAGTTAATCTGAATAAAACTTAGTAGTTTCCTTTGCTTTCTTAGTGTATTGCTGTTGCCCTGGAGTTCAAGGCATAAAGATATAAATGTGCAGTTATTTTTTATTGTTTTTATATCTTATTAAAATACCAATTCTGAATCAAATAACGGCATATATTTACTTGTCATGCTACATATTTAGAGGATTAATACAAAGTTTTTGTAATTGTTCTGTCCATTTGTCAGGAGGTTTCAGCAATTGACTGCCAATTTTCTCATTTTTGTTATTTTTATATTAAGTCAAAAAATAATGCGCTATTTATTGGGGTTAGGTTGATTTTTTTTCTTTTTGTGTTTGTATGTGCAGAATATCATGGTTAGTAGATTTACATATTTTCTATATGCTGTGTCCCTTCAGGGCATGAGTGATCATATCTTTCCACAATTTCCGGTCCTTTGTATCTCTTAATAATGTTTGTCTTTTTATGATCTCTCCTCATCCCTGTCCTGCCATCCATTTACACAAGCTCATTAGGTGGGTTATATATTGTTTTCCTCTATCCCTCTTGCTTTCAACATATCCTGTGTGTGTCAAATTTTCTGAACCCTCTTTCCCCATTAGGTGCCCTAAAAATTCCAAATGACTTTTTCTGAGGCTATCATTTGGTGGTCTTGGTAATGCATTAGTCTCATAATCAAGTATAAGTATCCTTTTTCCATTTTCTCTAAAACTCATTGCTCACATGTTCAGTCCATGGAACCCTGTATTATTAACAGGAAATAATAAATGAAAAATAATCTAAATAACCCTATTGTTCTGCTTGCAACTCTTAAAAAAAAAAAAAAAAAAATCAGATTTCTTGGTGTGTGTGTATATATATATATATATGAGAGGCCACATGATCTGTGTAATGGAAATACTGAAAAAGATTTAATGTATAATCTAATACAAATTCTACATTTTGAAAGACCTTAAATGTCAATGGCAGACAAGGTCATCTGTTCTGAATCAGGCAAAACAAACATTTTACCTATTGGCTGTTTATGTCAAACTAATTATCAAAGAGAAAATATTCTTATGGAATAAATCAGGCATTTTAAAACAGATTAGCAAAAAAAAAACTGCTTCTTAAATGTTAAGACTTGCTATTTGTCTTCTTACTAGAACAAAATGATGTTAAACTTATTAAATATAGTAAGAAAATAAAATGGTTCAAGCGATAGTGCAATCTTGATAATAATGCATCAGAAAAACTGATGTTAGTCAAAGTAAGTTAATATAAATCTTATATAAAAATAATGTCTTGAACATGTCTCCATAAGTTATCATAAACATTCCTAAAAAAATTAAGTTATGATTAACAAATCATATTTCAACTACTGCTCACCTATTGTGACTATTATCTCTTCACATTAGTAAAAATTCAAACTTTTAGCAGTTTTAATATATATGAGCGAAAGAAAAATAAAACGTATTTATTTCCTGATCCTGAAATTTGTTCAATTTCAAGGTTTCAGTTTTGTCAAAAAAAAAAAAAAAAAATCATTAAATATACATGTACACTTATGAACAATATTATTTATTGTAAAGATTGCTCAGTTCAGATTTTATTACAATTGGATTTTCTCCATTTGAAGAAATTATTATGAAAAATTAATTTTTAACATCAGTTCATGAAACTCATTTGATAGATGTTAAGAATAAATTGTAGAGTAATGCTCTAATTCTTGGTGGAAAGAAAATACCAAATGAACTTTTAATCTTATTTTGCATAAAAATAAAAGCTTCTGTTAGGACTTTTAAATATCATTACAACACACTCAATGTGGGCCCTAAATGATTTTTTCCATGTCAGAATTATTTAGTGTTTTATGACTAGCAGTAAAATCTATGAACTAAGGTCTTCAGAGCAGGTACCCACTGATCAAAAGGAATAAAATAAATAGTTAAATAATTGAAAACTTTCAGGAACAAATGCCACTTGGCCAGAAGTTACAAAGTTTCACTCACAGGCTTAATTTAAAAATTAAGAAAAGTTCTGATGCCATCTGTTGTGGGGGTACAGGTTGCCTATTGACAGAGTTCCAGGTTGCAAGTTATGCATTGTGAAGTAGAGATGGGCAAAGAATTGGTAGGAGAGTTGGAGTTTTCACCAGCTTAATATTATCATGTGTCAGTCTTTCATGTCAGAAATAGCAGATGTCCAAGTGTCACCTCCCTACTTGCCACCAGATCATGCAAATGAATCCTTGAATAACCAACTGAATATATTGGAAACAGGATTTGCCTTTTCATTTGCAATATTTTCACCTTTCGTTTACTTGTGAACAGACAAGCCAATTTTTGTGCTCACTGATGCAAATAAGAATAGAGACACAACATGGGGTGATTTGTCTAGTTGGTGAGAATGGACCCCATTGTATGATGACATAACCACTCAAATTTTTTAATGGTATTATTTTTTTCCAAGATTTTCTGACTTTAACCAATTTTGTCAAGAATGATGCTTGTAAAAGGTACCTTTCTTTCCAGTTTTCTTTAAAAATAAACTAAAAAAAAAAAAAAAAAACTTACTTGAGCAATGTAATTTTACAGGTGGAAGGCATAACTCTTTTGCTATTTGGTTATTTTTTATTTCAGATGCTTCCTTCAACTACAAAAGAAAATAAAGGAAAAAATTTGATTATTGATAACTTCTACAAATTCTAGACACAAGTAAGAAAAATCTACAGAAAGTTCCAAATTGAGACAAACTACCAGTTGTGCTTAGTGTCTTTATAAATGATATCTAGACATATGAACATCCATTTTAGTATAAAATGGAAAATGTATTAAAAATGACCAACATTTTAAAAAATAAAATAAAAAGCAACTTTAAAAAAGGAGTGAACAATTAGTTAAAGGTACCACAGAGCAACCAAAAAGATACTTTGCTGTAATATAGCAAATGATAATAGCTTTATAAATTAACAAAACTTCACATCTTTGCTATCATATAATTTTAATGAAATTTTCATTGTTCAAGAGTCATTTTCAAGTATTTTGTCTAAAAATTAGCCTTTAAGTTTCTTTATATATTTATCTTTATGAAGATGTCGAATTTTAATTGGTTGCAAATACTTACAGATTTTCCTTTGACCCATTCAGTGGCGAGAGAACTAGATGCAATGGCTGATCCACACCCGAAAGTTTTGAATTTTGCATCTACAATCTTTCCATCATCATCAACTTTTATCTAAGAGAAGAAAAATTATTGAAGTTTAAAAAAAAAAAAGAAGTCATGCTTTATACAGATCTCTTCAACTTAAGACATTAATTGGTAATGGACTTATTTCTACATAAGAAAAAATTTTCCCACTTTATAATAATTGTTAAAACCTTAGGTTTCTTTATAAACAAGTGAAAAATTCTTAAATACTATCTGGACATAGAAAGCAGCAAAGACAAACTTTTGCTCAAAAACACTTTGAATTGTACAAGAAAAAGAAAATTTTAAAATTATGATAAAAGTGAAAAGTTGATTAAGTGTGTGTGTGTGTGTATATATATATATATATATATATATATATATATATATTATATATATAAGAGATTATAATAAAAACATTTTAAATTGCTACACAAAAGCTTTCATATTTCAATACTCTGATTGTACTTCGTCAGGCAATGGTTGGTAACTAATGATAAAATGATTTTTTAGAGAAATTTAAAAACAAATTGTGACCTCTTTTCTGAAAGTTAAAAGTTAATAGAGTTAAAAATATACTTGTGGATATATCCCAATTAACCAATTAAAATGTCAGATCTACATTAAAAAAAAAAAAAAAAACCTTTTCTCATATATATATATATATATATATATATATATATATATATATATATATATATAAATATTCAAACATTGAAGTCAACACTCTGAGGCAACAGGCTGTTTCATGCTAGACGCAATCATCAGGCTGCAATTGCGTCTAGCATGAAACAGCCTGTCGCCTGAGTGTTGACTTCAATGTTCACTTTTCTAAAACATACGCTCTATCTCTGATATTTAGCAATTTATCCCATAAATATAGCACACCTTAAATATATATATATATATATATATATATATATATATATATATATATATATGCTTCTCCCCACTTTCCAGACAAAAAGATTATTATTTTGATTTTAATGTTTTCTTTTTGATGGTGGGGGATTCCTTAACAAAGAAAATGTTTATTAGAAAATTCACATTATTTAATATTTTTTTTATACAAAATTTACTTTCATTTTGTTCTATTTAAAAATAATTAACATACAAAAAGAAATGTTTTAATTTAAAGACAACATCTACAGAAATAATTTCACTGTTACTCTTCACCAGAAAATTAAATAAAAAGTCATGTGTAAATTGAAACTATCAGAAACTATCACAATGAATGAATTTTTGCACAAAGGTTTTCACCTTATCTCTCTCCTGAAAATCATGGGTCTCAATATCTTACTTTCTTTTTTTATAAAATACCTGAATCCCCAAAGACTATTAATGAGAATGGTATTGGAGTGGTTTCTTGTTCAGCATAGTTTTGAATTCAGAATTCCAGACTTAGCTTGCTTACTCCATATTCTGTAACAACAACATTTACATCACCAGAACATTCTGAGTAGAAGGTACTTTAATAGATATTTTCATATCTAAATTTTAAAAAGACATCAATATTAAGAGAACTTAAAACGATTACTTGGTTACTTATTTTAGAGCATCATTTTACTTACAATTATTGTCATATGACACAGACAATAGTCAGTGCATTATATAAACAAATTAGCTGTAAATAATCAAGTAACTTTTTTTTATAGCAATCTTATTGCCAATTGTTTTTACCTTTATATAAGTAGCAAAGTAATCATTCTAAGTAACAGTTAACCAAAATAAGTGCTGCATAATTTGTTGTAACTTTAAAACAATATCACAGAACCTCATATTTTTCAAACTATAAAAGAAACAAAAACATCAATTGAATTTTACATTTTCAATGTTTATTTAAGACAATAGAAAAATTATAGGAAATATGATACAAATTAATAAGGAAACATTTTCTAAAGAATTTATTTTTTGTTAAAATAAGACTAAATTTTCTAGAAGCACTTCAATTTATTTATGGTAGATTATGAAGACTAAAGTTAAAAAACAACTCTCATAAGGTGCATTTATTTAGTTGATTGTTTTAATGGCTATTCAAGTAAAAAAAAAAAAAAAAAGAAAAAAAAGAAAACAATAAAACTGTTCATTCTTTTAAAAACAGTTCCACATCCTCATATTTTTCCTTTATAAATGTGAATTTCTTCTCATATTACAAGAGTTTTAAAATTTGTTTTTATATCCATCAGCACAATAAAATTTATGGGCAAAAATTAGAAATGTATAGGATGTTCTGTGAAACTGATTAGAAAGACATTTTGCCTATGTTGGATAATTTCATCAATTTTAAAAAGTTTGAGAATGGATGTGAGCTTTTAAGAAAGCTATGTTTGATCTTGATGACAATGCTGATGGATTTCTTTCAAAATATTAATTTTTCATCCACCCCATTATTAAATATTCACAGATTTTCCATGCACCCAGAAAATTTTAACCATCCCTTTTATTTTCAACCACCCCATCTATTTAAAACTCAAGTGTACATGGATTATTGTATGAATCAAATGTTTCTTTGGCCTAGAGTGTGAAATGATTTATAAGAAAAAAATTTTTTTGCATGATAAAGACTTAACACCCACAGAACAATATCTTTTCTTTAATAAGGATAGATATTATAAACTGAAACTCAAATGATATTTCCCATATAAATATACACTGAAAATTGTACTAAAATTGGTTGGTTAATATTAATTTTATTGTAAAAGTATTAACTTGCATAATAAAATTCATCATTATGTACAAGAGAAGGTTAAAAAAAAAAAAAAAAATTAAAAATTCATACAAATTTTCATTTAAAAAAAATAATCAAAATTTAAAATAAACAATTATATTGTTTCATAAAAATAAATGTTTTTTCTGCAATTGTTTAAATTTAGGTTCAAAATTGAATATTAAAATGCAAAGTCAAATCTGATATATAAACAATTTGCATAACTTTTTGTATAAATAATGAAGCTCAACTTTTTTTAAAAAATTGGTTCAAAGTAGTCGATTTTTCATATCCTTATCCCTCAAGAGAAGTTAACTACTCTTATAGCAAAATGTTTTTAAATAAGTATATTCTATCATAATGTTATCCTGAGAATTACATATTATTAAATTTGCTTGTAGGAAAAGGATTTAGCACTACTAACTACTTTTACAGAAATATATTGATTTGCAAGCAGCAATGCACCAATGCACTGTTTGTAATTTATAATAATGGTGCATAAGTCAATTTCATTAGTTATATCACTTGTATGGTTTTTTTTACAATAATGTTTACTCTGTACAAAATCAAAGAGCCATTCAAGGTAGAAATAGAGTAAGAGGCACAGTTTATGTAGATACATGGGGAAGAAAATGGTTAACTCTAGACTTGAACAGGTTAAGATTGTAGTGATTGGGGAAGCATCTTCTTGGGAGTCAGTTCCCCAAAGCAGCAGTTTGTGGAAAGAAGCTGCTGAAATGAAACTTACATCTCATCAATGGAATAAGAAAGGAATGCAGGTGGTTTGCTACAGTGTGTGGGTCTTAGCTCAGGAGAGGAAATGTCATACTACTGTAAACTGTCCTTCAGGTTGTCTTTGTAGCATTTGTAAGGGAGACATTGATTTATGTGACCTTGTGCCAGTTCTCCAAACAGTAACTACTTTATAATCTAGTAGTCTTCCATCTTGATGACATAGACCGACCATTGCTTCAATAAATACATATTTTGTTCTGTCAAGAATTTCTATATTGGTGACTTTTTCCTGCCACTGTATAGCAAGGATGGAGCGCAGGATATGTTAATGAAATATCTCTAGTTGTTTCTGGTACTGTCAGTAGACAATCCATGCTTCACAGCTGTACAAACATGACATTAGGACAACAGAATTATACACCTTGAGGTTTGTGGCCATGGTAATATTGTGATGGTTTGACAACCTGCTTCATAGTTGTTCTAGAACTTTCCTTGCTTCACTAATTCTGGCTAAGATCTTTTTTCAAACAGCAATCACTAAAGATAAAACTTCCCAGGTATTTGAAACTGTCAACAAGTTTCAGCTGTCTCATCAATGGAGTCGGATGCAGGTTAGAAAAGCACCTTGGTAAGTTAGACTGATTTGGTATCCCGACTGTTTAGAAATCTCAGTAGATATCATAAGCATCACCTGTAGGTCTTTTGGCTTATGGACCTTCAGTACACAATCATCGACAAAGAAAGCTTTCCGGAGAGTGGCTTTGTTTTGAGAGTGGCTTTTACAAGTTGAATATAGATTCATCTTAGTGACAGCACATGTACACACCGTCCTTTGATTGCAGCACTGCTTGTCTAATGACACAAATGAAGAATAAATTGAACAGGGATGTTGCTAGAACACAGCTGTATTTTACTCCAATAGAGATGTTAAATGGGGGTGACTGGTTGTAATAGGAGAGCATCTACTTGGCCATGATATCATAGAAGAGTCTGATGATTTTGAAGAACATGTGTGAACAACTATAGCAGGCAAGCATTGGGCAAAGAGGTTCCCTGCTGACATGTATCAAATTCCTTGGTTAGGTTGATAAAAATGTTAGAGACTAAGATTCTGTTCATCACACTTCTCTTCTTCTCCTAATGAAAAACATGTCCACTCCACCATACTGTGACACAAGTGAAAAGTACATGGAGCTTATGGCAGTTTGTCTCTTGATGAAATAAGTCAATTCAAGACATGGGCAATTGACAGATGAGAAATGCACCAGTAATTTCCATAGGAAGTAAATGTTTAACCTTTAACAGGTAAAGAGAGTAAAATCAGATGTTATAAAACAATCCAGTATGTTAAGAATTAAGTAACAAAAACTTTTTATAGACGATTCCAGTTTGTATCAATCATAAGCAGAAACTAATCATGTATGAAACAAAATAAACAAGGAAAAAAAATTAGTCAAGTAAATCAACAAAAAATAATCCGACATAATGTAAAAGAGTGAACAACATTTTCCATCATAACTTTCAATTGGTGTGCTCACCTGAAGTTTCATGACATCTCCACATGCAGGTGCACCAACAAGACCAGTGCCTGTGTTCTTGTCATTCTTGTCCAGAGAACCCACATTCCTTGGATTTTCGAAATGGTCAATTACCTTAACAGAAAAAAAAAAAAAAGTACTATTTTCTAATAATGTAATAGAATGTTAATTATAAAAGAAATAAAAATAAAAGCATTAAAGAAGCGTTTCTCAACCATTTTTACTTCAGGGTGCGCTTATAGAATAACTAAAACTTTTGGGTGCACTTTAAATTTTAATAAGGAAAACTTAATCATGAAATTTGAAAATATGAAATTTTGGTTTAGCATTCCCAAAGAATATTAGTAGTGTATTTAAAAGGATTTATGAAGAATGTATTTTTTTTATAGAGGCTGATAACAAATGATTTAAATTCCTTGAGGAAGGCAAAAAGGAAAGGATTATCCAGTCCTTAAAGATTAAGGGATTTAGCATTCAGTTTAAAATACCAAATGACAAAGACATGGAAGCCATGTGCTTGGTGTCTAACATTTTAAAAATACAGATTTTTTTAAATATAAAAATAATTAATATTCTTATGTTAGCTTGTTGCACACATGGTTACCTTTCATGGTACATTAGTACACCGAGGTGCTCCAGTTGATAAACACTGCTCTAAAATGTAATGTATTTTGACTTTTAAGCCCAAGCTCCCAAAAGTCAACATGTGTCATTTTTTTTTTTCAATTGAGGAAATAAAGCTTCAGAAATTAAAATGTCTTTTGCTACAATTTTGATAATTTTCTATTTAACTTTTCCATATACGAGTAATAAATGCTTTAAAAGAAATTCAAACTTTAAAATTATGAGCATAATTGTTTTGTGATTTTCAAATTGGCAGAAATGCATGCAGTTTGAGCCTTACTTGAAGTTTCTGATATAATTATATGATGTCTTATAAACATTATTTATAGTGGGTACATCTGTTTAAGTTAACATCCCTGTTTTTTATTTTCTTAAATAGTGAATAACAACTGGCTAAGACTGAAGAATTTCTTTTTTTATTCATTTCACTCCAAGCAAAGTGACAAAGCCATGAAAGGACTTTTTACTGAGAATAAAAGAATCTGAGAAAAGTCATTATCAAGGAGAAAAGATGATAAAAAATGGGATTTAAGGAGACAGGAGAAGACAATTCACATTACATTTAAATTTCTGAAGATCAAAGTCGACTGGAAAGCAAGAAGCCAGAAGAGAGTTCCAAGAGTGAGAAGTGCAAGAGAAGAAATTGCTAGACTTAGCTACCAATCTAGTACTGTGCTTGAATTTGTAAAGCCAATGTACCAAAGAAAGTTCATCAGAACAGTTATCATGAAAATATTTATAGAAAATAATCCAATTTCATGTTTAAGAAAATAAAAAAACAAGAACATGCATCAACTAAAAAGAAAGTATATAAGAAATTATGTTGGATTAAAAGAATCCATTACACAAACAATATGACTTATAATATCACTAACATTTTTTTTATTTGTTTTAATTTTGCTGAGAATATATCTTTTTTAATTGTATCTTGCCAAATTTTCATTCTGAAGAAGGCCAAATAATGTATATGTACATTTTGAATGGAAGCTGTAGAGGATTCTTTTTAATTTTCAGCTTTTATAGAATTCACTGAGTTTCTTTGCCTGTGTAATGAAAGCGACATATTTTTTCTTCCAAAATCACTGATTTTTACATGAAGGCTTCACAGAAACATTGCTAGTGTTTTTTTTGTTTTTTTTGTATGATAATTTTTTTCCACACACCTTGTAATATTTAAAAATGGGCCTTTAATTTAAAAACTGCCTTTCATATTTACAAAGTAAAATAAGCATGTCATTAAAGCTTTGATTATTTAAAAATTTATTAAACCGTAAGTGTGTGTGTGGGGGGGGGCATTAAATATTTTGTTTCATTTCATCCTCTTCCTCCAACTAGTCTTTTTGGGAGGATATTTTGAAAGCTAGAAAAAATTAAGGAATCTTGAAATGACATAGGAATTAATTTATTATTAAAAGATATGGCTCAGATTTATTCCCTTATGAATACATCAATTTTTAGATGTGTTACTGACATACTACATAGAGTCTTGTAGATGCTCATTTAAAAAGAGAGGGTCAAAATTTATTTTTGATATAACCATTGAAGAATTGGTAAAGGGTCCCAACAAGCAGAGGAAGACTGACAGCTTGGAATGTGTTGTAAGGATTTTATTTTGCAATATGTATTTATATACAGAAGTAAAATATCATTAGGTTTTTGAAATTTTTAAATTTAAGAACTCTTAAATATTCTTCAGGCTATGAAAGTCAAGGTAAACTATGGAGGATGCTAAGTGATGTAATTTAATACCGAATAAATGAAAGTGAGTAAACAGTGTTGTCAAAATTTGGTTTTCTTTTATTTGTTTACATATATTTATTTTACTTACTTATGTAATAATTATTTAAATTTGATAAATTATTTATTTTCAATATTAGGTTTTGATTTAATTGTTTTCATTTAATTTTTATAAAATTTTTGTGGACATGCATATTGGCTTGAGAAAAAGGTATATCTTTCTTTTAGGAAAAGAGATACTTGAAAAATCCAGGGCACAGATTTACATTTTGGCAAAGGATGATAACAGCACTTGTAAGAACCATCTGTCTAAGTTATTTTCTTTTTTAATGAGTGTGGTATTCTTTAGATTGAAGTTGTAATTGAATTTTTTTTTCTATGTATGACTAATGAATTTGATAAATTGTTATAAGATCCTTGTGTTCACGGATGGATTCTAAATGTTTAAACATCCTCCCACCAAAACTACTTTAGTGAGGGAGGATTATTAAAGTTGCCCAACATTTTTATTTAGTCAAGTTCTATATTTTCATAATTTAAAATATTAGAAAAAAAAAAATTACAAGATTTTATAATTAGCTCTAAAATCTAAATGCAACCAATAAAATATATCAACAGATGAGTAACACTACACTCTCTTCACATGAGTAAATTATTTTTTTCAATTTATTATGTAATGGATTTATCATCATGTAGGTTTTACTTTTTTATTCTGTTATTCTGTTTTACTCTAAAGATTAAAGAATAAAGTTTAGTAAAGAAAGATATTTCTTTTTCATATTTTAATTTCTTTTTATGAAACAAAATGTAAAAAAAAAAAAGTATAGATAAACTACAAAAAAAAAATGTATTTTTTATGTTTAGCCATGTTTAGTTTACATTTAAAATTTCATATGAAGGTGTGGGAATTATAAGCAAAATTTCCGAGTTTTTAAAAATGAAGAAAAAAGATAAAGAAATGAATGAATACTTGATGAATTTAAGAAAATCTAGTTAAGGAAAGAAGAAAGAAAGAACTACGTCATGAAATGACATCGCCAAGAAAAAAAAATCAATTTCTGTCGCAAGATTCTAAACAGGTGAAAGACACAGACTCCCCCACCTCCGCAAAAAATAACCCAAATACAGTTTTTAAAGAAATTAAAACAAAATTAAAGATAATAAATAATATATTTTTTAAATTACTTAAAAACTAACATGATTTTTTTTCGGTTTACTTTTTTTTAATATTAAACACTTAGTTTTAGTTTTATTTTCTAGAAAGTCTCTACTGCTCTAAAAGGTGTACATTATTTCATTTCAACAATAATTCAGCTCTTGGCACCACCCAGAAAGAACCCTAATCATAGTGGGGGTGGGTGGAGAAAAAAAAAAAAAAAGAAAAGGTAATCACTAGGTGTAGGTGACGTCTCCGCAAACAGCATCACTCCTAAGGGTCGGGGAGGGCACTAGAATTAATCCATTGTGCCTTTCCAATAGGGAAAAGGGAACGGAGTACTTACTCTTCTTGTTCGATGTGTACACTTGGGGCACCCACTTTAAACTAGGCACTGTGCCATATTCAATTCAAATAAGTGTTCCATTAAGTTATCCTCTCTAGACATTTTTTAGCACCAAATCAACAAGTAAAAAAGAATAATGTATAATCGAGCCTTCTCCGATAATAATAGAAACTAAACATCAAGTCAAGTATTATTTAACATTGAGAGTCAAAAAGGATATTGTGTCCTTAGCTTTTTGGATTTTTTTTTTTTTTTTTACAATTTCATTATCATTCAACAACTTACTTTTTAAAAGAAAACTACACTTTTCATAAGATGTGCTAGTAAAGAGTTAAAAATTATCAGGATAAAACTAAAAAAGTAATGAGTTTGTTAAATTAACATTTGAGTATTAATTTACTTTAAAATTCACTAATTGAAAAATGAATGAATCGTTAGGCATTCTCAATTCACAGCAAGTTGACTTTCTTTACCGCACAATATTAACAATATTAAAGTAATTTACCACTTTTTTCTTTCTGGAACGACATTTACAATTTCGTTTTCTTCCATCTTTTTGTTCTTTTAAAAATAAATGTTAATGACATAACAAACTTTCTACAGATCTTTTTTTTTTTCCAGTTTTACAAAAGAGTGAATTTTCTTCTTTTTTTTTTTTTTATTATTTCAATTGCCACAAAAAGTTTAGTAACTCGATTACGAAATCAAAACCCATTGATGCGTACAGCCTACTTAATGCCAGGTTTACAATAACCCTGGTTGGTTTTAATTAAAAATCTCAAAATTATTTATTTTACTATTTTTCATGTATCCGGATATTTTTTTTTCTTATCAAAGTTGATTTAGTAATTCAGAGTAATTACCCTATTTTTCATGTAAATAAATGTAATAAAATTAAATCGCAACATCAAAAATATATAAAAACGAAAAAAATAAATTACATTGCAGTTATTAAAAAAAATAATGTTACATAATAAAAAGGACAAATTACAAAGTAAACATATTTTTGCGCACTTACGTTTTTATGGTACAGAGCCATTGTCGGAATTCGAGAATCTAAAACGGGTTTTAGGCTGTATCGTAATGCTCTTAATAGTGCCATAATGTTTGCAATATTTGAGGTGTACCAAATTTATCGATTTTTTCGTGAAGTAGAAGTAGTAAGAAAATCAAAATATTAAACCAAGTGTTGAGTTTTTTTTTTCCTGGACAACACGCTTGTATGTTTGCACCGTCGTCTTGGGGGTGAAACTACTTAAATATTCCTAACAATAAATACGTATTTTTTTTTATTATAATCAATCATCGTATAGTTATATAATTATTTTTATAAGTATCAAATAATTTTAAAAAATTATTTTAATTTAATTATTTAAGAGTACAATTTAGAACACTCAATGAATCAGCTACAACTACTGTTGAGCTTTCTAACAATTTTCTTTTTTTCTTCAGACAAAAACAATATTATATAACTTGTCAATATTGTCATGTCATCATCATATCATGTGTACGACCGGGTTTTTTTTTTTTTTTACTGTTTAGTTAGTGTTTTATGATTTCACTGGTTGGTGCATTAAACTTTTACTTATAGGTTGATTACTTTCTTTTTTCACAAATATAAAAGTGAAAATTATTTTGCTAATATGATATTTTTAAAAAAGCTAAATCACTTTTTCAAATCATTTCAACAGGTGAGCACTTGTTTTTCGTACGCAGACATTAAAACTTGTATATTTTTTGTGTGAAGCTAAATGTATCTTTTTCGTCAGTAATAATAATCATGAAAACTCAGGGTTCGAATCCAGATAAAAGTCCGGATTTTTGTTTGAACGTTGGCCTAAAACAAACCAAAAACTAAAACAAACACAAGGTTGATGATGATAAACTCAAACAAAAGTAAAACTAACTCATTCAATTTCACTTGTTCTCACGTGTAAAAATAAAAATACACCTAACTTATTTTTTTTTTTTTTTTTTTTACAATTCATCTCAAGCAAGAAGGCGATAATGCCACTAAGACACAAGGAGCTACTGGGAGTTAAAGAGAACGAGGTGATTTTATAGAAGAAACCAGAAACCCAATACTAGGAAATAAGGGATAAAAAACCGAAACGAAACCTCTACTGTTCAAAAGACTAAGGAGGCGTGCGAACCGGACGATAGTCAAATTTCCACGTTAGTACCGTAGGGGCATTGTTACAAACTGTAGTGTAAACTAAACACAACTACCATAGGGCTTTCAAACAAACACCCCATATAACTCTTAATTTCTTCTTTGTCTTTGTTATTTCTGTATTTTGATAGGTAGGATAAATAAATTTAAAAAACAAATAAGTATTTTATTTTGAAAAACGAATTAAAGGACCAATAAAAAAATGAATTTGTAATTTTAAAATATGACAAAAAATATGTGTGGTGGTGGGGGCGAGTACTGTTTACGTGGTATGCTTAAAATTAGATTATTATAAGCTAAGCAGAAACTAATGCGAGCTTTCGAAAAAATTGCTCAATCACCCGCTACCGGCATTTCCCATTTTGTTTAGGACGCCGGGTAATGCCCACCAGCCCCACTTCGGAAGGAGAGGTACTGCCTGGGGGCGATGTCCCCTGGAATTTGATTTTATTATCTACCCCGTTAGAAACCAGAAATATAGCACCTCTTACTGGATATATATATGTCTTCAAACTGTTATGTAGGGTAAACTGACATTTATTGGTGAAGCAACAAGTGTTTGACATTAAGTCAACTTACAAATACGTAAACAATGAAGTATCGTGAAATCTCGCTGAATAATTATGGCGGGAATATGAAAGCATGGTTGTGTTATCGGTTCGGGTTGTGTTTATAATTTTATATTTCATTAATTGACAATATGAGCCAGCCATTGAAGGATACCGAAGTGGAGGAGTTTAAAGGTACTTAATATTTTATAATCTATTAATTTGATTAATAATACAGGAGTTGCTTCAGTTTGTACGTTCGTTTCTTGTTAAAGAAATTGAATATTGATTGATTGACGCAAAAAAAAATAAATATCAGTCATCTTTTTTAGACTAGTAGCTAGACAATTATTTAAAAAAAACTATAATTTTTTTCTTTTATTTTTATTGCTGTTTAGTTTGTATTTCCCCACTTCTTTAAAATATTTTGTCAGTCGTTATATTCTGCATATTGAAAGAAATGTAAAAATAAACTAGACTAGAAAAACATTTTATTTCAATATACAAAAAAATGATATCTGGTAAACATATTGGTCTCTACTTTACTAACTAGTGTCTTCGTTAATACATTTACCAAAAATAAATCCTTAAATGTTTTAATAATGACTATATTTAATCACGCCATTGCCTTATGGTATGATTTTTTTTTTTTTTTGCGCAATTACTTTCGCACCCCACTCCGACATGTTTTTCCCGTGACAACGGATAAAGTTCAGTGACAATTTGATGCCAAAAGTTGAAAAACGGCGAATTCCCAAACCTTTGAGCCCACATAAATTCCGCTAGGTATTCAGAAATCATCCCCCTGTTGGTGGGGCCATTCATGGCATTAAATTTAGCCTGGGTACGCTGCCACATTGCTTCAACTCGATTCGTTGTGACTCCAGTGTTGGGATCCACAAAGTCCTGAGTGTGGTTGACAGTGTCATGGTTGGGGTCTTCCAGCCTCTGAGGGTGGTTGACGAAATACTCAACGCACACATCACGGCAAAACTGATTCCAGTCAACCACAGTGTTTGGGCTGGAAATTTCCAAGTCCTTTCTTAGCTTTTCCACAGATGGTCGTTGGCTTCTTCTACAGTTAGTGCACCACTGGTACACAAGACCTATGATCTGCCAAAGGTGCAAATGGGATTTCTCGAAAAAACTTCCCTTCCGAATGCTTATTGTCTTCCGGCAAGCTTTCCGTGTACACCTCCAAATCCTATTGTCCACCGACCGCGAATAGGTTTGTTCTCTACAACGGCTGTTGCAAGCAATGCAGTCCATACTGACTGCTAGCAAACCATAGTTACGGCACCAGTCAATGCAATTATCAATATTGTTGTAAAACTGTGCTCCAATCTTCAAAATGGTGATGTTTTCAAAAACCTGTTGATTGGGAATGCGTTGAACACCAGTCATAATTCTTGGTTTTAAATGGACAGTACTAAAGTACGTGAAGTGATGAATGTAAGCAGTGCAAAAAGGATAGCCACGTGTAGTACAGGGCGAAATACAAGGTGGGGGGGGGTGCAAAGTGTAATAGCGCCTTTTTATTCCCCGTTCATAAAGTGTTTTCTGCACTTGATTTTTATCTCGCTCTCTTACACATTTGAACTTATACGTTTATTCGGTTGGTTGTGCATACAAATTAAAAACGTATTTTTTTTTAACTCCAGATTTTTTGCTAGTAAAACGTTAACACAAACTTTTTTACAACAAATAAAACAAAATAATAAGACTTAATTTTCTGTTTATTTTTTTTTTTTTTTTTTTTTTTAAATTAAGTACCTTGTTCATTTCTTCACTCTACTCTGAATTTAGTACATATTTTTAAAAATTCCCGTCAAAATGTTTGTTATTTACGAGGAAAGAACAAATTATTTTTTAATTATTTTAAAAAATTTTTTCCTCCTTTTCAACACTTTCTAAATTTGGGTAAAAAAAATTTTTTTATTTTATTTTATTTTTTTTTTTTTTGTCAACTTTGTAAAACTTGTGGAAATGGACATTATGTAGCAGTTTCCAGTGATAAAACACATTAATTCGGAAATTCTTGCAAAATTCAAATAATTGTTTGATTTTAATGAAACTTTCAGAACTTAATCAAAAAGAAAATTTGAAATTTTTATTTTTAGAAAATCTTGGTAAAAAATTTTGTTAACATCTTTTACAACTCTTCCCCCTGCCAAAGCCTAATTTCATGAAATTTTCTAGAATTTCAAAGAGTATGAAATTTTTTTTTTTTCTTACCTAACCAGAACTCTTTGGAGAAAGTAAATCATCAATTTTTATTTTTTGTCACAACTACTCCCAACTTTTTAAAAATCTGCTCCAAATCATAAAATAAAAACTGCAATAAAACTATCTAATTAGATAGGCTTTTATTTGCTTTTATAAATAATATACATTAAGGACATAATTGTCTGAAGAAAACTTTTTTAGTGAAAATGAATTTTTACAACAATTGCTTGCATTTTATTTTTTTCCAAAATTTTCACTTTTCTTTAAGTTTAAAAATGTTTTAAAATTCTTTTAAACAGAGTAGGAGGTAAGTTATTAATTGAAGACTACATACATTTACTAATCGAAAATTAAAATCTTAATACAAATCATACTCCCAAAACTTTTTACCATAATTAAAAATATTTTTTCTAGTAGGGTGTATCATAAGTGATATTATGGTTAAAAGGTCACATGTTTCAAGCCCCCCCCCCTTCCCTTAGGGAAAACTCCTTGACATAAATGTTTTCGGCTGTGGGCAATACTTTAATTTTACTTCCACGTTTCATCTTCTTACATTTCAACAGGCTTCTTTTTAAAACTTGAAGTGATGATTTCTAAAGAGTTTTTCCTATTTCACTAAATTATTTTTAATTTTGCTGTGTTTTCATCTTACTTTATAGTGTATACTTTTCATAGTGTGTTCTATGCATAATTTGTGTTATTTAATTTTTTTTACTTAGTTAAGAAAAATTTGATTTTAGTTTTTTTTTTTTTTTTTTTTTTTTTTTTAACTTGCGAGTTAAATAACTTTAACCATCAAAGTATATCAATTAATAATAAAGAATAAAATATATTATCTCACAAATATCACTTATAGCATAAAAATAAAATCTTCTAGACAAACATTTGATCTTGGGGTCTTATTTTATTTTCACGTCTCCATCGATGGTGTCTAGAATTGACATAAATTTACAAATTCTAAGTAAGAACGTTTTTTTGTTTTTTTTTTTCTTATAATAATTTGAAATACTATAAAAAATTTCTTACATTATTGAGTTACCTCTATAATGGTATTTCATTAGCTTTGTTTACATTTCTCTAAAAAAGTTAATAATGGCCATTTCGATTGGTTTTTCAGAAGAATCGACTAAAAATCATTCAAATTTCTATTTGAAATACTCCACAGTATTTTTTTTTTTTTTTTCTGGAATTAGAAAATTTAATCCTTTAGCTTTCAATTGAAACTGGGGGGAAAGCTTTGAAAAGGATTTTTCCTTTATGAAAAATACATTTAAACCCTAGGTGTACTGAATTTAATATTAATTAGACTATTTTTTTAACAAACTTTTAAAAATTACTGTAGCCTAGTGAATGAGCATTGAACTGCTTGGCAACCTTGATATATTCAGGAAAGATATCAGAATAATCAAGAACCTATACTGGCAACAAACAGCATGCATGCACATAGAGAATGAGTTCAGTGAATATACAAAAATAGAAAGGGGCGTAAGGCAAAGATGTGTCTTCTCACTCGACCTGTTCAACCAATACAGCGAGGCAATTCTGAGAGAATTGAAAACCCTAGCGAGATTTAGCATTGGCGGCCACAATCTTAACAACATAAGATATGCAGATTACACAGTACTGATAGCAGACAAAGAAAAGAAATTACAAAATCTCCTACGGACGATAGTGACAGAGAGTGTGAAGAAGGGACTAAGCATAAACTACACGAAAACAGAATGCATGATCATCAGTAAAAGGATGAGCCCAAAATGTGATTTGCAGGTCGGGACACTAAAATCAAGCAGACTCAGAAGTTTAAATATCTGGGAAACGATTTGACAGAGGGCGGTAAATGCAACACTGATATCTGTAGATGTATCGGGATGGCCAAGGACACATTCCAAAAGCTGGGGAGAATATTGCAAAACAGGAGGATTTCTTTGGTAATGAAGTAAAGAATACTAAGCTGTTATGTGACATCTGTCCTTCTTTATGGCAGTGAATGTTGGACGATTTCCTCAAAGATGAAGAGACTCGAGGTGATGGAGATGTGGTTCTACAGAAGGATGCTAAGGATATCATGGACTGAGTGTGTGAGCAACGATGTGTTAGAGAGGATGCAAACAAGGAGAAGGCTTATATTTAACATCAGGAAGAAGTAGCTGAAGTTTCTGGGACACAAAATGAGGAAGGAGGGCCTGGAGAATCTGATACTCACAGGTTGAATAGAGGGAAAGAGAGACAAGGGAAAACAATGCATGACATACCTAGCAGGCTTAAGCAAGTGGCTGACAGAACGTGGTCTGGAGAGGAATCGGAGGGAAGGAACTTGTTGAGAGTTGCAAGGGATAGAAGGACGTGGAGAGCCATGATCACCTACGTCCTGAAAGGACATAGAAAGTATAGGTACCTCCAACTTTTTTGTGGAAAACAGCATGCCACGATGAAAAAAAGGCCTCAAACTCAATAAAAACAAAGTTTTATTGCCAAATATTTGTTATTATTGAGATGAAGGAGCAAATTATTCTTTTATTTTTTGAAATTTTTTAATCCTTTCTAACATGTTGGAAATTTTGGTTACGTCAATGAATGAACAAATGATAAAGGCTATATTTATTTTATTTTTTATTTTTGTGCTTTTTTCCATTGATTTGGAAATTCTTGCAAAAATCAAATAATTGTCAAATTTTAATGAAGCTTTCAGGACATTCAGAAATAAGATTTTTTTTTTTTTTTTTTTTCTTTGGTAAAATTTTTTTTATATACATATAGTTATACTCTGTCACATTTAGATCTTATTCTGATTCATTCTACATGATAGCTAGATGTGAACGCCCCAAGGGCAGAAGTCGATATAACAAAAGTCGTTTCTGTGCATTTGGCTCCGCGCAGTGACATCCAGTCTACAAGGTGAACTCTGGCAGTGGCCAATTGCAAACGTTCCCGCCAATTAAAGAGACACCCCTTGGAACTACCAGAACTGCTTAAAAGCATTCTCTGAGGATGAACAAGGGACAATTGCAGCTGGCTGTCAAGCAGGCCGCTGCTGCTACCATGACACCGTCACCATAATGGCATAGTTTTATTAAATTTATTATTTTACAGTTCAGAGAAGATTTTTAGTGAATGGGCCATTTTACAAAAAAAAAAAAAAAGTTGATGATTTACTAGTACAGGAACATGGTCTGGTGTACACGTAATGTCGGGGATTGAACCATTTCTTATACTGGTATGGCCTGGGTCACAAGATACAGTTAGTGCATGTTTGCTTGATTGAGGTCACGATTATAGGTTGTCATGTCATGGTAGATCAGTGGTATGGATGTTGCTGGGGTTGACTGCAAAGGAAGTGCCTTGTAAACAAGTCAAGGTAGGACAAAGTATGTTGAGATAGGCCAAGGTGAGGGCGGATTTTGGGAAGTCAGTTCTGCGGAACAGCGATAGCTGTGTTGACTGCAAAGAGTGTTTTATAATCTAGTTGAGGTAAAGCTGTTCTGAGGAAGGGAGAGTAGATCCAGAATATTTTACTTACTGGAAATAATAAATTTAATCACTTAGCTTTCAATTAAAGCTAAAATGAAATCTTCAAGAATGATTTTTCATTTTTAAAAATTCATCTTAAACTTTAGGTATTGAAAATTCAGTGGAAGTACTTAGTAGAGAGTAATTGTGAGTTCAGTCTCTGGGCTGGACTTTAGTGGACACAGGGCGAGCAATAATTGAGCAGTACTAAAATCTGTCTAAGATACTTTGATCATTTGTGATGACCAGATCCTGGCAGCTGATCTCTTCTCTGACTTAACTTTAACAGCTCAGTGTGGGTGGGAGGGGGTAACTGGCTGGTCACATTCAATGTCTTGAAAACCAAACTAGTAATGTTTCATCATCAAGCAGACCCAAAACTTTCAATGAATGGGTGTTCCTTTATGGAGTTCCCTTACCTTGAACTCCTATTGGAAATCAAACTCAACCCAGACCTCATACATATGATCCATCACTAAAGATGCTAGAAAAATGATCAGTTTCCTTTACCACTTTAGTAAGTAACTGACTCCTCCTGCTATTCATTACCTTTACAAGAGCCAGATCAGGTCAAAAATAGAGTGCTTCTGCCATATTTGGGCAGGAGTTCTCCACTCATCATTTTCCAGTCTTAATAGTCCAAAAGCATCTCCATGTCTTGTGGGTGACAAACTATTTTACACCTTACAGCCCCCTTTGTCACAGATCAAACATCATAAATCATTCACTGCTATGGAAAGTGTTAAATGAGCTACATTTCTAAGTTCCACCAGTTCTAACTCTCAGGCTAAGACCTGCCATGCACATTGTAGTGAACCACTGTCATTCCGTTCATATTTCATTGGTGAGATTTAGTTTCCACTTGAACAGCTTCTTCCCATGGACTGCTGCTTTGTCAAACTGACTCCCAAGAGGATGTTTTCTCTATCACTACAGTTATAACCTGTTGTCTAGGATCAATCATTATCTTCCTCGTATATCTCCATAAACTGTACCTCCTTACTCTTTAACTATCTACCTCGAGTGGCCTTGTACAGGTGTGAACATTATTCATAAAAAAAAAAAAGCTAAGAACATTGCTATTACTATGACAAATGTTCTAATGAGCTACATTCCTTACTTCCACCAGCTCAAACCTTCAGAGCTAGGACACACCCTGTCATATTCACAGCATCAAATCCTCCCTATTCATTTCATATTTCTTTGCTAAGGTGTAAGGTTCACTCTGACAGCTTCTTTCCCAGAACTGTTATTTTATGAAACAAACTCCTAAGAGGATGCTTCCCCAACCATTAGGATCTTAACCTGTTTGAGTCTATTGTCAACTGATATCTATCCTACACATATTCATATAGCACTTTCTTTCTCAGTCCCACTCCTTCATGTCTTTACAACAATCTCACTTAGTAACCTCTACCTTGTGTGGTTCTTGGGCCTTATATTGGCTTAATTAAAGTAAAACAAACAAAACAAACAATATTTCTGTTGATAGAGATAGCAGAATGAAAACACTCTACCTCCATTACTTCATAGATTAAATAAAGTGTCGGGTTTGTTTATGTCAACGGGTTGGAGGAGGAGGAGGAAACTTAAACAGCTAGGCAACTCGGAAGCATTGTACCCAAAAGTCAATGTGAAAGGAGAAAAAAAAATAGAACTCTTGACTGTTGTAGCAGCACTTCAGTGTCCCTGGGTAATAATAGTTTGAGATTGCAACGAATTGCCTTACAAGCAATATCTGTCCTTGCAATAATAACAGTATCTAATATCGTAACAGTATGACAGAACTAACAAAAAACTATAACTATCTGGAGGGTGAAAGGGATTTCTTTTATAGCTTTCCAGATGGTCTCACTTAAATGTATTATCATCTTAGCCATCCAATCAGATAGGATCTACTCCAACAGCAAACATAAACAGTGGTCAACAAAGAAAAACGGATTCCTGCTTCTTACCTTGAAAAGCTGTTGAATTCCTTGTTTCTTGGTGATTACAAGTTACAACAAAAGGGTTCATTTCAAAGGTACTTGAATGTTACCTAGATTGACAGACATCTGAAGAAAGCCAAAAGGATAAAATGGCCAAAAGATTGTGATAACAAGAGCAAAGATGCAGGCATTCATCCAAATGTAAATAATTACCTATTTAAACCTTGCTGGACTCTCTCTGGCCAAGGGCCTAGAACATGCCGGATCAGATGATGGTTTCTCCTCCAAAGAGAGGATGCAGATTTGAGTCCTACTATAGAGCACATCATTCTTAAAGTGTTTTAAAGTTGCTGGCTGGTAGGCATAATTCATGCTTTAAAGAAAAAACAAAACAACAAAAAATGGTGCATCTATTCCAACATGAGTATCTGGTAAAATAATATTTATAATAAGAAATAATGTTGGGTGAAAAAAAATCTGCTAATTCCTTATAAGAAATAGTTAAAATTTATTAATTATTCAAACTGTTATCTTCATCTTTGTTTTCTCATGAATTCATTTGATACAGGGACTTACAGCCATATCACATTGAAACATTGGTTCCCGTACAATCACTGAAGCTAAGCAATGCCAAGCCTGGTCAGTTCCTAGATGGGTGACCGCTTGGTAATACCAGGTGCAGTAAGCTTGGATGTGCAGGTGGTGTAATGGATAATGGAATTGTTAATTGGAGAGCTGAGTTCCAATTCCATTTGGGTTTGTTATATTCACTTACTTTGGGGAAAGATATTAATTCACCACTTCTTCCTCAAATTATCCATTAATTAGTAAGACTTGTACCATTAAATCATTATTATCACAAAAAAACATTCTTAGTCATTCCTGGTCAGTACCTATATGACCATGTTGCTGCCACTCTTACTCTAGTCTGTGTCTGTTGGTCTGTCCCTAGCAAGCCCACATAGTGTTTCAGTGTATGCAGGAACATCGGTGAAGAACTGTTGACAATCAGGCTTGACTCCTCACTTCCCTGGCTATGCTTGTGAAAGACCAAAGTCACCAGCATCACCAGTAAACTTCATTAACAACACTCATTAACAAGTGTAAAAATAACAACTTTTATTTATGGTACTATGATTAATATCATGAATACATAAACAAAAGGTATTTGAAGAAGTTTCCCTATATAAAGAATTCTCAAGCTGGGAGGAAGAGGTTGACTGCCAGTTGCAGTTATGGCTAAAGAGCCCATAGCTGTTCAACTATTTAAATGAAAGCAGTTGATCGAGGAAATTAAAACAAAAAAGCAGTTCAGAGAACGGGTCTTTAGCTGATTGAGGCACCAATGATAATGCTTTATATGGAAGTGCAAACACCCAATTATACTGCTATGATTGGTCAGCCAATGATAATGCTTGACCAATTGTATTAGCTAGCCAATAATAATGCTTGACATTGGTCTACACTTCAAAAGGGAGTAAGGAAAGCTCCCAAGAGCCCAATCCACCTTCAGTGGAACATGATCCAGAATCTCACCCTCATTTAACCCGATTATCACAGGTGTCATCATCAATTCTATCTGAAAGTTTGTTATATTCCTGATCCAAACAAATCTGACTTATTTAGATCAGATCTGTGTCACTCATTCCAATGGAACAATTCCTTTATCAAAATTAACACTTAAGTTAAACAGACCTAAGACTGTACCTAATGACCAATTCCACCCAAGATTACAATTTCACCTCTCATGCTGTACTCCATAAGTGACATAAACCAGATAATTCATGGTATCGCATTGTTTTAATATGAAAATATTTTTCTTTCTTTAGAAATAAAAATTAGATCACCAGCCAACTTTTGTCACCAGTCATCACTTGAAAATATTAGGTGGTGTAATGGATAATAACTCAAAATTGGTAATCAGGTTCATTGTAGTCACTTATATGCAAATACTCTTCAGAAAAGTATGAATCTACCTCTTATCTGTCTAGCTATAGATTAATTAGTAGGACTTGTACCACTAAATCATTACTATCTCCAAAAAATTCTTATTAAAAATATTTTCTGACTTTTGATAAGTCATAGAAAATGAATGAATGAATCAATCAATCAATTCACTTGATGCATTCTTTGGCCATTTTGCATTTGGTAATCCTCACTTGGTTCTACTGACTCATACTGAGAATAAAATAGACAGAGCATGTGAAAAACAAGGAAGTCTTAAGGAAAATAGGAACAACAGAAACTTTTACAGCTGAAATTTTGGGAGCAAATATTGAGAAAAGAGGGTCTGGAAAATTTGACACTTACAGTACATAATGAAGGAAGTAGTCTACTGAGTTTGTGCAAATTGAGGATAGAATAATGACAGAAGAAAGATGGTAAAGGATCAGATTATTTAGAGCAACAAAAAACAAGAAGTTGTGGAGGGCCTTGATCACCTATATTTTGAAAGGACATGGCCCATAAAAGAAGTATCCTTGCTTGTTGTCTAGTATTCATTTTTGTCACCTTTTAATGGAAAAATTCTTTCTTTCTTCTTTATGTGCTGTATCCACTCAGGATGTAGGTGATCAGAGCTCTTCACAACTTCCTGTCCTTTGTAACTCTTAATAAATTTTGTTTTTCTGTTATTTCTCCTAAACTCTGTTCCACCATCTGTTTATTAAACCTCACTAAGTATGATATGCATTGTTTTCCTCAATCCTTCTTTTCTTCAATCAGTCTTGTGTGTATCAAATTTTCCAAACTCTTTCCTCATTATGTGCCCTAGAAAACTCGACTGTCTCTTCCTGATGTTCATTATAAGTTTCCTTTTTGTTTCCATTTTCCCTAAAACTTTTTCATTGCTTACATGTTTGGTTCATGGTATCCTCAGCATCCTTCTGTAAAACCACATTTCTGTTGATTCAAGTTTCTTTCTCTTTGAAGAGATTTTCCAGCACTCACTGACATGCAGGAGGACAGATATCACTAACAGTTTAGTACTTTTTTTTCTTTTGTCTATTTCAATATGCCTTCAGATTTCAGTGTCACACTTTCCATCTGCTGTTAAAACACTTCATAGATATATAGATTTTTGTACTTGCTTGATTTTGGTATCTCCAATTTGCAATTGACACTTTGGGCTCAATCTTTTTGCTAACAACCATGAATTCTGTCTTCTTGCAATTGATGTTTAATCCTTTCTTTTCACTATCCTCTGTAGGAGTTTTTGTAGTTTTCTTTCCATGTCTGTCAACACTGTCATCTGCATATATTATGTTAAGATGTGGCTGCCAATAACAGAATCCTTCTAGGACTTCCAATACTCTCAGAATCACCTTGCTAGTTTGAATAAGTCTGCTGGGAAGACACTTTGTCTTACACCTCTTTCTATTTGTGTATATTTGCTGAATTTGTTTTCTATCTGTATGCAGAAAGTTTGACAGTATAGGTTCCTGATTATTCTAACATCCTTCCCTCAAGGTTTCTGAGTCATTCCAACAGATCTTTATGGTGTACTTTATTGAACGTCATTGCATAATCTATAAAGCACAGGTACATGTCCTTTTGCATTTATATTTCTCTTTCTGATAACATACTGAGCATAAATATTGTGTTCCTTGTTCCAGTCTCTTTGATAAACTTGCACTGTTCATGTCCTATTTTCAGTTTGATTCTGCTATGTACTCACTCAGAATTTCCATCAGCTTTATGAATTTTCATGTACTGCTTTTCTTTTTTTCTTTCTCCAGGTATTCTTGAGAGATACAGCATTGATAACCATAAAGAGGATCTTGTTCACATTCTACTTTCAGAAAATTCAGAAGACCATTTTCCAATTGTTGTTGAGTAAGTGATGCTTGTTGCTATTAGGTTATTTGGAAAATATCTGATTTTTGAATAAAACTTTTGTGTTTTTTAATAGTTGTATGGAAATATATTACTCATTCATAATGATTAAATTGTCCTCTTTATTAATTTTATATCGATCTCTCTCAGAATTTAATTTAAAATATTATATCCGCCCCCTCATCTTGAACATGAAAAAAAGAAGAGATGTTTACTTTTTTATTTATTTATTGAGTGGGGGGATGCATTGAAGCTTAGCTATAAGGTTTCTTAAACTGTGGCCTACACTAAGGAAGGTGCATGGGGTGAAGGATCTACTTTTAATTGGGCATTATGGCTCTGGTTTATGAAGTTCTGCACTGGGGATACAGGTCTTGAAAATGAAAGTAGTAGAGGATGTTCATCTGCAATTGACAATCAACATCTGAAAACATTAGCTGAACAAAATCCATGTCAAAGTGACAAGGAAATGTCTCAGATAATGGGTGTCATCATTTTGAAATATCAAACTGTCTCAAGAAAATTGGCAAAGAAATTCTATAAATGGATTCCACATGAACTCCATGAAAGCCAACAATGCAATGCTTCGCAGTGTTTGACACTGCGTCTGTCAAATTCAAATGATTCATTTCCTAATCAAATAGTTGACTTGTAATGAGAAATGGATCCTTTATGACAATCATAAATTATCTCCTCCATGGCTTGATCATGACAAAGGATCCAAAAACAAATTTTCACTAGCAGGTTATGGTGAATGTCAGGTGGTCTGCTATTGGCATCATCCATTACAGCTTTCTAAAATTTAACTAGAGCATCACTGCCAAAGTTTACTACCAGCAACTGGATCAAATGCATATTCAGTTAAGCAAAATGTGACTGGCACTGGTTAATTGACTACTTGGTTACAGAGAGCTTCACAGTCAAAGTTCTAATTGCCTTAATGCGCATTCACTCATTCAGATTTTCTCAAAATTCATATAAAGCATGCCAGGTCAGGTGGTGGTTTGAATCCTTCTGGAGGGCACATTTTCTTTAAGTTTTCTAGAGTGGGCTACTAGACGAAATAAAAATGTCTCTACTTAAATATAGAAATCCACTGAAAATAATGTTTGAAGTAATAAAAAAATATGTTGGATTAAAAGAATAAAATGCACAAATTCTTTACAAAAATGTATCTATATTAACTATAACATGTAAAGAGCAATGAAACAAAGACATCTCATGTGTTTGTTGTCTGTGGTTTATGACTATTGTTTCATTTTCAAACTTCAAAATTGCCAAAATTATTTTTTTTATTTATTTATTTTTTGTAAGCAGTGATGTCCACCCTGTACAAAGCCTCAGGGGCCACTCAGTGTAGAGGGGCTACAGAGTAAGATACACAGTTTATACAGATAGATAGGGAAGATAATAAGTAACCCTAGACTTAAACAGATTAAGATTGTAGTGATCAGGGAAACATTCTTTTGTTAATCAGTTCTACAGAGCACTAGTTTGTGGGTGAAACTTTCTTCTAACCAATAGAATAGGGAGGAAATGAGGGTAACTTACCACAATGTGAATGGCATGGCAGGTCAGGGCCATGAAGGTTAGAACTAGCAGAACCAAAGAATGCAGTTCAGCTGAGCACTTTCCATGGAAGTAGTGCTAGAGTAATAAGAGGCTTGCCACATCTTGTCTATAATTAAGGTGTTGGAGGTGGGGAAAATAATAATTTGTCACCTACAAGGACATGTAGACACTTTTGAACTCTATTGAGACTGGAAAGTGAGGATTGAACAGTTCCTGCCCAAATATGACAGCAGTATTCCATTTTAGGCTTGATCTGGTTCTTATAAAGGTAGAGAAGAGCACAGTGAGTCAGGTACTTACTGAAGCAGTACAGGCAACCGACCATTTTTCTTTTCCTTCATCGCTAGCCATGGATCATATGTACAAGTTCCACTTGAGGTCTGGGGTGAATTTAAGGCCCAATAGTATCTCAAGACACTAGACCTCCCCGAGGTAACATTGTGACTGGTGATAGTTTGGGGTCTGATAAATGATGATAGAATGTAACTAGTTTAGTTATCAAGGCATTGAATGTGACAAGCCAATTTTTCTCCAACTGATATGTTAGACGTAGATCGGGTGAGAGATCAGCTGCTAACTTCTAGTCATCACAAATTTTGGAGGTACGCTCATACATTGTATCATCGGCATAGATATTCACAAATGATATACTCTTAGGCAGATCATTTATGTAAAGTGTTGGTTCAAGAAGTGACCTCATGGGGGATGCCTGCGTTGATTGCTAGGGCCCCAGAGGACTGGCTGTTAACCACTACCTTCAGGGACCTACCTGTTAGGAAAGACTTTATTTAGATTCTTTCAGTGATTTCATAGCTGAAAATCTTTAGCAGCAATTCTTTGTGTTTCACCTTGTTGAAAGTCTTCAGAATGTCTAATGCTATGGTCCTTGGGATGTATTTGTTTTCTAGTGCCTTGCTGATCCTGTAGATAATGGTAAATCTTTAGCAGCAATTCTTTGTGTTTCACCTTGTTGAAAGTCTTCAGAATGTCTAATGCTATGGTCCTTGGGATGTATTTGTTTTCTAGTGCCTTGCTGATCCTGTAGATAATGGTAAATCTTTAGCAGCAATTCTTTGTGTTTCACCTTGTTGAAAGTCTTCAGAATGTCTAATGCTATGGTCCTTGGGATGTATTTGTTTTCTAGTGCCTTGCTGATCCTGTAGATAATGGTAGTTAGGATATCAGTGGATCAGGTTGATTGATACCCATACTTCTTGTCACTCAAAAGGCTGTTCTTATCTAGGTGCTCAACAACCTGCTTGTTGAGTATAGCCTCAAAAAGCTTGCTAATGATACCAAAAAAACTGATGGGTTTATACTGAGAGGGGGATGAGTGCTTGCTTGAAACCAGTCCTATGCTTGACACTTTCCACAAGTTTGGGAAGGATTTCTCCTTCAAGCAGTGGTTAAATAACTTTGCTACAATTGGGGAAAGCACCAGGTTGATATTCAGGAGGATAACCACTAGGATTTTGTCTGGGCCAGTGGCTTTCTTAGTGGTCAAGGCTTTTAATAAGTCTTGTGAATTCTCTGGCTGTAATGAAAATATGAGTTTGTGTTCAGTGAGATGTGGGAAGTTGGGAAGAGAATGGCCTTTATAATCTAACATTGAATTCAAGACAAAGAGCTATGCCTTATCTGTCAAGGAAGATATGACCTCAGGGCTATTTATAATAGAGGGCAAAGTCACTTTGCTTCTATTCATAATTTAGTTTGAGATCTTCCAGAACTCATGGGATCCAATTTGTTTGTTTTCAACTTTGGCCTGGACCACTTGCATATAGTTACGTAGCATGTTCTAGAACTTTTTTGTGTTGATTACAGGTGGTTCTGAATTTAGTAAGATGAAATTTATTTAAAAAAATTAATTCTTTGACTGTGCATGCAAAGAAACAGTCAGTCATGAAGGGGAATGCAAAGAAACAGTTGGCTACAAAGAAAAGGCTATTGTTTAGAAAATAAATGATTCAAGGTGAAAATGAATAAGAATAGCAAATCAAGTGAAGAGTCCCCTCGAAAAAATATTACCAGCAATACATTTGACTCTCGACAAAAACCTTTTTCCAAAAATATGTCAAAGAAAACTGACAAGCTGATTTCTTACAAAGAATAGATATTCTATTCATACAAACCTATCCTAAAAATCTTATTGGCATTAAATAACCCATTGAGGTGTTGATATGCTGTAAAACAAAATAAGCCAAATATTTCAGGTTGTAATTTAAATCTGCTAAGAATATCTCCCTTCCACAAATTTATAGACAAATTTTGCAGATGCATGCTACGATTTCTTAACTGATAGAAATAGATCAATTCTCAGTTTCATCTGCAATATTTTTCTTTTTTGTTTTGAAGTCACTCGACTGTATCCCTTTTGTGTGTAAAACATTCTTTTTTTTGTATGTTTTACCTTATTAGTGTTCTTATAGTTTGAGAACTTTGTCAATTTTGTTTGACCATTTTTCCAATTACATTTAAGCATGGCCAGTTATTCCATTCTCACCTAAAACTTTTTTTTTTTTTGTGATGTTGATGATTGAATTAATTTGTTATTGATTTGTCTGGTTTTATTTCTTTTTACAGTGCTCCCACCTTGTTTGAAAGTAACATACCTGTCTTTGATGTCCTGATCCATAGTCCAGTTCAGTTATTACCATTGTTTGATGCTGCTTTGGTCACAGCCCAGACATCAATCCAGAAAGTTCATCCAGAAAGTCTAAATATGGTAACTAATCTTTTGTTCAAACCATATGATTTTATAATATATAAGCAACTGTCCTCCAAATTTGGATGTACAGTGTGGTGTAATAATGGCTTGGAATAAGAAATCTGAGAGAGAGCCAAGATCAAATTCCTATTGGTTTTGTTACATTCACTTATACACAAATACTCTTGGGAAAGATATGAATCCATCTCTTCTCCCCTAGCTATGGGTTGAATAGCAGGACTGACTGCGACCTATAGTCTTGGTTGGCAAACTATTGTGAGAAAATTTTCTACCTAGACAGTCATGAATTGAAAGAGACGTGATTGCTCAAGCATCTATCTCCTATGGCCTTAACTGACTCAAAATAAATCTTCACACTTGATATCAGTGTGGCAACTCAAGAAAAACCATGTTTACTCATTATTTTTTTTTTTTTTTTTTGTGGACCCCCATAACCATTTGATGAAAAAAAAGCTTATTTTATTTTTATGAATAGATAAATTTAGGAATTGTATTATAGAAATAGTAAATGTATATGCTTTATTTTTAAGTAAAGCTAATTTAATGAAAATAAACTTGTATTTAACAACTAAATTCTATGGAACATTTATGTACACTAGTAAAATAAACCATTTTAAAATGTGTGAGTAATTAATAAATTTTAAAAATGTGAAGATTTATTTAATGAGTTCGCCATGGTTGATGCTGCTCTGCAATTTTTTTTAATTTTTTTTTATTTGGCTCCATCGATGTCAATGATAGTTGAAGATCACCCCCTTTCACAAGGCTGAGTCTATTACTATATTATTTAACTTATATTAATATTTTGTTAATATTTAAAATTATTATTTATTATTAATATATTAATTTATATAATAAATTATAATCTTTATATAATTTTCCTTATATAAATAAAATCCTTCCTTTATATATCCTTTTATTCAACTTTTACAATCAAAACATCCAGTACAGTAAAAGGAACGCTAACTTACATCACTTTTCTATTTTTAGTATTTTAATATGGCATAAATTACTGTAGAAATTCCAATTTTCAGTTGTAATAACTGTTCTGAAGTGAAATTGCTTTATGGACCACTATAATTTTACTGAAGACTACCAGTAATGTTACATGGACTCCCAGGGTCCATATGAACCCCAGTTGAGAATCACTGGCTCATCATAAAGAAATGTGAACATAAGGTTGGAAGAAACATCAAATTTGGATGCTATTTTTGCTTACCTGTGTGCTGTCTTTTTAGGAACTTTTTATTAAAAAATTCATGTTTGAGAGATTACTGAAAAGTTCCTTGACCAAACAAAAGAAAAATGGGATTTATGAAAAAAAAAATTCTGATATTTATTTGGTTACTTAGTCAGGTTTTGGGAGGTGCATTGAGTTAAACTCTTCAGCACAACTTTGTAGATTTTATAAGAAATAGCCTTTGGATTTTCACAGAATTAAGTTTACATGGATTTTAATTTTCATCCTCTTGAAAATATTACTTTGTGTCCCTAAATGTTGACAGAAATACAAATAAACTTCTTTGAATTTTGATTTTTTTTAACTTACTTTCTATTTTTACATTTCATGCCTTTGCAGACAGCAAAAGAAAATATTCATGCACGTATTATGGCATTGCCTGATTTCCCAGAATTGCAAAGAACATCTCTTCCCAAGAATGCAGATATTGGAAATTTTCTTTCAGTGACAGGTACAAAATTATCAATTATTTTGCATATATCAAAAAAAATAAAAGGCAATATTTGAATGACACCATAGTCCAAGAACACTTGTTAATAACTTTTAGATCATAAGAAAAAGTGTTGGTATAAATTACATTTTAATGCTTTCTAAACAATTACTTTGTAGCAGTATCGAACGGCCTCAATTCAATCCATACATTTTTTTTTTTTTTTTTTTTTTTTTTTTTTTTTTACAAATATGTCAGCAAACAATAAGCAAACAAGAGAAACAACACAAAAACTGTTTTATAATAATCTTCATTTTTCTGTATGACATACAAAACAATCAAGTCTGATTTTTTTTTTTTTTTTTTTTTTTTTTTTTTTATATAGCAAGAGTTGTAATTAATAGCAGGAGTTATTTTCCTTTAACTTGAAATTCTTAAAGCCTTTTAAGAGGAAATATTTTTATCTGAACTCACAGAAAAGATTTCAGTTCATGAAATAAAGTTCAGTCTCAATGAAAGAAATGTTCAAAGACAAGGTGTTGTAAATTTATTGAGCGCTGAAGAAAATCTCTGTTAGAAGTTGAATAAGTTTCTGTTACTTGTAGTTGAAAGAATGAATAGATGTCGTAGATGTGTGAGTATGTGTGTATAGTATGTTTCATAGCGTTTGTCCTTAAGGAACAAACGCAATCTCTCTAACGTTACATCTTGTGTGTGAGAGAAGGCAAAAAAGAGGAAGAGTTGAAGATGTCACTTGGTATTTATAATGTTGTATATCATGTGATAGGCTCGAAACACATAGTTTTGGTGGAATTGTATTTTCATTCAAGTCAGAAACTAGGTTGTTACAATTTGGATGTAATGGAAAACATGATATTAGTATTAATTGACCAATCAGGAGTTAGAGAAATATCAAGGCCCTGTGATGCACTTTTTGCACAAAATTGGACAAGTTATTTTCAGCTATTTGAAATGTAGAATTTTAATTCTACAACTTTATAGTGATCAGTTTTTGTTCTTGTATAATATTTTATTTTGTAGGCCGCCAAGATTTGAATGAGCATCCTTTATTTTTGGGAATCTGCCTATCTATGGCAATGTCTTACTGATCAGGCTATGATGACACACCCAACTAATAGAACTTATTCAGATTTATCTTCATATATATATATATATATATATATATATATATATATATATATATTCTTTACTTATCTGAATGCAATATACTGTCAACTATCTTCTACGTTTGCATTTAATTAGTAGTATTAAATGTAATCTTTGGCAAACATGGATAAATATGCAATAAGATGGATTTTTCCTATATCATATAGATTGAGTAGCCACTGTTAAATGTAAATAAATGGCAGAACTGCCCAATAAACAAAATTGACAATGTTCGTAATAACCAATAACAAGAAAAAGAAAAGCAAAGAATAGGGCAAATGATATATGCAAGACAAATTAACAGTAATAAGACAAAGCAATAGTAATATGGCAAAAAGTTCACAAGCTCGGAATTGGGGTTGACATACAAGCAAATTCGAATAAGTGAACGTAGTGTTCTGACTTCAAGACAAGACAGACCAGTACTGAGTCATATGAAACTGAGAACTGGACTAAGAAGAAATTCTAGCATACATTTGTGTGCTTCTGCCTATAAATTGGGGAGGGGCAAGTGTTTTACAGTCGTTCTCTATCAAGATATTGTTATATTAAACATATGATGGCATAACAAAGGAGAAACAACAGAGGTTTAAGAAATAGACAATAAGTCTGGAATGTGTGAGTGATCTTGACAGAAGCAGTTGAGAGCAGTCAGCATTTCCTGTAGTTTTGTTTGAAGTTCGTCAGTGATTCTGGCTTGATATTTGCTTATGGATTTCAGGTCTGTTTTCAGTTTTAGAATGGTTGCTCATTGCTGTTTCATTAATTCTAGCATTTCATGGCAAGTAAATGCCCTGTAGTCCATCTTGTTTCAGTCGCACACTTCTGACACCAGTTGTTATATTAAGTGTATGGTGGCAGATTAAAGAAGAAATAGCAGAGGTTTAAAAATAAACAATTGTATTAATGTAAAAATACGACAAATGGCAAATCAATGTAAATGTCTCTCCTAGAAAGGAAATAAGTAGAATTGTAAAATTTGTCCACAGAGGCATACAGTAGGAGAGGGAGGGTGAGTTGTGAATTACTGTGGTGATGGCCTTTGTCAAGTTGTCTTTTAGAGATGGGAGGTTGTGTTCCAACAAGTATGAATCTGGGCTGTTATACTGTCTGACTACTAAAGACATCTCTTTGATGGGCTTTTATGTCCTTTTCTAAGATCAGTTCCAATTTTTATTTTGTTTGTTTAGGTAGGAGAGGGTGTTATTGGGTGGGAATTCTGGATTGTATTTTTCTTTAAGTATGTGAATAAAAATGGAAGCTATGTGCAGTTGATGGAATTTTAGTTCAGTCTTGGGTTTTGGAGTGTTCACATCCGGCCAGTGAAATTAGTGTAGCGTGAATTGGAAGATCTGCCTCTAGGAAAAATGTAACAGCCCTCTAGATCTTCTGGTTCATGGATGGGTTTGGTATGTATGGTGTAGTGATTTTTTTTTTTTTTTTTTTTTTTTTTTTTGTGAGTAATGAAATTTTTAAAATGTTTCAGTAGCTAACCATGTGTTTGTCTTTTGGGATTTCTTTGTGAGATCACTAAATTTGGGGTCCTCATTGTTTACATGGTTGTCAGATGAAGGATGTGGCGCTGTGTTGAGTGTCACTCAGAGTGTCTGTGGTGAAAGGTGCAAGTTCATATAAATATGGTGGTCAGGCTACGGTATAAGGTGACATACATGAGTGTGATGGACCCAACTAGTTTCGCTATGATCGTTTGCAATTTGGAGTACCATGTCGTTCGTCTTGATGACTTGGTAACTACCTGTCCAAGGCAGATTTTGATATGTGGGCTGTGGCTGAATGAAGTCTGTGGAGTAAGACCTTGTCTTTCACCTATATCAGATTTTTATAGATGAGCCAATTCAGATGTTTGTTAATCTTGTGATTGGCCTCATTGTTTGCTGTAAGCAACAGGGTCATCATTGCTAATGTTCTGGTGGGGTAGTTTGGGTAAACCAATGTTGGGGTGCCAACCAGTTATGGCATAATGCAGTGAGATGACAGTTGCTCTATTGGTGGTGGCATTCATAGACAACAAATTTGAGGACATTGTTCCATTCACAGTTCCTGTCCTTGCAGAGCATATAGGGAACGTTATTTAATGTATGATGTTGTCATTTGATATTGCCAGATCTTTGTGGATGCCAACCACAGTAAAGGTGTGTGACTGATGTCATCTCACAGAAGTTCTTATACATTTCACTTGTGGAGTGGGTACCATGGTCAGAAAATATGATGCAGGGTATCTCCTGGTGACGGAGGAAGAATTGGTAGAGTCCACAAGCTGCATCGATTGCATGGACTCTCTCAGGCAATAGCTATGAGATGCCAGCTAAAGCTGTCCAAAATTGTTAAGGTATAGTGTTTGCCCCTTTTTTGAGTGGCATCATGACCAAGTCTGTGTATACGACCTTGAAAGGTCTTTTGCTTTGTTTGCAATATCTGCTGAGCCAGTGTGGACACTTGCCATAATTTCTCTTGTGTCCAGCACAGGTATTGCATGAATTGACATATGCCGTGATGTTGTTTTTGAACATCCACCAATAGTTTGATAAGTGGGTGCGCATCTGAGTGATACCAGAGTGGTTGATGCAGTCATGGGCTTGGTGTATGTATTTAGTTTGGAGCTTGTATGTTATGACGAATTTGGGCATATTTTGGGAGTCTTTTAGCATCGGGATGGATGACCCTGTTTCTAGATAGAACTGTTGTGTTTTTGATAGATTACTGCCTGGTGGTCACTGGGATCAATCATGATGGTGAGTGTAGATGCTTCACCTGAGTCTACCACTTGTAGGGCTTTGATGTTCTTTTTTTTTTTTTTTTTTTTTTTTTTGTCTCGCACCTTTTATTGGATCTTTATAGATGAACCAATTCAGATGTTTGTTCATCTTGTGGTTAGCCTCATTGTTTGCTAGGGTGACATGTTGGTGAACTTGTTGCAGCAAAGTGTTTATCAGCATGCTGTAAGCACTGGAGGTCATCATTGGTAATGTGCCAATGGTTTCGTTTGGGCAAAACAATGTTGGTGTGCTGACTGGTGATGACATAATTCAACAAAATGCCAGTTGCACTATTGGCAGTAGTGTTCATAGAAGACACAAGAGAATTGAGGACATCGGTCCATTCACAGTTCCTATCCTCGCAGAGTATATAGGGAGTGTTCTTCAATGTCTGATGTTGCTTGATGTTTTAGTTGGTTTTAGGAAGAATGTAACAATTTAAAAAAGTGATGATTAGAATTTGAAATAGAACTTACACATGAAAGTGAATTTATACATTTTCTTTGTTCTTGAGAATTGACAACAAAAATAACAAACATAATTTATTTATTACATAACAGAATATAAAAAAGAAAAATAAGTGAAAAAAAAAAAGATTTAAAAAAATACTTAAGTGAATCTTTTATTCATTAAGATTATTTCTTGACAAATTTTATTAATTTGATTTTATCCAGTGAGATCTTTTGAATTATTTTCATGAGAAAATTTATAAAAAAATAAAGTAGAAAAAAATTTGATAAACAAGTTATTGAATTGATCATTAATTTACCAATGTTTTAAAATTCATTTCTGTTACTAATGTCATAAAACATTTATGACATCTCCAAACAGCATGCACACTTTAACATGAAAACTCTATCTTCAGATTAAAAAAAATCAGGGCATTATCCAATTTTAATTAAAATTTTGGCACTGAATTCATTTTAATTTTTTTGAGAAGGTTATTCTATAAGAAAATTTTGTGGAAATATTTTTCAGGTCAGTTACAACCTCATATTCCATGGTATCAGTGATTTCTTCTTTACTATGTTTCTAACATTATTATAATGAAAACAAAGTTTTATTAAACAGACGAAAATACTATACTATAACTTTCAATAATTTTTGATGACCATGAAAAGAGCCATTTCTCCTCACCCTATTCCTCTTGAATTGATACTCTTTTCTCATGTTCTTAATAGCAGCCATCATGTGTCAATGGTGAAGACACATTTCAGAATTTTTGATCTGTAAAATAAAAAATCAAACAGTTGCAAAATGAAAAAAAAATATTTAATAAAAGTTCACACTTGAAAATAGCATTAAACTTAATATTTTTGATTTTTCAGATACTTTTTTTTATATCAAGTTTTTCAACAATGACCAAATTTTAAAATCATACTGTATATGTCAAGTTTTCATAAACATATACATTATTATATTTTTTTCCCTGTAGAAACCAAAAAATATGTAGTACATTTTCCTAAAATTAGGTATCGGCAACTCTTCACAAAAAATAATTTGAGTTTTCTTGAATTCTTAAGATTTTGAACCATATTTTCTATGTGTTCATAGTACATAATTTTTTCTTTTTTACTGATATAACACCTTTGGTGATTTAGTTTTATAAAAATAAAAAAACTCCAAAATTCACTAGTATTGATTAACCATGTAGTGGTGGTGATAACTGACCTGAAAAAATATTTCAATAAAAGTAAAATATATATATTTAATATAAAGTTCATTTCTTAATGAATAAATACTGAAAAATTTCACTGAAATTGGATAATTTCCTAAGTTTTTATAAACTTTTTAAACTGGGATATGTTTATTTATTTATTTTTTAAATGTTGCATTGGAGGTACTTAATATTTGCTGAAAATTTTTAATCCATAAGTGATTTTAGACTACTATCCTGTTTTTTTTTTTTTTCATTTTCATAGTGTAAGCCACAATAGTTTTTACTTTAAGAACTGAGGACTATCATTAAATTTTAGCAGTTTTTTTGAGTCAGTAACCTGCAATTTGTCTTACAGGTACTGTCATCAGGACAACTGCAATAAAAATGTTGGAATATGAAAGAGATTTTATTTGTTCAAAATGCAAGCAGATTTTTCAAGTGCAGGTAAGTATTCTGTATATTTATTGTTTTTTGTTCACATTTGCTACAATTGTTATTGTAGAAATGTTTTGTTATTGATGTCATATCTGTTTTCTTTTTCTTTTCTTTTTTTTAACTAATCTACTATAAAATTCTCATCACATTTTTCTTTCTTATATTTTATATTTTATTATTCTAGGCTGATATTGAGCAGTTTTACAGTTTGTCTAAGCCAAAGAAATGTCCAAACAGTGTATGCAGTTCTGTAAATATATTACCAGTTTGTGATCAAGGTGAGTTTTAAGAAAATATCACTTTGACTAATGAACTTTTGGTCTGTATTTTTTGTCACTTTTCCTTTTATTTGTTTATTTTATTTTGATTACATATCTCACTCCCTCACCTTTTTGCAAATTTTGAAAGACGAAAACTTATTGATAATTTGTCATTTATAAATATTCTGAAAAGAGGCCAAATATCATTAATTGAACCCATAGATAGGCCAAACACCATTGTAGGGATACAAAAGGCACTTATTGCTTTCTGGTGGAGATAAGTCATGTGGGTCACATGACATCTGCTTCATGACATCAATCTAGACAGTGACCAAAGTGGCAGTCATTGTTCAGTTGATGTACAGAATGCAAATGAGAAGGTTGCTTTTTTTTTGCCTGGACCAAAGGGCCCTGGCTGAGGTTAAATCTGCCTCCCCAGCAGCTTACAAGCACATGGTGCTGTTTCTCTTTGGTACATAGATGAAGTGGGCCTGTTTTCCAAATTATATTCTTTTTGTTCCTCCTTATACTTTGCTATGTAGATATGTGATATATAGTTCTCCACATGGGACATGTTTTTGTGTATGTCTTAGTGATATAAAAGTCTCTCTGAGAACAAAGCATGTCTGTCATTTTTTTTCCTTTCAGTCATTCTGTTCCATCCATGAAAAATCAGTTTTGTTATATTATAGATATAACAGTGCCCATAACAGAAGAAATGTGAAAGGGTGAATAAGTCTTTCTTCCTTAGCTCTCTTCTCATTACACCATTAATATAACCTGTATTATTATTATTATAATATGTGAGGAAAAAAACAAACTTGGCTTGTACATAGACTATATTTTTTTGACTTTGGTGATTGGTAAACAGATTTATTTTTTGATATTTGTGAGATAGCTCTTTAGAAACTTTAAACACAAAAACCATTTCATAAAAAAAAAACACACAAACGTAACATTCTAGTGAGACCCTTTTATCTCTCGTATATACAGCATTCCTAACAAGTTAGCAAAAATTTTAATGCCTCTTCTAGGAAGAATCTTCTCTTTACTCCTTAAAAATTCTGGTGATCTCATCAATAAATTGAAAAAAAATAAATATGAAAACTAAAACTATGGCTAGCTTAGATATTAAATCCTTCTACCACTTGACAAATGTTGAAATTTTCTAAGGCACATCTTAACAAATCAAAAATAAAACTCTCCCTACTGATCAAGTCATAAAAAATTGACTATTCAAATCAATGTATTTTCATATACAATATTTTTACAAATAAAAATTTGTCTACCTATGGGTTCTCCTATATTTCCTATTTTAGCCTGTCTCTTTTTTTTTTTTTTTTTTTTTTTTTTTTGAATTCTTAGAACATAATTATTTAAAAATATGTTAACTTTATGACTCTATAAACTACTAAATAGTTACAATAATATTTCAACTTGAAACTCGTTTTATATCTACTTTCATTTATTTTAAACTTTTTCTTTATTTCTTTCATGGAATGAAAAGGATCAATGCCTGGAAAATGCAAGGATTACCAGGAAATCAAAATCCAGGAACAAGTTCAGCGTTTATCAATGGGAACTATTCCTCGTTCTATGTGGATTGTTATAGAAGATGACCTTGTGGACACGTGTAAAGCAGGGGATGATATTACTATTTGGTTAGTGAGATTATCTTAAGAAATATTTTCCCCCCCAATTCTTCTTTCTGTGTCAATGGTTCCTAAACGTGTGTTTGTAACCAAAATGAAAGTTGCATGGATGCTCCTGTGGCGGGGTCATTGAGATGGTTTGAAAAAAAAATAAAAAAAAAATATAGAAAATTAAATATTAAAAGTAAATGGTAATGAAATATATAGCATCATTGAAAATAGCAAAACAGAAAATAACTATGAATAAGGCATCGATAAATCATTGTTTAATAATAAAATTGGAATTGTACGATATGCATTATGGCCAAAAGTAATAATAAAGTATTTTTTGTACTAGTAAAGGAAAGTAAGAAAAAAGGGATAGCTATCTATTGTTAGACAACAAAGTATGGTTGTCAGCAAAAGGAAAAGCCCAAGATAGGGACTATAAAATTAAAGATGTCAACATCCTACAAGAACTAGGTTAAATATTAGGAAAGTGTTTTAACAGCAGTTGGAAAATGTGACACCAAAATCTGATCTTGCATTAGATTAGTGAAAAATGCATTCCAAGAGTTAAACTAAGTACTAAGAATCTGGGAAAATTTCATTAGAAACAGAGTTCTGAATTGCTGTGTGATATCAATTCCCCTGTTCGACCTGGTTATGATGATAAACTACATCCGGAAGCAAGGTCTCTGATTGGGAGATTGAAGCTTCTGAGGAGACTGGAACCACCTCTTAATTGCTGTTGTTCCCAAGTCCACCCTGACCCAGGGTGGTAGCAGCTGATAGGGTCCCAGCTATAGGCAAATAGTGAACTCTCAAACAAAAATCAGTAATTTTTTTTTTTTTTAAATAATATTAGCAACAATACATTTTTATAGCAAAATGACAATCAATGCCAACACTAAAACAATATAAAAATACATTTTTATAGAAAAATTACCAACAATACATTTTATGGTGTACAAACGATATATCTAAAAAAAAAAAACATACCTTTACTCAAAAAGCATAAACTTATGTACAAAATATATTCAGTTGAAGCCATAAATTTGCAATCAAAATCAAAATATTTCAGCATAAGTAACCCATAGTTTGATATGATGTTAAACAAAATCAGCAGCAAGCAAATCAATCCTCTTGTATTGCAATGTATGCTGGACAATCTTCCCACAAGTGATGAGAAAACTGAAAGCAACAGAAATGTGGTTCTACAGAAGGATACTGAGAATTCTATGAACAGAGCAAGTAAGCAATGAGGATGTTTTAAAGAAAATGATAAGAATGAAATGCTTATACTCAGAATCAGAAAAAAGACAGCTGAAATTTCTTGGGCACATAATGAGGAAAGAAGGCTTGAAAAACTAAATTCTCACAGGGCATATTGATAGCAAGAGATGGGAAATCAATGGGATACTGACCTGATGAGCTTGTTTGAACAGATGGCAGAATGTGGGGAGGCAGTAGGCTTGGCAAAGAGAGAAACGCTGCTAAGTGCCATGAGGGATAAAATGTTGTGGAGAGCCATATGAATAGCTTAAGAAGTTTTTGCCTGTGACTAGCTTAAGAGAGATTTTACATCTTTTAATAAATCCCCAAGATTCTTTTGATAATCTATTACTGATTATTTTTGCTGCATTAGTCATCAACTTAAAAATTTAATGTTCTAAATTTTTCTTTATTCTAGTGGAGTAGTCATGCGTCGATGGCGTCCTTCAAACCCTGATGTTCGTTGTGACATTGAACTGTTTATGAAAGCCAACCACATCCAAGTGACCAATGAAAAGAGAAGCACAATTCTCATCACCAAAGAAATGGTAATATTGATTTTAGATTCACTTTTTCAGTTATTGCTATCCAATGCCAGGAGTAAAATACATTCATTTATAAATTTAAAATGTTTTCCTGTCATAATAATAAAAAATTATCCTCTGTGTGTGTGTGCGCGCTATAATGAGCATTTGGTTGTAAAGGAAAAGAACAAAAAAGGTTTAAGATTTCAACATGTATTGGTCAAAATTCTGAATATATACATAGTTTTAAGAAAGGTGGCAAAAAATTGTTCATATGTGGTTCCTTAGTTGCCATTGGTAAGAAAAGCGATTAGGTATAAAGGTGTTGTCAGTAGGGCTGGGAGTTGATGGGTTTCCTGGCTTAGTTGGCTGATGTCACAGTTAGTGGAAAAGAGAGGTAGGTGGTCAGGTGTCTGATGATCTGGCATTCGTATGATGAGGCTGGAGTGTTGAAGACAAACTGCTTGTCATTGGCAATGAGTGGTGTTTTTATATCTTTGTTTTAACAGGTATAGTCTCCTGGGAACAGCCCCCTCCCCCTCATTTCCTTTTTTTTGGGGGGGTGGGAATGTTTGTGATTGGCTATTGCATTTTGGGATTGCTAGGTCTGCAGCTAGGAAAGTTGGTTCACTGTCATGCTAGACAAATTTTCATGGAAAAATTTATCATACATACAGTGTTGTGCAAAAGTAAGTGAACCCCTAAGATAATATTTAAAATTGTCTCTTTTTTCCAGATAATCAACAAATCATAATTAAGCTATATATTCATGAAGA
>CAHIKZ030000277.1:945000-957903 GCA_903632075.3 Acanthosepion pharaonis
TGTATTGGAGCTTCTGACATGAATGTCAAGCAGTGTAGTCTGCTGTTTCTAAATTTCTGGCAGAGTGAATTGCATCATGGTGCTTTTTTTTCTCACAGCAGTGCCCAACTGACCCTACTATACTGTGCAGTTGACAAAATTAAAAACAATTCACATGCACAAAATTAAAAATATAAAATGGCAACAATTTACCCATTGTACCCTGTATATAAGGTGTGAAAATAGTTTTCATTTAGCTAAAATTATTTTGAAATAATTTTCAAGCAACAGATTTGTTTTTATGTTTCAGAATGTAAAGCAAGTAGATTTACTTAATTTTTGCATCATTCAGATATTAAAAATATACATAACTAAATTAAATAGCATTATTACATTTTATTAGAAAGATTGTTGCGCATTATTATCATAATTAGTATTCACTTTGATATTTTTTTAACAATATTAAGCATTATCATCAATGTTTATGTATATATTTCTATATTAATCTTTAGGCACTTTTTTATTTCTGCTTAAGCCATCAGTCTGTGGCAATGAGTACGAAGTGCAGATTAGAAATAAAAGAGAAACTTTTAGTAAGATTTGAACTTTCATCCCTTTTGACTTGAGGGAATTTTTAGTAAATACCAACCTGTTTTAACCACTAAGCTACAAGAACTGAAAGCATTGCAGAAGATCAAATCTGACCTACTCCTTATCACTTTATTCCACAATCATTATATTCCTGATAAAGATCATGGAATGGTATGATGATTTATGTGTTGGATATGATGTTCTGGAAAGCCACTGATAAATATTTAATACTAGCAGTAGAGCCCAGCATTGCCCGGGGATGTAAATGGAATTTTTAAAGCATTCTGAATGTAAAAATAAAGAAAAAAAGTGTGCAAGACAATAAGAAACACTACCTGCCAAAAAAAAAAAAGTGAAGTTTTGTTGAAATCGGTTGAAAAATGTAGGAAATCTGATCCCATATATAAACGAACACACACACACACAGCCTTGGTTTTATAATAAGTATAATGCGATATGAGTTGTCCTCCTTTCATTCTGCGAAAGTGATGTCTCTTAATCGTGTTTTCAAATTGATTTTGTGCAAAAACAATTGTTTTTCCAATTTTTGGCGCTGTCAGAACCACTGCAAGGTAATTTTAGATAGTCCTGTGAAGTTTTGTTGAAAAATGTAGGAAATCCAATCCAATATATAAACACACACACACACACACACACACACACACACACACACACACACACAAAATCTGGGTTTTATAAGTATCATTTATAATTTTAAATTGTAAAGATAAATGTAAAATATGAATTAAATCCAAATACACTCTTTTGACTTACTTGAAGGGGGCCATTAATCTGGCATAAAACATGCACCAAGTGAAAATCAAATACTGGATTTCTGTTAGTCTTTTTTTTTTTTTTTTTTTTTTTTTGATTCTTTTTCTTACAATAAAGAAGATTAATAGAGGACATGATGCTACTGTGGAAATTATAAAAATTAAATGTAACTTTTTGTGTTATGGCTTTCTGCAACTCACGACACATACCCACACACAATGTACACTTAATAACCCATCTCCCTTATAATATAACACGTGAACTCCCCCTCTCTCTTTGGATATATAATAGAAGTCACTGAATGCAAAGACAATTATGTCAAAAGGGACTGATGACCACAGCAATGGGTGGGAGCTGATGCTAAAAATAGATTCTCATACATGTGACAAATCATGTAACCAAATACGAACAATTGAGTGAGAAAAGATCAACAGAAACAAGTTGGGGTAATGAAGCTTGAAGGAGCAGATCATCTGTTAAAATCTAATGTGAATTGATTCTCCTAACTGAAGAGAAGGAATGCCGTCCACAACTCAGAGAAACTCCAAGCACAGGATGAGGTGGAATGAATGTTGTGTGAATAATCCCTCTTGTTACAGTCAAGTAAGAGAGATTACATGATAAAAGAAGAACTCCAATTGAACTCTACACTGCTTAAAGGCAGAGGTGATTGGTGAAATGTTACAGTCACCTAAGAAGTACACGTGATATACTCAGTTAGACGAAGTATGAATTCTGCAGCGCTGAACTTCCTCAACTGACTACCGAAGGCAATATGGAAGAATAGATCAAAGGACACCACTATTTGAGCCAAGAAACTGATTTGAAAGTAAAGAGGACAGAGAAATTTAAGTGAAAGTGAGAGAAAAGGGAAAAGAAAATCTTATTTTATTTCAGAACTACTGAAGCTAAGTTTCTGTTTCAACTTTTACCCTTACAAAATAAAGTGCATCTTCCTACACAGAAATGTATAGCATACATCTTCCCACACATACTCTTGCCTAAATATTTTCATGTATTGTCGAGTTATAATTAAATATTGGCATTTTGTCATTTGTTACTGTTCGTTATCATTTCGAATTTGTGTATTTGACCCTGCTAGGAATCCATCCAATATGGAATGGTAAACCTGGTGTCTTCTAGAAAGCGAGTTTTCTTTATCTTTTCTTTTTAAACTTGGTGCTGCAGTAATTATTTATAACACTTGTCAACCAGTTAACCTCAAAATGATTTGCAATGATGTGCCAAAAAGAACGAAGTAATAATACTTCTCCCAACTTAAATGTCAAATAACTTAGTTCATCATTAAGTTATTTGCATTTATTATGCTTAATGTTTTCAAACAATAAACCTGTTTTTGCATACTTGTTTTCTCAATATTGTTTATATAATAGTAGATGGGTTTGCCTATCATCCAGTTCATACTCCTCCCTGGTCTTTTGAACAGAAACAGGTTAATCTCTTGTTTCCTGTTTAGGATTGAGATTCTGGTTGCTTCTAAAGTTTTTTTTCCATTCTCATTCACTCTCAGTAGCCCCTTGTATCTTAGTGGCATTATCACCTTGCTTGGGGTGAATTGATTTAAGAGAAAGAAAAAAAATTTTTAATTTTATTTTCTTAGTTTATTATCTTTAATATCAATCTTTTTTTATATTTTTATTTTTTTTTTTCCTCTATTTTTAAGGCACTGGTAAATCACAGTTCCTGAAATATGCTGCCAAAGTAATGCCTCGTGCTGTCCTTACAACAGGAATTGGTAGTACTTCTGCAGGTCTTACTGTTACTGCCATCAGGGTAAGTGATATTCAGATTTTGATCAAAATGGTTGGCACTCTTCTGTGACACTTAAATCTTCATTTTTTATTATGATGATCATCAGTAGCAGTTATAAGAATCATGCAATGTTTACATTCTCATCTGTTGAGATATTTAAAAACTCCTGAAGTTTTCATTACTTTTTATGTCAGTGATACAATTTTTTAAAGATGTGACATTCATTAATATTTTTATGATGGTTAAAAGTTGGATTTTGATATTTAGAAGAATGAGATTTGTCTGGCATGACTTTCAGGCTTAAAAAGAACTTTTATCCCCCCCTTGACACCACCATTATTTTAACTACGTTCATTCTTCAGCAATTTCTGTTTTTAAAAAGCAATGATCAGGATTGTAATACAACCTAAACATGATGAAAATGAATATATATTTTTTTTTTTTTTTTTTTTGAAAATTACAAAATAAAATGAAACACTTTATTTATTAGAATCTAAAAACTAATACAATTGTATTAAAACTAATGCAATGCAATATCTATCATTGACCAATTTATAAAGAAATAAATATGAAAATAATTTTTTAATCATAGATTTATAAAAATTTGCTAAATTATTAAAATATCTGAATCAACTATATTATAAACTTCAAATCATTTAGCAAATTGCCGATGTTTTGCCAGCCATTCCAATAAATGATATAATGAATAATGTAAATAAACTAATAGTGTTTATATTTTTGTTCTGAAAATGTCAATTCCCAAGAACAAAGCAAATGTATAAATTCACTTTCCCATGTTTAGGTTTTATTAAAATTCTAATTATCACTTTTTATAACTGTTATATTCCGTGCTAATAGGAATATATACTTGAAAAACACAGTGGATAAAATGAGTAAAGGTTTATTGTAAAACCAGTACAATAAGAATAAAGGTAACGGTTATGCAAAAGGTCGTTGCAAGTCAATCCAGTCGTGAATGCTACTATTGGAAGGTCGGTAGTTCTTGCGTAAGTCTGAGTTGTACTCAAAATTCCAGCTAGACTCTGTAGTCCGTTGACGTACAGATACTTATAGATAGTTACTACCTATAGTGTAGTCACTCATGGGGGGTGGGGGTGATAGGTTATTCCATTACATGAAAAACTAAATATTGCCAAGGGAGTGAAGTTAATTAAAATAGTAGCGGTGTCAAGGGAAAAACTGTTCTTTTGACACTCTGTTCATTTGCAGGCGTGAAGGTCCAAGTTTACCTCGAATTGAATTAAATTCTTCAATGAGAATAAATGATGATTCTCTTCTTGAGGCATGTAGCTTTAGGAATGATTGATGTCCATTTGGTTATTTTTGCCTTTTAGCTAATTTTTAATTCAGAAAAATTGCTACACATAATTAGCCATTGCTACTATGAACAACTGAATGATTTCTTATTGAGGTATAAACACATATGTGGTAAGATCATAAACTTGCTTTTTTATGTTCTTGTATTTCAAAAACAATTCCATATTATACTTGGTGCTGATTTTTAAAAAAAAAAAAAAAAAAAAGGATTCAGATATTGTCTGTTTTTAATATTTTAACTGCTGCATTGGTACCGGATTGTGGCCTGGCTATTTTTGGAAAAATAGGAAATTACCATTTACCAAAAATAAATGACTATAAAAACACTAATGGTGATTTCTCAATGTGTGCCACCATTTTGATTTTGATGTCACTAAGTCTACAGTACAGATTAAGCTAAATAACATCCCAAACATGCAATATAATAAAAATACATTACAAAACAGATCATATTGTATGCTACTATATGTGTATGCTGGTTTGAAAATAGCAGTAAGTGCTAATTTATAAGACAAATACTAAAGTCCAATGCTTATGGCCATATCACATTTAAACATCAGTTCTTACATGATCACCTAAGCATAAAGAAGTCTGGCCAGTACCTAGATAGGTGACACTTGGGAATTCCAGATGCTGTAAGGTTGGATGTGCAGGTGGTGTAATTGATAATGACCAGGAATTGTAATCTGGAGAGCCAAGTTCCAATTCCAGTTGAGTTTATTATATTCACTTAGGTGCAAATAACCTTGGGAAAGGTATGAATCCACCTCTTCTCTCCCCAGTTATGGATTAATTAGTAGTACTTGTATCAATTAATCATTATTATCTCCAGAGAAAATTCTTAGAATCTAAAACATTTTCTGGCTTTAAATAACATGCAGTTAAAAAGGTCGATTATCCATTAAAACAAATCAATCTAAAGACCAATGTTTCATGGTGTCTTGAAAGTTTCGTATCTGCTCAGTGTTGTATTGAGAAAAATAATCTTAGTGAAGAGGGTCAGCTTTCCTTAAAAAGAGAAAATAGAATGTTGCTTGCTGTGATGGTTTCATGGTAAAGCACACTACATCAAATGGTGGTTTCCCCTACAAAGGGGAAGATGGGGCTCAGGTTCAATCGCTTCTGGGAATCACATTTTCTTTGCTAAGTTATATAACCTATATGTTGGCAGAAACCAAGTTTTGTAAAGCCATATAAGTATGTTCACAATATTGGAAGTATTAACTGCTATTTTTTTTTTTTTTTTTTTTTTTTTTACTGAACCATGTTCATTATTATTATTATATTGACATTCATGTTATATAATAAAGTAACACTTATTCTTATTTGCTTGAATAGGATTGACATCTTTTTATGAAAGGTTGAGTGACACTCAGTTTTTTTTTTTTTGTTTTTTTTTTCCTTCATCATTTTTGAATAAGTAAATATTTTACATATAATCTACAGTCTGAAAATCTTTCAAAGTTACACTTTTAAGGAAAGTTCTTGCATTTTGTAAATAAATTTGATTTTCGACAAACTGCAAGAATTTTCTAATGAGATATTTCTGAAGATGGATGATATATTTCCTACCTAACTGACTTTTATAATCAGTGTATGTTTTAATAAAACGTATCTTTTTGTTAAAGTATAACATACCCTTCTGTTCTGCTTTTAGGATGGTGGTGAATGGATGTTGGAAGCTGGGGCGTTGGTTTTGGCTGATGGAGGAATTTGTTGTATTGATGAATTCAACAGCATCCGTGAAGCAGACAAGGCAAGCATTCATGAAGCAATGGAGCAGCAAACAATTAGTGTGGCGAAAGTGAGTGGACATCATCACTTAAAGTTATCTCGTAATTTTGATCAGTGTCAGATGAGTAAAGTTAATTTTGGATAAGAAAATTTGGGATATTTACGTCTCGTGATTGAAACACAAATTTTAATATATTTTTTAGCACTTTTTTTTTTTTTTTTTTTTTTTTCTTTCATTGAATTCTGATGATATGCAACACAAACATTGAATTCTGATGATATGAACACAAGTAGTATCATTAGTCATGCTTTTTATTTGTTTGAAATGTTTTTTTGGTTATTTTTGTTTTGTTTTTTTTTTTTTTTGTTTCTGGGTTGGGGTAGTGTTTCTGGGTTTGTTTGTTTTCTTTTTTGTTGATATTATTTTTTTTTATTTTATTTTTTTTTTTTTTTTATTTTTTTTTTTTTTTAAATGGTACCTGTTATTAAAAAAAATATTTTTTCTTTTTGTGCATTTTTCTGTTATTTTCATAAATAAAGCATATTCACAGTATCCCAGTAATTCTATTTTAGAAAATTCATTCACATTATTTTTCATATATATTTTTAATGTTGCTAATTTTTTTCTATTTTCAGGCAGGGATGGTTTGTAAACTTAACACAAGAACCACTATTCTTGCTGCAACAAATCCCAAAGGACATTATGACCCAGAAGAGGTAAAAAGAAAAAAAAAGCTTTCTTCTAAATATCTGGCATTTCTGTCACTGTTACATTCTAGCCTTGGAATATTATGCAGATCATATCTAGTATTTGAAAGAAGTACACACAAAAATACTGGACATAATCTCTTATTTAACAATCTGTTTCTTCATTGTAATCTATAATGGTAATAGATATTTCCTTTATAAAGAAATATTTGATATTTTTAGTTTTAAAATTGATAAACTTTTAGCTGTCCGCTACCACTTTTTCATCAATGTCGATTTTCATGCAGAAAGCGGATCACATCTTCATACATTTTTCTGAAAACCTAAACTTCTCATTGGATAATAAATATTAAAATTATCTTGTATATCTTCACGTGTATTGTTCTCAATAAGCAACACAAAACATATCAGGCTCCAGACTGAGTTTTGTAAGGTGCTTTCTGAGTGGTTAACAGATGTTAAAAAAACAATTTACCTGCTCACCACTACGTCTGAATAACGTCAACCTAGTTTTGACCTGACGAAAAAAACAATGCTGACTGGAGCCTGTCACGTGGTTAAAAAACATAAATTGAAGGTACGAGCGAACCCAGTCAGTGAGAATTTACGACGACTAGAATTTGCTAAACGAGTTCATGACGCTTGAATCATTACTGTTTAAGTACCAAGTTAGGACGTCAAGTTCTTTAACATGAAATAACTTCACTGAAATTCAAACTACAATTTAAACAAAACAACTCACTCACCAATTTCTACAACTTATAAAACTTATTCAATTACGTTATTGAATCTTACGAAAAATAAGTATGAACAATACACTCAACTACGAGCAACGAAAACAAACGGAACATTCACTTCTCCAACTTCTTTAAAACTAAAAGTTTATCAACATATTTTCAGCTTTACAAGATTCTCTTTCAGTGAACATTTTGAACGACAAGTTAATTCAGTTTTTGTGAGCTCCGATAAAAAAAAGTTTTATTAATAAAAACTTTAGCCCAGTCGAAGGGAAGTAACTCATATTATTGTTATTGTTAAACTGTTGTCATTTATAAATATAAATATTGTACCTGTTAAGAAAAGTTATTTTCTTGTATTCTTTCTCTTGTTTGCTTTTTATTTTCTTACACATTCGTAAAGTAAAAAAATGTGTGGGTTGATTTATGCCGTCAATACCACTACACTCTTAAAACATTTTTTCAAGTCCAGTAACTGTTATTGCATTCTCAACATTTTCTTGAATGTCAGTATGATTGTCATTATTCTCCCTTTGAGCTATATGTGGTATTTATTTTAGTTGTTGCTGTTGAAAGTCCCCAATGTCTGATTATACTCAGCACTAGATAATTGTTGCTATATAATCTTTTCTTTCTTGTGCTTTTAAAATCTAATATGCACTTACATATTAAACTTGCTTGAGAGGGTGTATCTGTTATATACTCTACAAAGCATTTCTGAATGTAACATAATTTAAGTTCCAAATGAGAGGTTTTTGGCTTTTGATTCCATTAATAGTAATTAGCATATTATGGCCAGTCATCAAAACAAAATCAATCACTTTTCAATACTCATCAAAATATGTTTGTATAGCTTATGGGGACAAATATTAATGTATAAAGTGCCATATTTACTCAATCACAATTAATTTTCTTAATTCAGCCTCTTGATTAACAAAGATGGTATGCTTAATTTAATTTTTTTTATTTCATGAAGATACATATTTCATACAATTATTTTATATTGCTACTATTTTGAGTATAGGTTTTAAAATTTAATTTTTTGTGGCAAAAATTTTCTCTAAATTGATAGCAATCAGTTATAGCTTTCCAAAATTTCACTAAGTAACTACAGGCTTTATTGGTCTCTATAAATAGTTGCAAGAGAATTAACTCTACATTTACTAAAATATCACAGGGTGTAGATTGTTTTTTTTTTTTTTTTCTGCTATCACTGTTGATTAAATGAAGGGTTTAGTATGAAGTTCCCTGAAGGTTACCTGGATTGACAAGCACCTGATGAAGGGTGGAGGACAAAATAGCCAAAACATTGTGATAACAACAACAACAAAGATGAGAGCAATAGGTTTTTTTTTGTTTTGTTTTTTTTTTTTTAAACTTTATTTTATTTATTTTTTGGAACTAATCATTTCATCCCACACAAGGCAATAAAGCCACTAGGATGCAAGATGTTACTGAGTGTTAGAGAACATGAGAAAAATATACTATTGAAGAGAGTGGACAATTAAAGAATAAGATCACAATTGGCATTGTATTTAAATTTGCCTGGGAAGCAAGAAGGTGGAAAAGAGTTCCACAAATGAGAAGTGCAATAGAAGAAAATGGTCACATATAACTTACGCTTACATCTAATCAATTCAACTGTAAAATGATAAATTCTCAAATAAAAATAACCAAATGTAACTAGTATCCCTTTACCTCAGAAAATCTGGTTATCCATACCTGTTGCTCTGTTGATGAAGCTACATTATAACTGTCAGAGAATAAATTTAACCATTTAAAAATCTTCTTTACCGTTCTATATTCTCTATAGTTGTTATTTGTTTTTTTTATCCACACTAGTAGTATTATTTGTAATAATAATTTTTTTTTCTATTAGATGAAGCATTGTTGAGCAAAATTAATTTTTGGCTAGTATTTCTTAATTTTAGATGCTTTGCATTAATTTGCTGTTAACTTTATTTTTCTAAGGTTCTAAAATAGAGAAATGAAATTATTTATATAGATAATTAACACTTCTTTTAAAATTTGTCATAAATGACTGTTTTTGCAGCACATTTCAAGAGATAAGAACGGCTTGGGTAATCTTTAGTTTCTGAAAGTGGCACAATTGTCTAAAGTGACTTACATTTGGCACAAGTCAAAATTTCTGAAGAGATTTTTTTTTCTTTTTATATTGATCACATAAAAAGTGTAACTAACAAGTTTTATTTGTTGTGAACCTGATTTTTTTTTTTTTTTTAAACTCTATATTTCAGTCAATTTCTGTAAATGTAGCTTTGGCCAGTCCCTTGCTTAGCCGCTTTGACCTTGTGATGGTTTTACTGGACAAGCAAAATGAAGAGTGGGATAAAGTTATATCCAGTTACATTCTACAAGGAAAAAAACCTCTTGGTCAGTATCTGTCTCATTATTTTTTTTGTCTAATCATGGTATTGTGTGTGTGTGTGTTTTTTTTTTTTTTTTTTTGTGTGTGTTATAAAAACTTAAAAGTCATTGTCACTGGTCACATTAGTTTTTACACAATATTTTCACTTGGCATTAAATCCCTTGTGAAATGCAAAAAGTTCATCTCTTCTCCCCACAGCTATGGTTAAAATATAAGTCAGGCTAGATTCTGTAATCCTTGTTGCCAGTCACTCTGGGGGAAAAAGACAATTTGGAATTCAAAACCAGTATTGAAATCAACTCCTGACTACCTGCAGGATTTTTCCTTTGATAGTCAGAATGCAGGAAAATTTGGCAAAAGGGGGTACACTTTGAGAAAAATTTTGCAAAGCATTTGAATCTCAAAATAATAATTTTTTTTTCTTTTTCTTTAATTTAATAATACTGCTTTGTAGGGAAAAGACATGGAATCTGTAGGAGCTTCCAAAAGACATAATCTTTCCTTGAATTTGGAATACCATAAACATGTAACAAGTCAAATGCAGATGAAGCCTGATTAACCAATGAAAATCAAAAATAAAAATACCAGAATTTCTTTTTCTCCATATCTCCTTCTTCAATGAAGCTTTAATAAAAGTGAAACATGTTACTGATAAATGTTTCCTATTTGTCAATTTAAGAGATACATTTAACACACATTGAAATTAAAAAAAAATGAAATTGAAAGTTTTATTCTATTAGTGAGAGGATGTAACATAGAAATTAAAGAAAAGGTGTCACTAGTGTATTATTTGATATTAAACAATATTTAAATAATTTTTCTTTGTCAGGTGATATGGAGAATTCAGAAAAAGAACTGTGGAGTATGGATAAAATGCAAGTCTATTTATCTATGATCAAAACCATTAATCCCAAGCTTTCAGAAGATGCCAGCTTGTAAGTTGTATCTATTTTATTTTTACAAAACTGATAAAAATCTAGTCTCTTTTGGAAAAGAGCTCAGACCTGATAAGAAATTTAAAAAAGGAAAATCTTTTAATTCTAGACCTTTTACTTCCTAGAAATCGGATACTTAAATGTTTATTTTCCATGTTTTTAGTAGCTTGTCTAATATTCTATTTTGCAGCATGATTTCTTCTTTGATTGGTAGATTGAACAATATAAGTAAAGAGTGTTAAGGGTCAATCTGTTTGATACCAATTTGTACTATTTCAGAATTATTTTCAAACTAAATAGAATAAACCATTATCTTTGATTCTAGCAGAAAATTACTAGTTATGTTTTTGGATATAAAATAAAAACTGTTTTTAATCTTAAACATGGTATGGCTAGAGATTCTGGCATTCTTGATATGTAATCACTCTTTCATTCTTTCTTTTTGTAGTTTAAATTTGAGAGACTGTCTGAAAATTCCTTAGTAGATGTTAATTCTGAGTGACAAAATGTAGATGTTGTATTTGTTGTATTGTTTTGCTGTTTGTAGACTGAAATTAGATCTCGTCTTGATTCAATTCCACACTCCATCGTTTTTTCTCAACTCATGTCCTATGTTTTTTTTGCCAGCTTAAAAAACAATATATAGCTTCTACACAAGACTGTTAACATACAGACGCCAATGAGATAATTTTTTTTTTTTTAACAACACTTTCATCCTCACTTTCTCTCTCTCCTTTTCACCCTTCTCTCTGTCTTCCTCTTTTTTCATTCTTTCTATCACATTTTCCCCGACTTATGTATCTTTCATTCTTTTTTTTTCTCTTCTTGTTTGTCCTTTTTCTTTTTTTTCTCTTCTCTATTACATTCTATTTTTGCTTTCTATTCTTTACTTTCTCTCAAGGAGAGAGATGAAAGAAATTTATTTTCTGTTTCTTCTGTCCCCTTTTTCTCAATCTCCACTTTCTTTTCTCCTCTGTTTCTCTAATTTCTCTCCCCTTTCTCTCTCTCTCCCTGTTCATTGTTTCCTTTCATCATCTCTCTCCATTCACGTCATTCTCTCCCCACTATTTCTTCTTTCTGTCACATTTCATTGTTATCCTTCTTTCTCTCTGATCTTTGTTCTTTCTTTTTTCACTCTGTCACTATCTCCAATCTCTGCATTCTCCTTTCATTCCCTGCCATCTCTTTCCCTCATTTAACCTTTTTTACTTTCTCTCTATGCTTTTAGTTTTCCTCTTTTTTTCTTTCACAAGACGCCACCATATAATTGGAGATGCCACGAGTAGATATCTGAGGAGGTTCATTTACTTGCTGTTATATCCATTCAGTCCAGCTATGTTGTTTAATGATTAGCCATTACTTTTTTTTTTTTTTTTTTTTTTATACTTGTAGAGTTCTTCAGGCTTATTACCGTGCACAAAGAAGTGCAGATACACGCAATGCTGCTCGAACAACCATGCGCTTATTACAAAGTATGATTCGACTCTCTCAAGGTGAGTGGGTGATGTACATTTTCTTTGAGAATCAGGAAATGTCTTCAATTATAGTGCTTGATTGATATATTTAATAAAATAGCAAGTTTTATGAAATAAATCTGTGGATTTGACAACGTTTTCAAAAGCTTACAAGCCTATAAGTTTTTACCAAAATCTATTAGTAGTGAATAAATTGTCCCTTGCAAAGGGGATGGGGTGAGGCACTGCATTCTATTTCCGAGGGAGTAAAAGTAAAGGCTCAGAGACTTCGATATAATCATCCATTGTTTACCAATTGAGAAACAAAGTAAATGGTTATGGATGCAAAGAAGCTGTGTGAAACAAGATATCCAAATAATATATATATATATATATATATATATATATATATATATATATATATATATATATATATATATATATATGATGAAACCATATCTCTCAAGCAAACCCACTATTTGGTGAGGCAG
>CAHIKZ030000278.1:2500-35000 GCA_903632075.3 Acanthosepion pharaonis
GTTTTCATTAAGTTTAGGAATATTTTGCTCATGTTCGTTTTAACAGTTTTGTTTATATGGGTGGATTAAACCAGATAATGATTTCTTCTGTTTCAGTGTTTTGGCTTTGGAGGTATATATTGTAGTTGTTGTGTGTAACCATTTTTGCTTTAGTGCTTCGTTGTATGGTGCTTTTTTACTATTGAAAATGTATGTTGGATGAGTTTCAGATAGTCCAGGCTGATTGATTTTTGGTATTTGTTTGATGATAGAGGTGGGTGGTTGGAGGATGTGTGTGTAAGTTGGGGTGTCATTTTCTTTTATGTATGGTTCATAAGTGTTGTTGATCATAGGTTAAGAGTGACGTCAAGGGAAGTTTACTATTGTTGTGCCTGTATTTATCTCATTTTGAATCCAATGTTTTTTAGGGCGTTCAATATTTCTTCCTGAATTTGTCTACTTTGGGGGCCATTGATTCCTTATTAAGATAAGACTGTCATCTCTGTATAATCCCGTGTCCTTTCTCCAGGATTCGCCAGGTATGATAGGATGAGTATGCCTACTAATTCGCATATTTCAGCTCCATCGTAGCTGCCCATTGTTACGTCAAACAGGATGTGGTTTTGTCAGTTTTGCCCATGGTTCATTGTTGTGGAAACAGCAGTGGACGGTGGCAATGCTTGATTATTTTTATATCACCGTCCGTTAGTTTTATATTTAGCTGTGCCAGTTGTATGGCTTGTTTTAATATGCTGTCTGTAATGGAAGGATAAAACTAATAATGTCAAATTGGTTGAAAGTGGATTTATTCTTGGTGTCTACGTTTTAAACCACTTATGAGACGGCTTTGGTTTCCACTGGTTGACATTTAATTTTCTCTTTAGGGTGGTGTTGATATTTTCTAGGATCTTCTTACTAATTTTTCCTATCTCTGCTCTTCGCCGGGTTGATTAGTCTGAATGTGGGTTTTTCATGAAGCTGGCTTTGTCGTCCTTGTCGATGATGAACAGCATGATGTTCAGCTAGTTCGTTTACTCTTTCATCTATATTCAATTTGGTAAGGTGTTTTTGGCTTCTTGGTTTATGATGTTTATTGTGTTCATGTTTTGTTTTTTTTTTGTATAGTTGTGTAATATTGTTGGTTAAAAATTGATTGTAGGCTGTAGGTTCTATAGTATATATGTTTGTGGTTTTGTCAGCCAAAATGAAGACGTTGTTGGAGTTGATTATTTTTTTCCTGTCGTTATGATTTTTTTTTCTGAAATTGTCCAAGTGTCTTTTGAATTTCAAGGTTGAACTATATTTATCATGTCCTCTTCGAATTTTAACATTTTCTTGCATATTGGTGGACACTTTTTGTATTAAAGTTGAATGTCTCGGGTTTTTTCAGTTGTTTGGTTTTTTTTGGGTCGTTGAGGGAGAATTATGCCTTCCATCTCATTCGTCTTATTAGACTTTCTGATTTTCTCTGTTAGTTGGAGTTTGTATGAAGCTTGGGTAGGTATGGAGATGTTTTTCAGTGAGTATCGTAGGTAAAACGATAGACAACAAGAATAAATCCACTTTCATCCAATTTGACATTGTGGATTTTTATCCTTCCATTACAGACAGCATATTAAATGAAGCCAATACAACAAGTATAGCTAAATGTAAAAACTAATTTGGACGGTGATATAAAATAATCAGGCATTGCTGCAAACCCTGCTGTTCCACAACAATGAACCATGGGCAAAAGAAACAAAACCACATCCTGTTTGACGTAACAATGGGCAGGTACGATGGAGCTGAAATATGCGAATTGGTAGGCATACTCATCCTATGATACCTGGCCAAAATCACGAGAGAAGCATGAAGGATTATACAGGAGATGGTTTTCGATCCAATAAGGGAACCAATGGCCCCAAAGTAGACAAATTCAGGAAGAAAATATTGAACGCCCTAAAAAACATTGGATTCAAAATAGAGATAAATACAGGCACAATAATAGTAAACTTCTTTGACGTCACTTTAACCTGATCAACAACACGTATGAACCAAGATAAAAAGAAAATGACACCCCAACTTACGTAACACACATCCTCCAACCACCCACCTTCTATCATCAAACAAATACCTAAAATCAGGGTCCTGCAGACTATCTGAGAACTCATCCAATATACACATTTTCAATAGTAAAAAAGCACCATACAACGAAGCACTAAAAGCAAGTGGTTACACACAACAACTACAATATATCTTTTGACAGCCAAAACGCAGAAACAGAAAGAGAAGCATTATCTGTTTAATCCACCATATAACAAAACTGTTAAAACGAACATAGGCAAAATATTCCTAAACTTAATAGAAAAACACTTCACTGAAGAAACAAAATTATCAAAAAATATTCAATAAAAATACGTAAAGATCAGCTACAGCTGTACAAAAACATAACAGAAATAATTAAAAGCCACAACAAAAAAATGACAAGGAACAAAAATGTAACCAAGGATCCAATATGCAACTGCAGAAACAGAACAACATGTCCACTCCAAGGAAATTGCCAACTTATTGAACACTATATACATGGTGAAGGTAAGTACAAACAACAACACTATGGACTACATCGGTGCAATTGAAGGCCCATTCAAAAATGAGGAATAATAATCACAACCTTTCTTTCAACAACAGAAAATCTGAACAGCCCCAACACTATTCTACATACATATAGCAGCAAAAAAATTCAAAACATCACACCAACAATAAGTTGGGAAATATTGAAAAAGCCCTGCCTAACAAAATATTACGAAAAAATGCCTACTTTGTCTGGAAGGAAAAGTAGCAATAATATCACACAAAAACCGCAAAAAAGAACTTATTAAACAAAAAATCAGAGATAATTCCATATGTAGGCATGAGAAGAAGTACCTATTATCCGAATTCATAACAAATGGATAAAAAAAACAAAACCACTAACAATCACAATTTAATTTCTGTCTCCCATCCCTTGAAACATTACTACCACATCATACCATATAAACCCACTATTAAATTTGGTTTCACCCAGCACATTGAATATTTAAACATCACCATATAAATTAACCAATAAGGATTACAAATTTCTACCATTTACATATACACAGTCACCAAAACAAACAAATAACCAGCTTTAAATATAACAAATAAAGTTCCTATTTTTCGTTTTTTTAAAATTAAAAAAAGGAAAAAAACAAATAAAAAAAATAAATATAAATAATAATAATAATCTTTACCTATCATAATTTTACATAAACCCCACCACACGCATATATACATTATGAGGAAATATTTCCAGCTGGAAAATATATGACATGTACACATCAACGAGACATTTCCGTCACACTTCCAATGTTTAGATTTCAACATTTCAACATACAAATACGTATGTATAGATATAACACCACCTGTATATATACATATGTTATAGCCGAAACTGCCCACATATGTTTATATATCTACGAGTCCTGACTGACGACTAAATGTGTATATGTGTCTGTACACATCGATGTTTGCGTTAGTACGATGAATGAAAAACGACGAAATTTCCACCATCGCCACAATAATTCGAACCAATACACGCAATCTACATAAACCCAAATTTTTTAAACATTAATCAGTTTGTCTGACGATCGCATAAAGCTTGGAAACCCAGGGTCACCAAACTCACATCTATCCAACCAAATATGTTAGTTTCTATTCTGATATTGAGCGCTTTTAATAAGTACCATGATATAATATATAAATAATTATACATATATATATATATTTGTTTATATTTATATACACTTTTCAGATAGCATATATATATATATATATATATATATATATATATATATATATATATATATATATGTGAGGTCATATATGCTGTTGATATTTTTTTAACCAACCAAAGGACTGTCTTATTTGAAAAATCAGATATCCGTTTAACCTGGATGTTATCGACGCAGTTATTCAGAAAAAGAGTTGAAAATAATACATGCAATATTTCCTAGTTTTTAAAATCATTCATTAGTATGTAGACTATGAACAATTCGAACAATCCTCACTATAGTTAATTAAACTATGCATCTGATTTAAACAATAAAGTAAATACGGAAATCAATTATTATTTTAATTGTTTATAACTTAATATAAATTTATTGATCGTTTTCAACAGGCCTTCGTCTATAGATTTAGTTCCACCCCCTCCCACTATTTTGATTTTGGCATTTTTTGAAGTCGTTGAATGATTTCCCATGTGATTTCCCTTTCTCATGTATAGTTGCCAATTGACACTTTTCACGTTTTCAAGTAAATTTAGATATGAAGTTACTAAGGCATGTTGCTGTCTTCGGAAGCTTTTCCTACAAGTCGGAAATAGACAAGTTTGGATAACAGGACATTGACACGCAACAAGGAAGGGATATTGTCAAGCACAATTGATGGAATATTATCACACCCGAATATAGATTTCTTTTAAAAGATTTCTTGCGTATGACTACATTTCAAAGAAAATATTTTCGAAGAATTCACAACAGTCAATCAGTTAGTCCGTCATGTGCCATGCGTGATACACGCTTAGGCAATCTTGTCTCTTTCGACTAGGCAGAATATTTTCACGAAGTAGGTTGTCATTTCTTTCTGCAATAGTCCAGTTGCAATCCAAGTCTAAAGAACCCAGTCTGCCCAGCTATTTACCCATAGCTGGGTGGAGAATAAGAGGATTCATACCATTCCCAAAGGTATTAGTGAATATCATGGGCTCGACTGGAATTCGAACTCGGCTCTCCGATTCTTCAACACGATCCTCTATTAATTCCTCACCTATCCTCCTGAATTTACATTATAAAAATCTGATGATGCCACGTTAAATTAAGAATATTGTTGAATTTACAACAAAATTATTAAATTCCCGTGGCATTATCAAATTTGAATAACGTAAGATGTTCCTATCTATATTTACGATTAACAATTTTCACCGTCCAATATGTTGCCATCATTGCAGTTTTGATTGTCTATTTACATTAAGAAATCAATGTTTTGTCCAATCATAACATATAAGTCTATATTAATTTTTACAAACTACTGTTCAAATTCATATTCCATGTCCTTCTTGAACACCATTCTCCTTGTGGTGCATTCTGATATCTGATAATTTTCATGATTTTGTCAGAGTCGCTGTAGTCTTAAAAATAGACAGGTTTATTTTTCTAAGTTTGCTTTTGCGACACCACATTCATCAAATGTTTTATTTCTTGCCAATCCACCTTTTCTGTTTATTATCCTTCTTTTGCACGGAGAAGTTATTTCTTAAAGCGATGTCTACTGATTTCTTCTTAGAAATGATTATGATTATTCTCTGGTCGGCCCATTTAACTTTATAAATAAGTGCACCATTTAATACATTTGTAACATACAGTTTCTCTTTATAGTATAAATCATTCTTACAACTCAGAAAAGTGTTTATATATATATTATATTCCATGCATGATACACGCTGTGGCGAATGTAATTCCGATACATGACTGACGAGGCAGGTTATTTTCTCGCAGTATTTTGCCCTTTGTACGGTAGACCAGTTGCCATCCAATGCGATAGAACCCTGTCTGTCCTGCTATTTACCCATAGCTAGAAGTTGGTGGTGAGGAAATAGGATTCATAATTTTCCCAAGAGCATTAACACATAAGGGAATGTAATGGATCTAACTGGAATTGAACTGGCTCTCTCTCTCTCCATAGTTTGTAATTATATATATATATATATATATATATATATATATATATATATATATATATATATATATATATATATATATATATATATATATATATATATATATACAGAACTTAATAATTTAGAAAAGATTTTTATTTTTGGCAACAGAATCAAGTTATTTATTCTGGGAATTTAAAAGGTGTAAATTAATTTAATTAACGAATATAGGTAATTAAATGGGGAGATAAAAAAAAATTTATGAATTTCAAGGATTAATATTCAAAAAGCATTCCTTTCTGTTTACTCAAGGGAAAAAAGATTGATAAAGAAGGAGCTAGACATTGAGATGAAAAAGTGGGACCCTCGATAAAATAATAAATCGGTCACTACTTAAAATTCCCCACACATTCCCTTCTATTTATCAAATGTTCAGCAAATGGCAGAACCAGAACTGTTAGTCAATTGGCTATTCCTAGATGACGGATTCAAAATCCAAGAGGGTAAATTCTGTTTAATTCTCGAATCCAAACGCTGGGACGTCCTACTTATCTAGTCATGTCCCCAACTACACTTGGGTCTTCCCAGCACAAAAATTGCTAGTTGGCCCCTCGAATTTGCTACAAACCAGTTTTGTCTCACTTCAGTACATATTGTATTAAAAGATTCATTTTCCCTTGTGGAAATTATACGTAGTTCTACGGGTTCATGTGTTCGTTTGATATCTGCTCCCTGTTAATTGTGTTCCCCTGTCTGAGACTATTGAAATGTGTTGCGATATATTGTATCGTACCTCTTTGTCTCCTCCGGATTTTCCTGACGGTATATTTGTTGAGCTTATGATGTTTGCCACTGCGTTTGTCGAATTTATCTTTAATAACATTATGTATCGACAGACCGACGGGGTAGCTATGGGTTCGCCTTTGGGTCCAGCGATGGCGAATACTTTTGTCGGTTTTCAGGAGGCTTCCTTATTTACTCCTATTGGTCGTCCTCTTATGTATCATCGTTATGTGGATGATACCTTTTGCCTCTTTAATAATGAGGCTGAAGCCGACAAATTTCTCACCAAATTAAACCTGTCCATCTTGCTCTTAAGTTCACTGTAGAGAAGGAGTCTAATTTTGTCTTTCCTTTTTGGATGTTTTTGTCTATAAGATTGCTGACAAGTTTGAGACTTCTGTATTTAGGAAGGCCATTTTTCGGGACTTTACACGCGTTGGGACTCTTTTGTCCCAGACAACGTAAGATTAATTTAATTAAGTCCTTAATTCACAGGGCACCGGGTTATGTTCTGAGGGTTTTCCTGCGGGGAAATTGACTTTTGTTAGAATGTCACTATCAAAAAAAACGGATATCAGTTGGATGTTTTAGAAACCGTTATTCAAGATGTCATCAGTAAATTCCATAGGGTGAAGCCGCAATTAGCTGATAAATGCCCAGTTTATTTGGGTTTTCCCTATATTGGTACAGAGGGTGAGAGTTTATCGAAGCGTATTTCACGTTTAATCAATAGTTGTTATTATTCGGCAAATGTTAGTGTAATATTTGGTACCCGTTCTGCTTTCTCTTCCATTCGTAAGGATGTCCTACCTCCACATCATGTTAATTCAGTGATTTACCAATACAAGTGTAGTTGTGGACATGACTAGATAAGTAGGACGTCCAGCGTTTGGATTCGAGAATTAAACAGCATTTACCCTCTTGGATTTTGAATCCGTCATCTAGAAATAGCCAATTGACTAACAGTTCTGGTTCTGCCATTGCTGAACATTTGATAAATAGAAGGGAATGTGTGGAAAATTTTAGTGGTGACCGATTTATTATTTTATCGAGGTCCCACTCCACATTTCATCTCAATGTCCTGGAGTCCTTCTTTATCAGATCTCGTGAGCCTTCCCTTTGTAAACAGAGGGAATGCTTGCTGGGGCTGAACATTATTGGACACTAGTCTCCTTGAAATTCATATTTTTTTATCTCCCCATTTAATTACACTTTTTAATTAAATTAAATTACACGCTTTTAAATTCCCAGAATAAATAACTTGATAAATCCTGGGACGAAACCGGTAGTTTTATTTTGGCCTTTGCTTTAAAAATGCCTTCTTATTATCCTTTTCTAGCAATATATATATATATATATATATATATATATATATATATATATATATATATATAGAGAGAGAGAGAGAGAGAGAGATAGATATATATTTAGATATTTATTTATATTAACATGACCATATATTCTATTGTATGATCCTATTCTAGCAACTATTTATTTTCGTATTTGTAATAAAAAATAATATATGCGGAAATTAATGAATGAAAGTCGTTATATTAACGTATGTTTTTTTTTTAAAATACAGTTGTAACAAGTTTATTTTAGATTTATTTTTGCATTCGCTTATATGATATAATAGTACATGATAAAGTAACATTTTTATCGCATCAACTATTATTCACATATGACTTATGATCAGAATGTGTTGTCATTTCCAAAGTGCCAGCCATTGTGATTTTGTTGTGTTGTCAGAATGAATATGGGCAAAGAATCCTCACATTTGCATGCACAAAAGAACATTTCCTTTTCTTCTATTCGATGAAGGTTATTCTGAACGTGAAATCAGTGTAAGAATATAGAGTAGGAAATCAGCTACGCTCTCTGCTCTGGGGAATCTTCAAAATTCTGGGACATTTCAAGACAAAGACTGATCTGATCGTCCCCGAAGAGCGGCAGATGGTTATTGGATGAATCACCTTTTTACATGATCCCCAACAATAATTTGTATGAAAACAACAGATCCCCTGGTTCAAGATTTTAAAATGTCAGTTTTATGACGTTTTCTAGTCGAATGAGATTTGATTATGATCTTCAAACAGGTTCATAAAACAAGGCCAATTTCAGATGTGACAACCAAGCATCTAGGCTGTTCAAAGCAACATGATACCAGGATAGCTGAAGATTAGAGCAAAGTTATATCATCAAATGAATCTACTCTTTTACATGTGGTTAAGCGTAAATGACATATCAGATCAACCACTGGAAAGAGAGTTAATGTAATATATATAATTCTCATAATGAAGCACCTACAAAAGAGATATTTTACTGTGCTGTGTCCAAAGCTGGGCCAACTGGCCTTTATTTTGTTACCCCCAAGATAAACGGTTGTAAAAAGTTGACCTACTGCAAAAGAATCTGAATCTGCATATTCATCGGTTCATATTTACTCTTTCATTCTACTGATCAAAACTCGTTTAGAATGTTTTGTAAAGGTTCAAAATGACAACGCTAAACTGATCCGGTAACAGTCCGGATCAAAACTCAATTCAACCTATTGGGAAATAATAAACAACAAATCTAAAGCAAAAGATGTCATAAAAAGAGTGGCCACTAGACTAGTTTTTCTTAAGTTAATGATAACATAGTTATATACAAATTTGGGGACAAAATTAAGTTATATTTCTCCTAAAATTACAAGGTTATATTAAACATTGGCAATGGTTGTATCTATTGGGCACACATATTTGATAAGGCACTGCTGTTTTTAAACAGTGTAATTATCATCTATTCGCATAGATGTCGATATCATTGTTGACAGGAATTGAACAGCTGAAGGGATCAAATATTAGATCACATCAGAAATTGTATAAAAAACTAAATCAAAGTACCTTGTCTGTCGTATTCAATATATATATATATATATATATATATATATATATATATATATATATATATATATATATATGGGTAAGAGCAAAATATAATTGTCCTTCCCTCAAAAGGATTAATGTTTAAAAGAAACAATAAGAGATTGAGCTAATCTTTGAGTTATTCAGATAATACTTTAAGCCATCATGACATCATTTGTAAGAATCCCTGAAAATGATTTGAGTTATTTAGCCATAATTTGAGATGGTTGAAACAGTTTGTTGTTAAACAAATTGTCTTACCAAGTGAACAATGTTTATAGAAATAAGACCGCTCAAGCGTTCAGTAATGGTAGCAACATTTATACTCTGGGTTCTATCTTCAATCTCAATTCAAGGATGCTGGTTAATAAGTTTAAAACAGAGGGAGGAGTTGACTGGATAACTGGATCAGGAAGTCTCAACTGGAGAGGAAATATATTTTCAACTTAGAGCTAACGAGATGAATTAGAAATGATCCTACTCAATTCATAAAATGCTTGGCACGCTAGACAGGAGATTCAGCTATTGTAGTAGAAAGAGCAGCGAAAAAGGACTTAGAAATGAAATCATACATGTAACCTGTGAGTCAATTTTTTAGTCCAGGAGGAAATATTATATGGTTAGAGAGGGCAAGTTTATATTTAATAAATTGGAAAATGATTCCGGAATAGCATATATATAATTAATTTCAATACTTTATGAGCATCCTATTCTTAGCCATGATTAATTAATGATGAACATGTCATTTTCTTTCATAATCGACGTCATCAAGTTACTTCTGTTAAACTTATAGGGTCATTATTCATTCTTAATGATCAAAGTAGCGACCATTTCTTTTATAAACCTCGGAGAATTCCAGTATGATATAAATCTTTTCTAAGATACAACGGTTGATAGGTTAATGTAACGTGTGAACAATTTTCCTTTTACTCAATTTAGAAAATTTTGAGGTTACACCTGTAAAAGTGGCCACTGCCGTCAACGCCATGTCGTGACAGTCTTTTTCACGATAAACGCAATCTTCAGACCAATGTTATATTTACATAGTTCCACCCTTAATTCTGAGCACTTTAACTCATGCAATGCATAAGTTAAAACTATATATATATATATATATATATATATATATATATATATATATATATATATATATATATATATGTATGTATGTATGTAAGGAAGCGCGTGTGTTCCAATTACAAAAAAACAGTATTATCAGAGAGTTGAAAACAAACAAGCACAGATTATAGAAAATTCACTCTTTTCCTTTATTCTTTTAACTGTTTCTTTCAAAACGAATTAATTTGTTTTCAAAATGACACTTCACCTTTCATCGTCAAATTTGGTTTTCCGTGTCATGGAGTTTACAAAAACATGAATCTCTGTCAATATCATTAGATTTTCATGTCGATGTATCCTTTGGGCTTACGGGAACTGGAAATCATTTTCTTGCATTCCCATTTCTTTAAAAGTTTTCATTCAAAGAATCTGATAGATAAGAGCTCGAACTATACTTAAAATGACCCGTGAACTATCACGAAATGTCAAGATTTAATTTGGCTTCTCGAATTATATTCCATGAATCACGAATCCTTCTAAAAAAATTATTATACGTACTCAAATTTTATCCCACACGTAAAGATATATATATATATATATATATATATATATATATATATATATATATATATATATATATATATATATATACACACAGATAGATAGATAGATAGATAGATGTTTGTACGACATATTGAACCTTTGCAGGTTATTTAAAGTCAGATTATGTTTATACGACTTAAGCATTTTAATAGATATAATAGATTTAATAGATATAATTGATTTACTTATTTCTGCTCTACTAAGTGAGCCATAGATGTTCGTGTAATGTGGTAAATTCATACCCAGCTGAAGAGTATATAAACGAAATGGAATATAAGAACACGAAGGGAAGTGGAGGAATTCGGCTCTCAGCTTCCTCATTCTTAGCGGTTATTCACTTCACTACACGCTCATCCAATATTAGAGCATATGGTATTTGCAAATGGAGGGAATTTGCGGGAATATAGCCGGAAAATTGTGACTAGGTACCAGGACAGAACGTTTCCAAGAACATCCGATAAAATTATGGATAAGGGGAGCCCAGAAAGAAATCAAATTGACTGCAAAATTATCAAAAAAAAGATTCAAGAATGCAATGGTTCACTGTAAAATCTACCCAGACTGCAGAAGCAATAATCGCCCTGTTATATGTAAACTCACAGTGAAAATAAGGAAACTGTAGAAGCCTAACGCAGCGCCCAAAATCCAATAAAACAAACTCCTCAGCGTTCCGTAAATGAAACAAAGTATATGGACAGTTTTAAATAAAGACTTTAGAGGCGAAATACAAATGGAATGTCGAAATGGGACACACTAAGCTTTAGAGATATCAGCAAACACTATCATCCTAAAGGTGAATGGACGAAGAAGAAACAAATGGATACCTAAGGAGATTATTGACATTCTGCAAAAATAAAATATTAAAAAAAAAATCTCTGTTAAGATATGAAACGGAATACAGAAATCACTCAACGAAAAATGACCAAATGCAGGCAAGGTAAAGAAGAGAGGCTAAACAAAAAAATATGCAGAAATACATAGATTGAGTAGCGCCAACAATGGAAATATGCATATTTAAATTAGTGAATTAACAGGACAAAAGTCATGCTCGTTCACAGGCTGTATAAAATCAAAAGTTGTGATGCTCATAATAGTGTATGGGGAAATTCTTCACCGCTGGAACGAATATATCGGAGACGAAAGAGAACAGCCAACAATACACAGAATTAATGACGACCCTGAAATTCACAAACCCGAATCAAAAGCTGGACTGGCCATATTGAACAGAAACAAGGCGCCAGGGCCAGATGGAATTGTAACAGAAATGCTGACGGGATTAAATGATTTTATCATAGACAAGATTGCAGAAATAATAAATGAAATCTAAAACAGTATTGATATACAGGTTGATCTCAGCAGATCTAATTCCATAGGACCGCCTAAGAAACCAGGCAAAGCGAATAGAACTCCACTGAACAATCAGCCTATTAGCCACATAACAAAACTCATCATCCATACTCTGATAAATAGAGCGCACTGTAGAATCCGGCTAAAGATAAGAGAACAACTGCGCGGGTTCGTTAAATACACCGGAACAAGGAACACGAGCTTCATGCTCTGAATGTTATCAGAAAGAGCAATACAAATGCAGAAGCATGCGCACCTATTTTTTATAGACTACACAAAGGCGTCCGATAAAAAACGCCACAAAAATCTGTTGGAACTTGATATACTTGGGAAATATATTAGAATAATCAAGATCCTACACTGGCAACCAACGGCCTGCATACAGATAGAAAATGAGTTCTCGCGAATAACTACTATATGAAAACATCTCCCTGGAGGACGCTTTTCCGATCACTGCAAACGTAACCACCTCAATTTTAGATTTATACGGTGTCTTTATCAATTATGTTCATAGATTGAGTCACGTATCACATACTCTTCCCATTCAGACAGTCTATTTCAGTAACCCTTTAACTCATGATCCTCTTGGTCATTTTTTTGATATGAGTAAAATAAAAGTTTGATTAACATTAATAATGAACGAGACATGAAATATGTAATTATGAGGACAGGAGATAGCGATTGACGTTGTAGTTATTTTTTTGTAAATTCAAGTTGGCTGGAAAGCATAGAGCAGAATGGGAGTTCGACAAGCGATAAGTTGTTGAAAAGAAACTATTAGCATACAATTTAAAATTACATCTAGGCAGCTCAACTCTAAATTGCAGAGATCTCCAGGCCATTCTCGTACTGCGCTTAACTTAAAAAGTCCAATTGCCATAGCAACGCTAATCCGAATAAATTAAATTATTTATAGAAAAGACACAAAGAGGCAACCTTACGGCAGTGAAAATTGACTGAAGCCAAGCCGCCAGATAAGAACCGATAATATTGCTGATTTTTCTTTGACTATTATCAAGGAGCTCAAATTAAATAGCAGGGGAATTAGATCATATATGAGCGCAACTTTCTAAACATTAAAGAATATTTGACATATGTATGTGCAAGACAGATTATGGTGTTCAAAATTTTATCGCACGGCACAGTGAACTATTATCTCTAGCAACTGACCTTGCAATTGATTCAATATAATCTTACCGTTCATGTCAGCTGAGAACGTTAAAACCATTAGGGGCAATGTTTCTTTTTCCCGGGTGGATAGCATCAGCCATGCTGATGGAAGGTAGAAAGTGTTCTCTCAATTGATTAATGGCATAAAGTTTAGTTTTGGAGGCGTTAAAATTGACAACCCATCTTTTCCCCTAGTTAAATAACGGATTGAGGATGTTTCTTGATTCTCCACGTGATATTTCTGTTTGTTTCGTGTTTTCTTCCCAGTTTGTGTTAAATATTCACTTCTCACTTCTAATCAACGGTTTCACAAAATATAGTCTTACTGACCATTCAACTTTCTTATTACGCTTTTAACATTTCTCACATCACTATTTTTGACAGTCTTGAAGTCAGCGACATTTATTTAAAATTTCTTCTTGTAATTCTTTTGTGATCACATTTCAACTTCATTGTCAATTTCAGGTTTTTGCTTTTAAAATAACTTCACAATAGACATTTTCTCTTGCGTGATTGCATGTAAATTATTAACCATTGCATGAGTATATATTTTAACTTGAAAGTAAATATCGTTGAATAAATATTGTACACATTTGTCAAAAAATAGTCTTAGAATCGTGTCAGAATTTTAATTTTTTTACAAAAATATTTCTAAAGAAACAAATAAGTCGGCATGCGATGAAGTTTAGATGTAAGTCTATCAGGTGGAATATATCCAATTTTTATTAAAAAAATCTCACCACTAATAATGAATATATATATATATATATATATATATATATATATATATATATTATTGGCTAGGTATTTTTGTAATATATATATATTTCTGTGGATTTGAAATTGCATGTAGTCTATGTATGTATGCATGTATGTATATGTATATAGATGTAAATATTTGAGAGTTAACATTTGTAATATGTGTGAATATATGTAAAATATAGTAATATAAATACATATACATGCGTGAATATTTATGGGTATAGATTTTTTTATGTATATATATATATATATATATATATATATATATATATATATATATATATATATATATATATTTATAGAACGTATTCCAATGGAAGGGCATAAATTCATTTTATTGAAGTTTTAAAATTACCTTTATTAATCTTTAATCTCACTTTCTCTTTTTATATTCCATAATTAGAATTGTGAGATTGAATATTTATCATCTGGAAGTATTTTCATTTTAAATCGATAATTTTACTTAAATTTAAATATATCACTCTTTAACTATCAATATTGATAGTAAAATATTAAATTAGAAATATTTGTTTGGATATTTAAACATTTCAGTTGTCACCTAAAGTTAAAGATTAACAATAAAATTACACAAAAATCTAAATTAATTTAAATATAAAAATATATGTAATAATTTGTAAATGTATGTGTATGTAATTTATGTATGAATATGTATAGGTACATGTGTATATCGCTACATGTGTGTCTATGTGTGTAATTGCGCATGTCAATGAACGTATGTATATATAGGTTTTGCCTAAGTATGTTTGTGTTATATATACGAAGAAAGCAAAATCTTTAATAGTACCCTCAAATATTACTCCATTTTAATTCGAAACCTAATCTTTAAGTAAGAAAGATTACCGATATAAAAATAATCAAAAATTACATTCATAAATTACATTCAAACTGATTAAGGTGTTACCGTAACTGTTTTTTACAATATTAATAAAGTCCTATTGGTCGGGTAAACAAACTGTTATAATTTAATATTTCCTTAATTTGTTATCGATAAATGTGTTACTAAATATAGCTTTTAACTAATATTAAATCCCTAAACTATGTGTAAAAAATTACATATTTAAATTGCTAGCAAGCGTCCTATTTATCTCTTCGGTTTTTTTACACATCTAAATTACTATCAAGGATTAAAATCTATTCTTTACATAAATTGCTAAAACCCAATTACAGCCTCTTTCTCTTTACTCCCCTCTCCCTCTTTTTTCTTTTTCCTTTTTTCCTTTTTCTTTTCTCTTTTCTCCCCTCCCATTTCAATATATCACTTCGGTTAAGTTAACCGTCTAAATAAGGCAAAATCTGGTTACTCCTCCACCCCAATACTAAGTATGATTGAGAGAGATATGAAATTAATCCCTCCCTAAACTCTACCATGTCTCTTTAAATACTCCTTTTAAACTCTCTGTTAAATTACAAAAACTTACACTACCCATCAATTTTAATTTCATTTTTCGTTTCATTTCATTTTTGGAAGTGCTATGTGATGACCCGGCGTCCTTTAAAAGGGCTCTGGTGAAATAAATTATTATAATGGTACCTTAAAGTGGTCTGTTTTTTTTTCTTTTTATATATATATATATATATATATATATATATATATATATATATATATATGCATATATATATGTGTGTGTGTGTGTGTGTGTGTACAAATATGTAGAAAAATCAGAAAGAAAAGTTAGGTAATTAATCCGAGTTATATATATATATATATATATATATATATATATATATATATAAGTTTTTATGGTACAAAATGTAACGATAGTTAGGAAAAAGCATAATTTGCATATCATTTTTAAAAAGCTAAGTATACCAACCAGTTTCTGTGCCATCCTTAACAAATTTATTTTCTGGGATATAAAAATATATATATGCGTGTAAATTAAATTAATATAACGAATGGAAAATAAAACATGAATTTCAAGAAAACTAGATTCCAATAACATTCAGCCCTAGTAAGCAATCCCTCTGTTTGCAAAGGAAATGATCTGATATACAAGGAATATAAAACTTTGAGTACACACACACACACACACACACATATATATATATATATATATATATGTGTGTATATAGTTTTGTTCTTTCATTATCATGATACACACACACACACACACACACATATATATATGTGTGTGTGTGTGTGTGTGTGTATCATGCGATAATGAAAGAACAAAAGTAATATATGAGAATATTTAAAATTTTTCGGATCGACTTTTCTTGTGCTATTACGCTGCATTACTTAATATACCAAGAGTAAAACTGCAGTCTGTCAAGCAATTAATCTGTAATGCCTACTTGTATCGATTCTCATGCAATTTTATAAATTGATGTCAGTGAGGCTTACTAGAAAATTTCTCAAACAATTGCCCGGATTATTTCTTCTAGCTATATTCTAAAACACAATCGATATTGTTTTACGGAATCATTTGATCCATCATTGTAGCTAGTTTGAAATTTAAGAAAATAATAGCAAATATAAACAAATATTACAGTGTGACTCAATTCCAAAAATATGCATATAGTCTTCGATATATGCTGAATTTTAACTATTTAAAAATGAAATTTCTTCTTCTTCCACAAGTAAATCACTTGATGAAATGCCTTTTTCAAAAGTCATGAAGAAATATAAAACATATATTGATCAAACATGTAGAGTATAACAAACCAATACAGACTATCATATGATTTGATTGTTAGATTATTGGAGACTTGCATTGATGTTCTTCAGAAATTCCAATAATAATAATATTTTTTTTTCTAAATCATCAACCACTTTCAAATGAATTCTCCTTTTCACTGACTAAAAATCTCTCACAAAAAATGTGTGAACTTCTCTCCTTGTTTCCTCATTGGTATTAATAGCTGGTTAAATTTTCGTAAATTTCATGAACACAAATATATATCACTGCCCAATTAAATGATAAGTGACAATCAGTCAGATTTCAATTTGATATGAAATTCAATGGAATTAGCATTTATCAATGTTTACTTACTTTATATGGAGATTATACAGAAGTTGGGAATAAAGTAAACTGAATGTGTTTATGTTGTGACGAATATAATATATGAGTAGTATATTATCAGAAAAAAAACATGATGAAGGTGTTATAATATTAGGTTTGTAGACTACCTTGTATTGGATTTTTTTATCAGTTTCACTTCCTGGAAAATGAATAGGTGACATTTTTTAGTTTTCTACTGATTTAATATGAGTATTTTGCGCGTACGCGTGTATGTGTGTGTGTGTCTGTGTGTGCTAACTATTTATTATTTTGCTAAAGTAAATCAAACTTTTCAACATTTTGTGATAACGATTAAATTAAAATGGTATAAATGCCAATTTTCAATGGCTGGTCAACTCAAGATTGTAGGTGTTTATATTTTATGGTCTGTCATCTAACCGTTTTAGAAATTTAAATTTATGTCTGGTCACGTCAAAGGTCTGAGTGCTTATCTCCGACGTCTGTTCATATTGACAGTCTAAATGATAATATTTTTATGTTTGGTAACCTTTTCAAACAAAGTGCTTAAATTTTACGCCCGGTCACCGAAAAGTTTTAAGTTTTTATCTTATATGACCGGTCACTTTAACGGTCGACGTGTATCGATTTTTATTTACCGGTCAATTTGCAGTTCAAATGGTTTATGACTTTTTTCCTCTCATTTAAATGGTGTAGGTGTTTCCCTTTATGTCTGGCCAACTTATTGTTATACGCGTATATATATATATATATATATATATATATATATATATATATATATATATATATATATATTAGGCATTTAGCCCCAAGAAAGGTGGTAGTGCCACTAGTACACAAGGAGCTACAGGGAGTTATAATAAGGAAAGTGATTGTTTATATGTGGTGTTGAGTAAAGAATTAAAAGAAGGACGGGGCTGATGGCAACAGAAGATGTGGATTGATATTACGTTTAGTTTTTTGAAGATTATCTTTATCAGGTAAGCACGTAATAGGAAAGGCGATTCACTGTCTGGAAGTGCAAGATGTTGTATTAGAAGAGTCGTTTTCTTTTAGCTGTTTCGGCAGTAAAACGGAGGCTCCAAGATGCTAACCTTCTAGCACGCTTAAATTCATGCAGTCAACGCAACAGGGAAAAGAGCACGTCTGAGACGATAACATGAATTTATATATAAAAAAGACAACGGGAAGCCACATTACGTCGGTGAGAACGTGACTGGAGTAGAGACATCAAGGCAGGACCGATCAAATTGCATATACTTCTTTGGATTTTGTCGAGTCTATCGAGATAATCAGCGAAGGCCCCAGGCCATATGTGGCAACAGTGTTCCTGGAATTGGAATAAATGGTAGATTCGTAGATGTGAAGGATGGAAACATACGAGAAAAAACTTCTAGCGCCACACAGCAAACCAATTTTCATTTCGGTAACTGATCAATATATTTGTTCAACCTCAGGTCACTGGAAAACCTGAGAACAAGAAGTCACAGTGCATCCTTCTCGCCACGATGAGCATCAACCATGCCGATAGGACGAAGAGAAGTTTGTCAATGGTGAGCAAATGACAGCAGTTTCCTTTTGGATGCATTAAAATTTCACAAGCCATTTCCAGTCCCAGTTAACCACAGATTGGAGGTCCTTTTCAAGACCAACTGCCAGGATTACTTTGTTAATAATATCGGGTTTAATATTGACACAGGATTAAATGGAAGTATCGTCTGCATAGAATGCTAAGTTAAGAACTGATGATGTCAAGAAGATCATTGATGAAGATCAGAGACATCAAAAGTCCAAAAATAAAGCCTTGAGGAATACCAGCGTTCGTATGGAAGGAATTGCATAGAACCGGTTCATGACATCATTAATTTCACGGTTAAACATGAATGACTGGATTAAATCAAATAACCGTCCTGTAATATCGTATCCTTGAAGCTTACATAGAAAGCCAACATGACAAAACCTATCAAACGTCTTCGATATATTTAGAACAGCTCGAGTTTCGCCGTTATTATCAAGAACATGGTGTACATATTCAGCTATGACCGTAAGCACATCAGCGGTAGACCGGGAAAAGCGGAAAATTTATTGTTTACAGAGAAAAGATCGTGGGATTTGGGATGACTATCTACTTCGGCATTGATTAAAGCCGCAAGTGTTAGGGGAGCGATGGGACTGGAGTTATATGTGTCAGAAGGGTCTCCAGGGTTCTTAAAGACGGCGACGATAGTGAAGGATTTCACTCAGGCTGAAAAGGAAGACATCGGCGAGACAATAGTTCTATAGTTTGGAGAGAACTGGAGCCAGCTCAAATGCACATTTCTTTAGGAGTAAGGCTTGTATACCGTTACCAGCACTTGCTTTACGAGAGTCTAATTTAAGATGATGTGGTTACCCAAGATTATTTTAGTGTTGAGTTGGATGAGAAATCCCGATCAAAGCATTCAGCCTTATCAGCTGAGGATTTTAGGCCTTCGAATTGATTGAATGGCGGATAAATTGAGGATTTACTGTACTTCAGCACTTTTGTGCAGTGTCTACAATAATCTTTAGAAATTGCGAGGTACAATACGTTGTTTCAACCTACCAGCAAACAGAACCTTTGTTCCATTGAGGACATGCTTGCATCCTTTAGGAACAAAGCAATGAGACGTTTGTTGCAATCAGACATATCGATCTTGTACAGACGGAAGAAGTGATTCCTATGGCATATAGCGACAGCGCAAGCAGGTGAGAACCAATGAAATGTGTCCAGTTTCACTTGGTATATTCTTGCTTGGATGGAAGCCTCATTACCGGCTTTTAGATTTTAGAGAGGGGGAGAACTTAGACGCATATTGTTGTACGGAATGATTGAAAAGCACATTCCAGGGAACGTCACGAAGGAAATCAGGGAACGAGTCTCAGTCTGTGCTTTGACAAAAGAACGATAATCTGTTAGTAGGAAAATCAGGGCTTGACGGGGAATGGAAGGAGATGCTAACAGACATCATCACGTGATCAGAGTTGCCAGGAGGGTAGAGCTGCGTACCGCTTCAAGAATCTCGTATGGAGGTAAAACAGAGATCAAGAGGTTAATGTGGAAACCCGTTGTAAATCAACCACTTGCCTGATTGTCTGAGTGATTGAAAGGTTAAGGGTTTGTATGCCAACGGGTTCAGTTACAGAGATTTTAAGCCACATCCAATAGTGGACGCTAAATCATTGAACATGAATCTGTTTGCACACGGATGTAGAGGTGTGGCTTTGTCGATATTATCACAAAAAACGAGTACACAAATATATATATATATATATATATATATATATATATATATATATATATGTGTGTGTGTGTGTGTGTGTGTGCGTGTGTGTGTGTATACAGATGAAAAGAACAGTAAGATATATAATCCGCTGTTCTTATAGATATTTTTATTTTTACAAAATAATGCTCAATGTAAATTTACAGAGCATTAATATTATAAATTAATTGATTTAAAATATGTTTTTCGCTACACAGTTCTAACCATGTCTCAAAAATGGAAGCTGAAATCTCCGAATTTAATTTTGTAATTAAATTAAAGACATTAGTTACATTTCATCCTCAATTTGGAGTAACTGGGTTTTAAAGACAAAGCAAAAATCATAATTCACGTTTCCAAGGATACAGAGTGATCCATTCAACCATATATATATATATATATATATATATATATATATATATATATATATATATATATATATATGTGTGTGTGTGTGTGTGTTTAACATTCATGTCCGATGTCCTGAATTTTAATAACCAGTCATCAAAAGTTCAATGATTTCAAAAATTGTTCATATTCCACTAATGCAAACAATTTTCCCTGTGGAATCGTCTCTCAACATGATGTTTCCCTGATCACGACAATCTTAAACCGTTCATGGCTATAGGGTTAACCGTTTTCTTCCACTAATATACACACAAATGGCCTCTAAACGTATCCCTCTAACTCGAGTGCTTTTTTAACTATTGGTGCATGACAAATATATATATATATATATATATATATATATATATATATATATATATATATATATCGTACAGTTGTGCGAACATTTTATTTTTTCAAATATGAAGTTTTCGACAGAGGAAAACTTTTTTAATATTAATAAAACTGTTGTCTAAATATAAATGAACTGTACTCCGCTTCCTATGACGATCACCCAGGAAATAAATGTCTCATCACTGTTTTATGTTCGTCCTTGCAGTGAACATTCCTTCTCTCCCTCGGGCTGATCGTTAAAATGGGCTGTGCCTGCTTACATATATTTATGTTGCATAATTCAATTCAACTATCTTCGCCGATTGAAACAAGCTGCGACCTGTTCCAGCTAAACGGTCGAACTCTCTACCTTCGGGCAGAGAGGAACCCGGACGAGGCTCCGCCGAAGAGCAGTCTCGTTCGAGGAGGTAGACTGCTCCTGAACCCGTTTATGCGTATTAAAAAAGGGAATATTTTTGGCGGAGCATACGAGTACGGTGAACCCACATTAAACCGGCCTTGTGCCACATGCAACCCTTGTGAGGTGGGGTAGCTAAATATACCATCTTCGCCGATTGAAACTAGCTGGGATCTGTTCCAGCTAAATAGTTGAACTCTCTACCTACGGACAGAGAGGAACCTGGACTAGGCTCCGCCTAAGGGCGAAGTCTCATTCTGGGAGGGTTACCAACGTTGAACCCGTTTATGCGGGCTCAAAAAGGGAATATTTTTGTACGAGAATACGGGCTCTGAGAACCCACGTGAAACCGGCCTTGTGCCACATGCAGCCCTCGTGGGGTTGGGTTGCTAAATATACTATCTTCGCCGATTCGCGAATGGCTATTTTGTTTCAACATAGCTAACAATACCAGAAAAAAATTTCTTCTTTTGTACTTAGCTTTCACATTTACTTTTACAATGCTTTATGGAAAATATATTATGAAGAAATTAAAATAAGACTGTTAAGAATGGGATTAAATTCCATGAGAAAAGTATCTAATTACTTTATAGGTACCTTTCTTATGAAACTTTTTCAGAAGTATACATAAAATTATTGTATTTTATGTACATTTACTATATTTTACTGTGTTATTTGTATTTCCATTCATTTTATTATTAATTTTGATATTTCATTTATGGAAAAATGTCATAACAGAGATTAATATAAAAATAAGAGCATATAAATTTCATAAGATGATACTGATATTTGTAGGTAACGTTCTCAGTTGAAATTGGAAAATCAAATTACCTTCTCTACATATGTTTCGCAATAGTAAAGGTCTTAACAGTGGAGAACAGTGCTTAACTCAAATAACGCAACTTAATTGTATTCTGCTTGGTCTTCCGTACTTTATAATTACAGCTTTACACAAAATTACATTTCTTAATTACTGTGGGTCTTCTGATTTCGGAGAGGAACACGACAGCGGGCCACCAGTGGTAAACGCTTGTGGAATGCCATCCAGTGGTAGATTGGTGGCTTGTGTTTAGGGTTGTGATGCTTCTTCTAGATTGACTGTGCTCAGTAATATCCTACATTATATTCGGTGGATCTAAGCCTTCCCGTTAATGTCTCTTGCACTTGCTGATATTGAAAAGTTCCCGAATTTACAAAGAGCCGGCAGCTCCGGTTTATGTGGTTACACATGTCAGCAGTCTATTGAAATATAAATACTGACTATAATCCTTTTGAGATATTTCCATGAAAATAATAGATTCCGTAATATAATCAATGCCAGGATTCAGAAATGTGTTATCATATTATAAGATAGCACCTACCAATTTGTTTATTGGTAAGTTAAAATGGAAAATCTTACTGCCTTAGAAGCTTACTACTGCCGACCAAAATCAAGGAATTTTTGATGCTAAAGGAAACACTTATATTACTGGTGTACCGTGGTCAAATACTAGTCAATCACCAAGAAATTATGAGATGTAAAAGAAGGATAACTTTGACAGATATTTTTACATCCAACAGTGATGGTGAGACGAAGATTCTGATTGATAATATTTCACAAATGGGAATGAACTGAGAGTAGTACGAAAATGTATTTTGTTAAGACAATATATTTATTATTGAAGTGTAGCACCTGAAAGACCTAATAGAAGCACTCCATTACGTATACATAGGTACAATCAGAAAAAAAGTACAAAATTGGCATCATGTTTTGCTTAAACCGGAAAAAAAGCCTTTAATATAAATTAACGAACTTTTGTGTATCAAAATCCGAACTTTCCATACGTACATCACATATTAACATTTTTGGCAGATTCCGGATTTATAAAGGCTATGCTCGTCAGTTCAAAAAACATATCTATTGTGACGGTGAAATATCTAGTAAATGGATGGAATTGTATATAACTAACTATGGAGTCCCGATTCCGTAGCGTAAATTTATAAGACATGCTAAAGTGTTGTGTTGGTTAAAACCTAGAGAGAAGCGTATTTAAAATAAATCGTAAGCATAGACTTTCATAGATAAATATCAAAATATACTTCAAAACTTTATGAAATGAAACCTTCACACTCTTCTGATCCACGAACAATTATTGGTTAATCATTGAAGCTCTCCAATTGTTTGCTCGGGGGATTTAAGTTGTTAAAATAAAATGTGTTTGTGCTTTAGGTTTACAAGGGTCCCTGTTAATACGGGAAACAGGTTACTATTTTCTACCATTCACCTGGTCTGCTTCGTCGTGAAGAGCATTTTTTTCGCAACTTTGGTATAGTTACATGGGTATTTTTATAATTTTTTTTGCATTTTTTGAAGGGAGAGCTAGACCGTCTCCATCAAAAATTAGCGGAATATTCGACATCATAAAGAATCTTGAAATTTTGGCATCTGACGTAGCAGTTTTGTCTTTTAAAATCTGAATCGATCTCTCTTCACGACATTTTGTTTTAAATTGATATTCGAGAACAGGATATTTATTATAGGGCTTAGCATAAAAATGTTGATATTTTACAATCAAAATTATTCTGCATGATTTTGCTATGGTTTACAAGTAATAATAATGAATTTAATCGAATTTTGTTATCCGTTGAGATTAAAGCATTTCGAAATGAAACTTTGTTAATATTTCTTAATTTTGTAACTCCTAAATTGTTACCATTCTTTTGACGTAGAGATCAACTGACAATTTTAGGATTTAGTATTTTTCCGTCGAAATTGTTACGTTAGATTTATTGATTCTCTGCAAGGACTGAAATTTATCTCAATGCAATCTTTATTCAGATTAGTTTAAACGAAAAAATTCAGTGCAATCTGCCTCAAAGTATTCGACAAGAAAGAAATCACAGAGATCATGAATGCAACTGTGAAGTTGAAATATAATTATTTATTTTGGCAGAGCCCCGCCAAAAACAATTATTGAGATGATGTTTAACAATGTAAACAGAATGAAAATTAAATTTACAGGATTTGTTTCATAACTTGGAAAGTGAATATGAGATTATTTCAGGATCATGTTGCTAAATCCTTCCTGGAAAAAATATTTGAAAATTAAATAATGTTACATAACAGGAATTTAGAAACGCATTAGTGAAATTAAATTTACTATAATTGTTGAGAGTTAAGTTTCTTAATATTTTTGTTATTTTGGCAACGTGTTGCTATCGGATTTTTTGTGACATTTTTACTAAATAGAATCAATAGATGCTCGAATATAAACAGAACAAGTCAGCTAGGTAAAAATGATCATTTTGCAGATTCTGAAATTGAATATATATATATATATATATATATATATATATATATATATATATATATACACGTGTGTGTACCAATTGACTATAAAGTTTTAGACATCCAGCAAATGAAATGTGATATTTGCAGTCAGCAGGTTCAGAAGCAATTTCATGCGACATTTTAAATTGCATGAAAAAAGTAACCTCGCTTTTGCGCCTCTTAAGTGCTCTGTGTGTGCAAGAGCCACATTCGTTCAGCACATCAGTATCTCCTGAATCAGTGCAACCAATTTCCTTCAGAAATGCAATATTTAATAAATAGATTCCAACTTATTATGATGATTTATGTACGTGACGAAAAAATTAGAAAACAGTTTCGCCTTGATTCTTGTCTTCTAATTAAATGCACATTTTCTATTAATGCGTCACAGGTTTATTTGAGATTATTCCCGTAGAAACTACAATGCAAATGCGAAGGATCCCATTATAAATCTCGAGATAACGTTAAGCAGTAGCATAAAATAGGCTTTTTATATAGTTTATAAAATAATATTTAATCATTCAACATCACACTCTCAAACAGAACTATTAAATCCATTATTCAAAAACGGAAAGAAACTGACAGAACAGAGAAGGTAACAAGACAATATCAGCCAGGTAAACGTGCAAGCCAGGCAAGTAAAAAATCGACCCATGTCAACTAGGTGGGACCTGCCAATTTAACCAATACTATATGAGAGTATATGCCCACTGGATACGCGTGAAAGAACGCCGATTAGATAAGTGATGAATTCAGCACTTTTTCCTGAATACCAAACACTAAGCGTGGTAGAAATCTAACACTATACATCAGCCTGGGTATATCATATCTACAGTGGAAAATTGTGGCAACAGCATCGTGCTATGGACATGTTTATATTCAGAAGGGAGAGGGAAGACGGTCTGTGTGGATGCATAAAAGTAAATAAAATAAAAAATAAAATTTAAAAAGACTAATTAGATTAAAAAACAAATACATTGCCGTTACATCTGACCTCTCGGTAGAGCAAGAGTACTAGAACAAAAATAACAAAATATGAGTTCGTAAAGTTTATCCTCAAGTTCCGGATAAGTACGCCACACTTTATCCGAAAAGTTGAGAAATACTTTTATAAAATGAAACAGACGAACAATGTCGTCTCTTTTTAGTAAAACCTAATATATATATATATATATATATATATATATATATATATATATATAATTTCTGTATTTAGGCAGCAAATAATCTTTTAGGCATGTCTGACTGAATAAATTACAAATATTATGTCTGCTAATTTTTAACAAAATCCGTTGATACTCATGAATAACCTTCCGGCTATTGATGTTAAATGATGAGAGAAATGATCTATACCTGTTTAGATTTCTTTTATTTTCATTTCCGAAGTACTTTCGATCTTTTCCAAGATCATTATCCGGGGTGCAAGTAATACAAAACTATATGCTTTTCATTGATATAATTATTTATACATTACCGTATTTTTTTCGTTATCATTTTAAATGCAAAACGTTTGACAACGAGTTCATTAGAACCTGAAAAAAATACCCATAAGGAGAAAAAGATCCACCAAAATTAGAGCGAATAACATTTATTAAAAATTACGAAAACATCATTTCCCAAAACTCCAGATGTATTGAAACAAAATGGCTATTATTTTGGCGATTTTATAACATACTCAATTTATAATTTTTCATAAATAATATTATCCATATGTGTAAGTATGTGTGTCTGCGTGTGTCTCTGAATGTAGGTAACAGATTTGTTGTCATTAATACGTGACTTATTCCCTGTCTACTGTCATATCCATTTCATATATTTTTATACATAATATCACAGAAAATGTTTCAAATGCTTAAGCATTTTCATTACATTCTCGATGTCCATATAATAATCAAATAATGCTCGAAGTAATTTCTTCGAAATAAAAATAATATCCGTCCTCATATTCGCTGCTCAATATTCAAATTAAGAGCCACATATTATCTTACAAATTTTCTGCTCAACACTGCAAAACTTGATCAGCAAACGAATCGGAAATTTGCATTAAGGGAATTGCAGAATTTTGATTTTTATCGCACTAATCTTATTATGTATACAGAGGTATTTCACTCGCTTATTTTAAATTAATAAGAAATGCTAGCTCAAGTTTGAATTATATTTAAAATATATAATATCGCAATTCCTAATTGTCATTATAAATCTTTTACAGTAAATGAATAAAAATGAAATTGTGTTCAAACAGATGTCATTCTTTAATTCTGTTTGGATGTTTTACCAAAAATATAAGTCAAGAGTAATCGGTAAGAGTTTATGGACACCTCTGTTTAATTAGGTAGAACCTCATCCAGATTCTGCATCGTTGATTTCAGGTATACATATTTTTAGGGTGATATGTATCGAAAGCTTCAGTCAATCGGAATCTGAAGTAAAATTATAAACAATTATATTGATCTAATAGGTATGTATCACAAGCATTCTGTTTTATGAATCCAGGAATTAGACAAAGTGTCGTAGATCCATCATGTTCGTTGAGGTGCTTCCACTGTCTTTTTCTGGATTCTATGATTAAATTTAATGGCGATCTGATGCAAGTGTTCTGAATAAGCGTTACTTATTAATATCAAATCCACGATTATGAAACACCGACATAGAAGTTGTCGTTAATTGGTTCACGTAGGGAACAACCACCGAACTGATGCAGAGCATTATTTTATTTTTTACAATATTTAAGCAACGATCATCAACCAGAGAGACAATTAAGCCGGCACGTGAAATAACATTCCCTCTCAGTAGGAGCCTATATTACGGAGAGCAGTGTTTATGCTTCAATAAAATGGGAAATATAAGAGTGAAAGCGTGTGCTCAGCGTAGCGAACATACTGTTTGCTTATAGAATTTAACAACGTATAACATCTTGTAAGGTTTGTTTTAGGATTTATTGGCGGGTCTGTAAGAGTGGGCGGAACAGCAGCAAATCCTCAACCCAACCTCTATTCAATCAATTCTATGTCCTGATATCTGTAGCCGATAGTGTTGAATGTTTTGCTTCGGAAATTCACTTCCAACTCAACACTGGACACATCTGGTGTACCCACGATAATTCCAACCTCGAACCGAGGCACTACTCAGTGATAACCTCGTCGCTGGTCTCAGATATCATTTTTAAATTAGACTATCATGAGGCAAGAAGTAACAGGATCTCAGTGGTCGTCCTAAATGAGTGTGCTCCACTTTTTTGCAGCTTTTTTTAATCCTCCTCATTAACTATTAAGAATTCTGAAGAACTTTCTGACCCCTCTATCACACTATTAGTGTCCTACCGCTTTTTGACAAAGTATTCGAAACATTAATCACTGCCGAATTGGTTAAAAAACTTATCCCTCAGGACCTACTCTGACAAACAATATAGCTTCCTTTTTACCCGGTTACGGCAATCATTGACTATCTATCTATCTATCTATCTATCTATATATATATATATATATATATATATATATAGCATCCGTGGCTACGTTGTGCTATATTCCTATCAAAATCATGGAATTTGTTTCGCACCAGCCCGTTTCCAGATCCTCTCATACGAACGCAGATTTTCGCCATGGATATATCGTAGGTTATCAACAATTTTCCTGATGTCATAATTTTTCAAGTAGTCATTAATGTAGATAGCACTACCATTTACTCCTGTTTCAATAGCTAATCCTTTAGAACTGACGAAGTTAACCTGGCCGCCGCTATTGAATAGGACCCCCCACGAATCGTTTTTTAACTACGACTGGAAATAGCTTGTAAATTTTAATGCCTCTAAAACTAAAACTAAATTGCTCTTGATTCATAAGGATCATCTCAATCCGCCTTCTTAGTCTCATTTTGTCAGCTGAATTGAAGAGGAAAACCTACATTGAATCTACTGCGATGAAAGCTGGTTCTTTATGTCGAGCCAGATGTTTTTTTTCTCGTCAGAGTCGATTTTGCACATTTACAAATCAACAATTCAGCCATGCGTTTAGTACTTTTACCATATCTGATCTGATGAACCTGTGATTCATCTCGAAGTTCTTGACAAAATCCAAAGAAGTATCTACAATTTAATCGATCCTGACTTGTCATGCTGATTTCAATCACTTTCTTACATTCTTGATGTGGCTTCTGTCTGTTTTCTCTACAAATATTTTCATGGCAGTTGCTATGGCGAGCTGTATTTCCTGGTGCCTTGAATACATGAATTTAAGCGTGCTACTAGATAGGATTCTAGTTTTATATTTCTTTTCTCGCAATACCCGACAGTGTAACTCCATTCTTTTTATTGCTTCCGCAAAAACTACAACTCCAAAAATGTTGTCAATCGCTTCTGTCGTCTGGAAGCGAGTTTAACATTTATTCATTTGTCAATCCTACTTATATCCGGTATTTTCTCTCGCTTACACGCTCTGTAACTCTCTGAGTACTAGTGTTATTTAAGCCTTGCTTCGGGTGAAAAATCTGATTAAAAACATATTTGTAAAATAGCATCGTCCCAACTAAAACATATACTTTCACCTTATTCTATGTGCAGAATAAATATATATACCAGAGTTCAATTATGCTTTCACGGAATGTAACAGTAATACTAAATATGAACCGTTGTTTGTGAATATTCTTTGGCTAATGAGTAAGCTATCATCCATTTAAGATATGCTCGAATGAATAGAGTATGATAAGCAAAGTTCATTCAGTTGTCTATGATTTATTTCTGATAAATCTTGCTTAACGATCGGACGATAAAAAACACGTATTCCGTTCCAAACCAAATAAGATGAAAGAAAAATAATCACAAAGGAATGATATTTATTTTTATTGTTTTCATTTAGATAGAAGGGGTTTAATAGATTTAAATATATTCAAATCTGTTTGTTTTTTTTCTTCTTTTTCTCAGATCGGCTCACGAGGTTCACGAAAATTCGTGCCCTATTTAAATCGTGCATTTATATTATTTCTTTCAAATCGGTTGCAAATTGTGAAATCCGTTACCTACTACAAGAAACTATTTCCGTGACTAAAAAAGGCAGTATAACAGTTTGCATCAGATGTGCAATGTAGGTAACATTTTGCAGAATCTTTTACCTTTCACGAGAAGAATAAAAAAATCCAACCATTAACAATTAGGGAATAAACGGAGTCCACGTTTAATTAGAAAAGATTAATCTGAATTAAACTAGATTGAGAAAATTCATATTGGCGGCCTCATCACGTTGGTTCCTATAATATCTGCGAAGTTAAGCAACGGTGAGATTGTTCAGTGCCTAGTCGGGAGACGGCTCAGGAATTCTAGCGATTGTAGACATAGGTGTGCGGGTGGACATTAGCAAGAAATTAAGCAGTTAGATTTGCTAAAGCAACTTACGCGCAAATACCGTGCAGGCAGGTATGACAGCACTTTTTTTTCCATCCCTATGGTTTCATTAGTAAGTGTCGTATGATTAAATCATTATTTTGTAAAAATATGTCCTAAAATCCAAAAATAATATGTATTTCTCTCGCTTTAACTAATCTGGAAAAAGGTTTGTAAGCCGTGGAAAATGAATGAATGAATAAATCAATCAATCAGAAATACATATTTTATTCTAAAACATCCTGTTAGATTCTTGTTTAACTATCTGTATCTATAATACAAATTATTTTGGTTTCCGTTATATTGTATGATTTAAATATGGCTGAACATTGATATAAACGAAAATATCAATCTGTTGTAATGTAGAATTTATAACACTGGCAATCTGTGAATTAATAGTATAAGCAGTGTTAGGTTATACTGTTTTGATGGGGAAATTTTCTTTTATGCTACACAAGGAATGTCCACATATGCCGGTTCTTCAGTAATAACCAGCAAATATTTTGTGCGAGCTGGTCAGTTGGAAGATCACTGTTGAGTTACAAAGACAAACTCAAAGACAATGAGAAGCTCTGCAGCATCCCATATTTTTCTTGAGAAAACAAAAAGTCAGAACGAGCAAGCTGGCGCCTGTCCTGCTTCATATCTATACAAATGTTTAATCGAGGCTGACATGACCATCTGGAATCAACTGAGGGCAAATATTAAAGAAAGTTGGCAGCATACTTCACATTTCAAATATAAACTCACCAGCCAACCACGGCTATATTAGACACATTAAAGCAGACTTCCAATCCATTCGCGGAATGATGTGTCAATGGATCGTCAACCACTCGAGCTAAATGTCTCATCGACTGTCTCGATCTGCCTAAAATTTTGCATTACAAAGGAAAATACGTGTTCATAAAATTTGAGCACCTCCTTATTTTACTGAGCCTCAATTGCCGTCCGTGGCGAGAGAAATTATCCCATGCACAGACACAAACGCACGCGCGCACACACACACACACATAAAAACCCGCGCGCGCGCACTCACACACTCCCCCCACACAAACGCTCACCCACACACGCACACAGAGACACATATATGTATATATAATGAAGAAAGCGAGGACTTTAGATATTCATGGAAATATTCTATTTAACAAGATAAATATTGCCATGGTTTTCTAAAGTCTCCGCTTATTTCATTAGCATTAGATCTGTTCTTACATTGAGCTCTCATTGGATATTAATCCTCTTTATAATTAGCCATAAAAATTAAGAAATATGAACAGGAAGGCCTGAAGTTGAAGGTGGATATTACAATCAGATAGATATTTTAAAGACAGGAGTTAAATAACGGTTTAAAAGAGTGAGATACAGATAAATATGAATTATTTTTAGATGCATAATTCAGTACCGATTCGATGGCCTAAAAGTAAAATAAAAAAACAGACACCAGAAACGTATGTATGCATTTGTGGTGACACTACGCACTATAAAAAAAAGTGATATGATCTAAAGAAGATGAGTGAGAGAGAGTGGAAAAAATGAAAGGGGGCGCAAACTAAAAACGAGGACATTTATAAGAGAATTGATGTGTAATCAAGAAAATTTGACAAAACAATAAAATCACCTACAGATTACAAATTTAACATAACTATATAAAAATTAAAGAATATTTAATCTAGTAAGGACCTACTATTTATATGACGAAAGACACGTAGATACATACATACACAACAACATATCTATATATAATCGCACATACACACATATACGTGTGCACATACACATACACACACGCACACACATATATATATATATATATATATATATATATATATATATATAAACACACATACACTCATGTATACATATACACACACAAACGTATACACATAGATATAAACATATGTGCACACAAACACATATACATAAAACCTTACACACATCCATGCATATACATACGCACACTTATCTAAACAAATATGCAACGTATCTATCTATATATATACATATATATATATATATATATATATATATATATATATATATATATATATATATATATAGAGAGAGAGAGAGAGAGAGAGA
>CAHIKZ030000278.1:37500-55000 GCA_903632075.3 Acanthosepion pharaonis
GATGTAAACATTAAAATGTATTTATTTTAATAGTTTTCATGTTTTAATTTTAGGAAAAAAATCATATTTCATTTATAAAATTTCCTTTTTAACATAAAAATATTTTTACTTTGTACAGATATACAATCCTATCTATAAATTCACTTTTACTGTGTAACTAAATGTATATTTTAACTGCCAAGTATATCAGACAGTATACATTTTCTGCCAACTAAAATATTACGTCTATTTATGCAAGGTGTCGGCTTTTCTTGTAATTGTCAGCAAAATTGTTTCGCAGATGCTGTCTATTTAATACCGAGTTCAATTCCCAAATGATGCCCAGTTATTGTGGCAATATAAAAAAAACAAATGAGAGAAAAAAAAACACACTAAAACTTTTGCTAACTCATTTTCCTTCTGTATGTCTCTCTTTGTTTTACCCTAGACACGAGCGCACTGGAAAGAAAGTGCTACCCGTTAGAGTATTGATTATCACAACAACTATTCACATTATGTCCACGCAACATCATCAACATACGCGTACTAAACGACAGTGTTCGCTTTACTAGCCGTTGTAAGCCTTAGTTAATAACCGTAGACTCTGGAAATGAGTTTCACAGAAAATTTACTGTTAAGACACCCAGGGGAGTGCTCGTTGACGGACAGGTGTCGAGTTTTAATCTCATATGATCGGCCAAGTGTAGATGGTTAAAATGTAAAATTGCTCCTTTTAGGTAATTAATCATAACAGCGATTGAACAGCTGTAAACTGTCCATTTAGAAAGTAGGCACCTCCATTATAAGTTTCTCGTGGGCTTTCCATTGAGGAGAGAACCAGGGTTAGGTTAAATCCCACTCGAATTATCGATAGGAATCCTAATTTCCTTCAGGGATGCAACTCTAATTTATTGAAGTGGTCCAGCCAAGAATGCTGTTTTAAGATAGTGGATTGGGTGAAAGATAGGCTTGCATAAGAGGCTCTGAAATCCATCTTAGCAAATGGCGTCAGGTTCAGCTCCTTGTCTCTATTCTAATAGAGTTTGGGGTGTAATGACATTCTATTTACCGCTAAAGTGTTTTTAACTTATCTCTCTTTCTTCTTATTCGGGGAATAATTGCTCTGCTGCTGCTGTTGCTATTAATACTATTAATATTATTCCTATTAATTAATGGAATTATAATAATTATTATTATTTAACGTTTTTACCGCGAAATTTGCATCATGCATAGTCTCTCTCTAAAGTTGAAAACAGGGAATGACAACGTTTCGCGAAATATTTGCAGTTCCCAGCAACAGAGAATGCTGAATCGAAAGTATACTAGGGTCTTTTCAACGTCAGAGTTTAACTTGAGTAGAAGAAACTTCAAGTCCTCAACTGTACACTATTATTATTATTATTATTTTATGCTGTGTACACATTCCTTTCCTGGTCGCGCCAGAGATCGAAGGTAAAAAATGCATCATGACATTTTCCAATGACCAATTAAAAATAAATGAAAATAAAAAAAAATAAAAAGACACAAACAACAGTTTTATGGAGATAAAGACCTTCCTACAGTGTGGCCTGTGCTCGTGAGAATATTTCCTTTTTATTTCTTTAAGGCATGAGAATCTAGGAATACTTTCACTGTGTCTATTAAAATCTTTTCAAATCAATCCGATGACTCAAACTACAACAGATATTGTTGATGTTCCCGTGTGACATATAATTGAGATTTCGATTTCTAGGTCCTCGTACTTTTGGTGGGAACACCACCCCGACCCGGTTACGGAGGTAGGACCTATAACAATTTTATGGGGCTATACAATACACACAGAAGGAACAATCAAAACTAACCGCCCAGATATTGATATTAGAGACCGCAAAAAAAAGAATGCCTGTTTATTGATATGGCTGTCTCTGCAGACTGCAATATATCTTTGAATATCTTGAAAAATCTATCAAAATACAAGGAACTTGAAATCGAAATCTTAAGAATGAGTACATGGGAACATCAACAATTCCTGTTGTAGTTGGAGCCCTCGGATTGGTTGGAAAATATATTAATTTTATTAATACAGTTATTATTATTATTATTATTATTATATTTCGATTTCTGCTATGGTCACACTACCTAACAAATCTGTGGGAAGACGTAAGGCAGGAAGTGGTTGGTTGTTATGGTTATATGTTGTGGATTCCGAGATGAAATTCGGTCACCAAAGAATGACAAACGCAGTATGAAATATAACAAATAAATGTATTTACACAGCAATACAATGTGTAATACTGTTAGTAAATCCAAAAGTGCGGTTAGTGGAAATAATAATATATATATATATATATATATATATATATATATATATATATATAGTCTCGAAGTAGGACTTCCTTAGAGTCTACGTGCTTGTAACTGTGACTTCTACAAGCGGTTACCTCACACTATTACTCTACCTCCAACTACATCACAATCTCTGCTCATCCTCTCTCTCTGTATTCTGACTGACTCTGGGTATTTAACGGCAGCAGTCCAAGTAACACTTTGGTCGAGTCCACATATGAAAAAGTGGAGGACCCCATAACATTATATATGTTTTTCTTGGACCCATAATATCACTGGCGTTAAATGTATAAATTTCTTCTAGGTGTGTGGGCTGTACTTAACAAGATATTTCTTTTGTATTTCTCGAAAGTTGTTATCTCATGGGATTTTTTCAATGTCCTGTTGTTTTCCACTTTTATAATTCCAAGCGCACCTTTTATGACTGTTAATATTCTAACATTAAATTCCCGCAATTTTAATATTTTGATTTCCATGTCTTTATACTTCGATAATGTTTCAAATTCTTTGGTTGCTATCTTACAGTCCTCTGAGCAAGCCGTATCAAGTAGAAGGCAAGTTATTCTTTTTTAATTTTCGGTTTTTGAGTATTATGTACGGTCTTTTTATTTCAGTCTTCCTGTCTGTAGAGATAGTTTAATCCCATAGAACTTTGATGTCTTCTGTTTCTTTAATCGTTGCAGGGTGATGTTCATAACAGTCTGTGTTTAAAGATTTTCTAAAGTATTTGCACATTTTCCAGTGAAAATATTGCCCCACTCTATCGTGACGATTTTTATGTTCACTTGGTTAACGCACAGAAGATCCTGAAACGAGATGCTCTATGGTTTCCTGATATTTGTCACATTGAGCCTGCATTTTGACTCCACATTATTATGTACGATATTTGCGTTAAAGTTACTCTGGTCTTTCGCTGCAAGTATAAAATCTTCCGTTTCAGCCTTTAATCTAGATGCTCGTAATTATCGATGAATATTAACTTTATCAAAATCGGTTTATTATCACATTATGGATATTGCGTATGCAGAAGATTTTTTTCCCAGCGTTGTTTCCTCTGTTCAATAGATTTATCGTTGGCTTTTTTTTTCATACTTTATTTTGCTGCACAGTTTGTACTTGCGTTCTGATTTGGTTTTCTACAAAATCTAACATTTAAATTTCGTTTGTATTTAAAATCTTTTTTCCTGATTGAATACTCCATTGTTGCTGGGGTGACTTCATTTTTTTTTTCCTATTTCCTAGTAAAATTTCTCCGCATCAGTTTGAAAGATCTTGTCTCTGTAGAATTTCGATATTGTTAATATCGACTTATTCATTGAGCCTTCAGTTATATTGTTTTCTTGGTTCTTTTCTTAAGCTGATAGGACGTCATTTTCATTCCCTATTTTGTATTTTCTTTTAACTCTGCTGCCTTTTCCACGTCCTTACATTTGTTCCTCTTGCCAGTTCATCAAGTACTCATAATTCACTTCTAAATTGTTCAATATCTTTAAAGTAGATCTTCATGTGTGTGAGACAGCATTTCTTTTTATTTTCATGTTATTTTTTTAGTTGCTGTTTTTACTGCTACATATATTGCTTCGATAAGACTTGCATGTGGCTCTACGTCTTCCAGGATTAATTTGACTGTTGCATTGTATATTTTCATAGTTGTGAGGTTGTAATTTTGGGTGTTTTTCTTGTTCAACCATTTCAATATTTTTTTATCTGTCTTATATGCGTCATTATTTCATCATTGGCCTCTTGTATACTATTATTGTTTACATACGTTCTCCCCTTTAAAACTCGTCTAAAATTTCAGCATCATCATCACAGTGATTGTTGTAAATCATACATATTTTAAATAGATAAAAACTCTTGGTAATATTTGGGCTGTACTTGTCAGTAAAATTGTTTGTATTTCCTTTATGCATGACCTAAAAAGAAACACTTCAATGAATCAATCGAAAACTTTTTCATTCAATCCAAGGACTCCAACTTTAACTGGAATTATTAATGTCCTCATGTGCCACATTTTTAGATTTCTCTTTAAGATTCTTGTATTTTGATAGCTTTTTGAAGATCTTCAAAGATAGATTACGATATGAAGTTCAATATGAATCACATTCTTTCCTTTTATTCTTTGATCATGATGTTTGGCTGATTATATTTGATTGATTTGTCTGTGTGTATTTCAATGTACTATAAAATTGTCACAGGTCCTATCTCTGTAACTGTGTCGGGATGGCGTTCATAACAGTTTCTTGCAGATTCCTTCCAGTAAAAGTTGCATATTTGACAGTGAAGATATTAGCAATCTCTGCCATGCCGGTTTTTATATTCATTAGGGGCTAACACTGTAAAACCCGATACAAGGAGGTCATTAAACGGTTAAAAATATTGAAGGGACAGTATAATATATATATTTTTAAAACCATGTGTCTGCTGTTAGGGATGTTAACAATAATAATAATAATAATAATAGAGTTTCAAATGGATGCAGAAATACAAGTAAAGCACAATACACTGAAAGAAGCTGCAAAATACATAAAAAAAGAAACAAAAAAATTACAACCGACCAGCTACAGAAACAATGACAAGATAACACGCACCATGGCCAATATTCTGCCCATACCAAACAAGCTGATGTAGACAACAGTAGTTATCTAGTGCAGGGCTGAAATCTGAAACGGAAGGTTTTATACGTACTGCACAGGATCAGTGCTTGTTAACTAGAAATTAACAAGCACACATACTAAAATATAGTGTTAGACCAAAATGCATAATTACCCATAAAAAAATCGATCATCTTGTATCAAGTTGCATGGTAGTGGTACCCACTGAATATAAAACCCGGCATGACAGAATGGGCCAATATCTGCACTGAAAACTCGTACAGGAGGAAAGTGAAAGAAAGTGGTATGAACACCAGCAAAGCCGGTTACGGAGATAGGACCTGTTACAAATTTATGAGACTATAAAATACACACAGGCAGAACAATCAAGCTAACCGCCCAAACATTGTTATTATAGACTGCACACAAAATGTGCCTAAGTATTGATATGGTAGTCCCTGCAGTCTGCAATGTATTTTCCAAGATCTTCAAACAGATATGAAAATATAAGGACCTTGAAATCGAAATCTCAAAAATGTGGTGCATGGGACCATCAACAATCCCCTTTGCAGTTGGAGCCCACGGATTGTTTGGAAATAATTCCATTAGACAAATTGAAGGGATTCCTGGAAACCTATGACTCAAAGAAATACTAAATACTGTTCTCAGGAGTACAGCCCACACTTTATGAAGGGCTTTGTATATGTAATTTTTTTCTACCAGTGGAAAATATCATGATGCCATTTCCAAACTTAGGTTTCTAAGCGGACCCGGAAAGAAATGAGTACACATTAAGAATCATAGGAAATAATAATAATAATAATAATAATAATAATAATAATAGTAGTATTATAAAATACCAAGTTGAATCCAAAGAACAGATTAGTAACCATAACTAATTTGGTATTTCCTGCCATGGCATATATCTTCCAAATACTTAACTGTAAATAACTGTGTTAACCCAAAATGCATATTATGGGAAAAATACAGAAACAATTGACCATCTTGTATCAGTTTGCACAGTGTTTGGACCTACTGAATATGAAAATCGGCACGATAAAAATGGTCAATAACTACACTGGCAAATATGCAACTTTTACGGGAAGAAAACTGCAAGAACATAGTGTGAACACCACCCTGTCGCAGTTACAGAGATAGGACCTGTGACAATTTTATAGTAATGAAATATTCTGTGCTGTGTCCTTCTTACGCATTTAGCATTAGTTTTTATTTAATAAAAGCCCAGACGTGTTGACATTTCCCGGAGGAATATCATCACAGACAATGCGTTTATATTCTGCATTTTACTGCATATATAATAATCTAATCTTTATCTGCTTAATATTTCCGATAATCTCTTTGTCTTATTATTACCGAGTCTCTTGGAATTCTTCTCAGATATGATCAAGGAAATAATTACCTTTCTTTGAGTGGGTTTTCACCACAAGCCGCATATCGGCCCAGTTGATCAATATCTATGGTTCTTGAAGGATTAGTGTTATTTTTTGTTCTCAAATTGGTTCCAGGTATTTCTGTTATCTTCTGATACGTATTAATCTTCTCGTAATTTTTTGTTATTCTAATCAGTCATCTATTAATACCTTTTGTGTAGTTATCTCATCCATATCTAGCATATTGCCGTTATATCAAATATCAACTATCAAGCTTCTCAAATTCTCTGTTTCACCTATGGTCTCTCGCTATTATTTTGCTGATATATATATATATATATATATATATATATAAATATATATATATATTCATATATATGTATATATACTTATATATGCATGCATATATATATATATATATATATATAAGAAGAAAGGTAGTTTTAAGGTGTGCTTTATTTTTGTGATGAAGTGTTCAATATCAGAGTTAGAGCGTACGCAAATATAACAATAAATGGGAACATTGAAGTCAACAATCAGAGGCGACAGGCAATTTCATGATAGACACAATCGTCAGGCCTGACGATTACGTCTAGCAGGAAACAGCCTCTCGCCTCTAAATGTTGACTTCAATGTTCACTTTATATATATATATATATATTCATTCTGTTGATAAATATAATTTTTCTGATTTATTTCGTATTCTTAAGTATTATCTGCTAACATATTTTAACATTTCTTAGATACATATCATCATTGTCTATGGTTTTCATTTTAAAAAGCAATATTAATCGATAGGATAAACATAATATTCATTTGCTGCACAAATATTTCACAGTTGAATTTTGGATGTCTCGTGGCAAAAATTCACCTCACAATATTCGGATTTTTTATCTTATTTTAACAGTTTTGCCACATTTCCTTTATCTTTACAAAAATCTTGGGAATCACTCTGGTCTGTCACGCAATGATTGTTATATTTTCTCATCATATCATATAAATTGTGTTGTTATATGATGAGAAACATCAATAAAATATTCTAAATAATTTTAATATCTTCATCTGATTTAAACCCCTGGGAAATATACTGCTTGATTATCTCTTTCATATATATATATATATATATATATATATATATACATATATATATATATATATCGATCTATCTATCTATCTATATCTATCGACATCTATCTGTCTATATATATATATATATATATATATATATATATATATATATATATATATATATATATATAATGCTTGAATATTTTTCTCATATTTGATTCTGTATATCCGCAGTAATTTAAGTTCCAAGTTAATTTGTATCAAATATATCAACGGTTTGTCTTAAATTAAGTTCACGCCATTATTTTCCGTTATCAAATACCATTTGCTTGTCTATTTCGCAGGTGCATCATCGATCATTTGTTTATAATTATTCATTAATCAGTTAATTTTCTGCCATCATATATTGTACGTTGCTTCATGTTAACTACTGCAGACAAAGCAATATTGCCAATTTGTTACTTTGTTATGTCATTTTTATAATCATTTATGTATGTTATTTTTCTTGCTTTGTATCATGAGTCCGGTCCAAAGTATCGTCCTTATGCCCTATAGGAGAATTGTCATTTAATTGATAGCAATTTTCTTAGTATATGCAATGTTCATAGTAGGGCAATATTCCGACGAACATTATGTTGACGTTATCCAAGGCACTCTTAGTAAAATTGTTAATTTCTTTTCTCAAAAGTCCCAGAGTCCCGATTATTATTGGTACAGTCTCAGTCTTCATTCCCCACATCCTGTTAATTTCGATCTCCAGGTCCTTGCTTTTGGACAATTTCTCGATAATTTCCACGGAAATGTTTCTCTCAGATGGTACTGCTATACCAATAAGTGTACACTTTCTGGATTTCTTGTTTTTATAATCGCAGGCCTGTTGGCAGTAATTTTTCTCTGTCAGCTTGAATTGGCGCATCCCAAAGTATAGATACATCGTTATTTTAGTTTAATGGCTCTTTTTTGTACTCGTAACATCTCTCAGTGGTCTCGATTTAGTGCTTCATGCATATCTTCCAGAGAACATATGTCACTATCTTATTGTGTCTGTGGGTATATACATTTTTGCTAGTTTAGGACATTCTTAAATAGTATGGTCGACTGTCTTATCATAATTTGCGCACACCCTGCATTTCGGTTTAGTTCCATACTTGATTATGTGACAGTGAAGTGGAATTTGGTTGAGACGCTTTGGTCCTTAAATACAATAATTAGATCTTCGCTCTCAGCTTTCAAACCAGTACTCCTCAACCACTGATGTTTTCTATTGGTTCACTTCTGCTTCTTCGTTTCTTTTTATGTATGTACCGTGCAATAGTTTAACTTCTCATTTCTTTTGTAATTTCATTTGGCCATTTTTTGCTTTTTGTTTAATTCGTTTGGCGTAGATGTTGTATATTATTACTATTATTATTATTATTATTAGTAGTAGTAGTAGTAGTAGTAGAAGCAGTAGTAGCAGGTGTGGGGACAGTAGTAATAATGATAGTAGTAGAAAATAAAACTTGTTTTTGTATTAGCGGTATTTAACAAGAGATCATCGCATCAAAAGAGTGGGGATAGGCTTCAAATAAACAAGGCACAATACAGCCAACATGAAACCCATACTGGTAAGAGAATACCAGGCACATACATTCCAGCTAAATTTGTGAAGTAAGGTAAGTGGTTTTGATGAAAGACGACCAAAACCCTGCTCTTGGGTCCAAGTTAGTAACAGTTCCTTCTTCTATAACCTAGAAAGATAATCCATCCAAAGTGTATCATTATTAGGGTTAGAGACACGCTTGTGTCATGGAATAAATCGTTTTCATCTGATTTTAAAAAGAAAGTATATTTCAAATTTTAATAATAATATTAATGCAGAACTCAGGGCCTTGTTCTTAACTATTGATTCTCTGATTCATGACATTGAGAGATTTATGCGAATGGAGTGAACTAATTGTCTCAGTGAATGATTAATTGTTTTAGCTGAATTCTTTCATCTAGCTGTAATAATCTTAACCCTTCGTTTAATTGTTTATATATGAAGTAAACTTAAGATTCAAATTGAGCTTGAGTAGATGTGAATGAGATGTTGAGGAAAGCTGATCACTACTTATGATCAACCAGTCGCAGCGGTCTGTAATGAAATCGATCCTGATATGGCATCTCAACTTTTTCTCACCGACATGACGTTGTTTTTCTCAGACTTTTCTATAAATACTTTCATGGCAACTATGAGGGGTTTTTTTTTCGTACCTTCGGCTCAACTTATTTAAATGTTATTAAAGGTTAGCGACTAGGTTTTACGATTTTATTCTTGAGATAGCTAGATGAAAGCGTCACTTAATTTCTAACAGTTTTTTTTCTCGTAATTCTCACTTGCGAAACTTCATTCCAATTTCTTGCACCCCCCGCCAACTATAATCTTCAATTATATCGAATCTAATGCTAGTTCCGCTGCTAAAAATTTTCATTCCGTGTTAAGTGTTCCACACAGTTTCTATTCGTCTATGCGTTCAATAATGCTGCTGCATGTAGCCCAATGCTGCTACTGGATATATAGCCATTCTTGATGCAATTCATAGTACACGGTGTTTCAACAAATTTGATATCATTTCGCAATCTAATAACTTTGTTAGATCTCCTTCAAATGACTTAAAATTTTAATAGCATCTTTATGTTTAATGTTTGTTTTATGTTTTTTTATGTCTTTATGTTTTTGTGTTTTTTCTTATTTGTATTTTTATGTTCTTTAATCTTTAATCTTTTTTCTTTCCAGGTATAAAAATGCCGTGTCACAGGCGGGGCGCATATTGAACATTTGTGAAATCGTTCACATAATCCACATGCTTTTGAATTTATCATTCAGATTTGGAAGAATAAATCTTATCATCTTCAACATTAATACTTTTTAATTTCATTTGCCTTAATCATGTACTTTCTTTGATATTTACATCTCAAAGGATATCACATTTTTTGAAACACCCTGTATAATCAAAGTAAAAAAAACAACAAAAAAACATAAAATCATTAATGGTCCGAATCTGGCGTCTCGGCTTCAATCAATTTTTTACCAATTTAATGTAGTTTCCTTGTGTCATTTCTCTGAATAATTTCATGGTAATTGTTCGGATGAGCTCTTATGAACGCTGCCTGGATTTTATGAATTTATGCAATTTAATAGATTGCAGGTAACGTCTCATCAATTCACAGTAACCGGAAGTTCTTTGTTAACAGTTTCTGGTAACGCACGTCTCACTTAGGAAACATTTCCGGCTACACGCTTTCCGGCCAAATTTGTTCTTCAAAATTCAAATGAAATGCCAATCGTTATATAAAGTTCTCTTTGTTACTCTTCTATTGTAATCGGTCCTCAATAATGATTCGCTTTTTATTTATTCTTTAACACTCAGTAACCCTTTGTGGCTCTACTGCCTTGCATGAGGTGAAATGATTTAAAAATCACGATATATATATATATATATATATATATATATATATATATATATATATATATATATAATATATAATCACCAAAGTGAAAAAACAAACTAAATTAAATCGGTTAGTCTATACCCTAGAATATATATTAAAAGAATAAATTTAAAGCTACCATACATGCGGAGGTGTAAGCACATCAACGTAAATATATCCTCAGTTCTAAAAGATCTAAAATATGAAACGGGTTACAAGAAGTAGTTTCCACATTATTATAGATTTTTTTAGCAAATATATCAACTCAATCTCAAACCTAGATATAGAGCTTTAACCGTGACAAATAAATTTAAACATATAAACATTGAATTACATTTTAGATGACCCGACCACATTTATTTAACTTTGATCAAGAATGACGTCGAAAATGACAAGCAAAGACGCTGGAACTCACCATCAAATGTGGTGGTCACATGCAATTTATATATGACTTAAAATAGCATATAGCAAAAATACAAGACAAAGCATAATGGTTCAAAACAAAACATTTTATTTGTTTTGATGTACCTACATATAAGCTAAACGTTTGATAGAGTTAGGTCTCTTAGTTTTGGGAAATATTTGTACCGGTGGTCACAAAGTTGAATTGATTATTAAATTGTAGTTTTTGAAGAATAAAGTTCCTTCTGCATGTTAGGAGATGTGAGTTGGAAAAGTTGGTAGAGATCAGAAGAGTTAAGTGTTCGTATTTGCGTGAATGTTGGTAATGTTCTAAAACGTCTGACCGCAACGTCAACGTGGGAGCTCATGAAGGTCACATCTTGGCAGCAAGGAAAAAGATGACTGAAGAGAACACGAGAGAGACTTATTCGTGTTTTGTTTATATAAGGTTGAGTCTCACGTGACAGGCTCCGAGCCTTGTGCGCGGGAAAATTATTCCTCGCGTGCAGGCGATTTGATTGGTCTGAATTGACCAATCAACAATCTGCTTTTGACGAGATTAGCCAATGAATGCTTGTCGTAGGATCTGTATGTATGTATGTGTGTGATTGTGATGATAATCACCGCAATATGATATCTTCAAAGGACTTCAATTTCATTATATAAAAATGATTACAAGTGATCATCACCGTAGATTTAAGTTGAGAAATTAAGATCTTAATACATTTATGATATATATATATATATATATATATATATATATATATAGTTAAAGATTAATTTGATAATTCGTCTGGCCAATTCCATGGAGGATATAATCCAGAGAGCTCAATGTAAAAAACAAAGCAAATATTAATTATATTACAGAACCGACAACTTCATGGTTTCATGGGGATTATAATTCATTTCCCTAGAATCGAAATTCCATTCTAATTACTCCGTTCGACATTTTGAAACAAATAAATTGGGGGTAATCGAGACATATTCCAGTAAAAGAAACGCATAACAAAATTAATTATGAATATTACAAATGTTACATTATGTAGATCTTTAGCTATGTTAAAAGTAAACAGTTAGACTTATTCTATAACCTCCTAAAAATAATTCTGTGTATAACTAAGTTACTTCACTTATATTAAAATTTTTACAACATGGAAAAAAAAACAAAAAATTTACTTCGAAGTTAAAACAAAACAAAAAAAAATTCGAAGAAACACAATTATTTGACATCGTAATCGTAAGCCTGGAAATGATATTGGAATATATTGAAAATTCTCGGAAAAAAAAATCACTAAATGCAACCAAGGTACCTTCGTTGCTCTCTTCCTGCATGGAAGAAAAATGATTATGCGTAATTAGAAAAGGGTATTATTGAAAATAATCTCCCACTACTTGTCTAAAATGTTGAATTCGACATGTTCAAAAGAAAATATGCCAATATTTCCCTGACGATCCGTTTAGGTGAAACCTAGGTAGGTTTGTCTGGCTCACTATATATATATATATATATATATATATATATATATATATATATATATATATATATATATATATACACACATATATATATATATATATATATATATATATATATATATATATTGTAGAGGGACATGTATTCAAGTATGTACTAGAAAAATGCACTTAAAATTTAAATGACGCTGTAAAAAGTAATTGATTCCATCAAACGTTAGAACGCCGGAATTAAAAAAAAACACACACTTGCATAAATATTCATTGAACTATCCTTGAAAACCAATGTATCAATATTCGAAATATTGGGAAAAGAATATAAAATAAAAATGAATACTAACTTTGTGAAATATTTACCGATAATATAAACTGACTAACTATGAAATTTGAAAAATGTAATGAAAAAATTGATATATAGAAATTTCAGAAAATCAGCGGCGAATAAAATGCTCCAATCTTAATTAAAACTTAGTTTTATCAGTAAGATCTTTATGTTATTATTAAAAGGATTGATTAAAACATTTTTCTGAATATTTGCTGATTTTTTTTTACTACTTTTTAGAACATTCCAAATTTTGATTAAATAACTTGCGTTAGCGGATGGACTAAATTTAGCATAGCGAATGTTAGCATCTTTTTTGCGGTGACGGACATACTAATTTAGGAATACCTGCAAAAATAGAATAATTCTCGGATTGTAATAATATTCTCGCGACATATTTTCAAATGAAGGAAATTATTTTTACAAAATATTTTCTTACAAAATTTTGGAAAAATATTTCATCATCTGTTTTACCCCCTTAATTTTATGAAAACTTGAGAAAGTCAACGTGATAATTTTAGTGCCTATATTAGTTAAAATTTGAATACTTTGAAGAATTTAAATCCGAAAATATTTTTTCTGCAAAGTCTGACGTCGTTTTATATAAAATCTTTTCAGAATAATAAAAATAAAACGCACTAAAACAATGACATTTTATAATCAGAGAAGCTTTTTTTTAAAAATTCACTTTAAACCTTACATTCACTGAATTATTTTAAATAACTATATATAACCAAACATGTTTTAAAAAATATATAAACATATGATGTATTGACTACTATTGTGAATTTACGTTGGCAAAGCATCCACATATATAAAATTGATACCTTCACTGAATATATCGCCCTCAGTCCCTGTAGAGATATGTGCTATATAAATCCCAGAATAGAGATATGTAATAAGAATATTCCCTACAGATTGTCAGCAGTAACAAGAACTAATTCATTCTACTTTTATGTCCCCTCAGAACTAAGGCGATCATGGATAGCCACAACTTTCTGTCTCTTTGTAGCTCTTAATAAATTTCGTCTTTCTGTTATTTCTGCTAAACCCTGCTCAGCCATCTCAAGTTCACTATGTATGTCAAGCGTAGTTTTCCTCTGTTTCATTTGCTTTCAATCCGTCCTTTACGTATCATATTTTCCAAGCCCTCTCTCCTCATTATGTGCCTTCGTTACATCAACTATCGCTTCCTAATATTAAATGTTTACTCTTTGTTTCCATTTTATTTAAAAGTTTATCGTTGCTCAAATGGCATTGTTAGCATACTTCTCCAGAACCACTTGACTTTTGCTCTAAAATCTATTCTTCATCTTTGAGTAAATCGTATTGCACACACTGCCATGCAGGAAGATAGCACGTAACCGTTTAGTACTCTTTACATTATTTCCAAGGAAATTTTTCTATTTCTCAGTGCATTGATTAGATTTAGGAATGCATTTTGTGTCTATGCATTAAGCCTTAGGATTTCAGTGTCACACATTCCGTCAAATGCATAATACAAATATGTTGAATCGAAAATAATTATAACATGAAGATCTTAACCAATCACAATACATTAAATATAAAACGTGGGAGGAAACTCACATCAGTGATAGGAAATGTGGTAACAGGTAATAAACTTGATACGTCTAATATACCGAAAAATCTTTAACAAAGAATAATTTTAAAATTTCATTCGAAACTAACGTTTAGTGCTTCAGCAGAAAATGCATAATGTTTCCTGTATAGAAACTTCGCCATTAACATTAAAAATGCGAAAACCTTTCTAATGTTTAACAGTAAGCATAGATTCCAAGGTTTTGCTGTAAAAACTCATTGAAAACAAACAATGGATAAATATCCAGTGTTCAAGAAGGAAATCATATTTTTGAACTCCTTCATCTTTATGAAAGCATTTTGTATAAGGTGGAAATAGCATTCCTATGGATATTTATAGGAATTGAATCTAAGATAGATAGATAGATAGATAGATAGATAGATAGAAGGAAAAACGAAATTTATAAGTTAAGAAGTTTGACAAATAGAAAAGAGTCGTGGGAGATCTCTTATTATAATATGGGATAATTCACAACTTAAGTTAAAGAAACATTAATTAAAAAAAAGAAAATGAATTTTAATGGTCAATGTTGAAACAAACTAGGAAAAAGTAAAAAAAAAATTGTTCAATACACGTGTGAAAAATAAAACAGAATGAAAGTTAAAATAACATGCAGAGCTTTTAACTTTAAAAATCAGTAGGTAAATTGAATTCGCTACCATGTTTTCAATTTTACGCTATCCTCAGTCGATTTTTATCAAATAAAGACTTAACGCTTTATTTAAAAAACAAAAACACATCTAATGAACGCTATATTATTATTTTCAAAATTAGACAAACGTACAACGTTGGGTATAGTAGAAAGGGAGGAGGAAGGTTTGAAGAAGGAAGGAGTAGAAGAAGAAAGGGGAAGAGAAGAAATGCAAAGATATAAATTTATCGATATGGAGTTAATTTATATTTACGTTACTTTTATTTAAAAGAATACAGCCTCATACATGATTACAAGGAACTTTCTATGTTAGCAAGGACGTAACACGTCGGATTTCTGCTTTAAAATGATCTTTGGATCTGGAAATACCATAATTGATCATTTTCCCTGTTGGCAGCGGTTCCAAATATTGTTGTGGTCTTTGTAAGGCTTTGCATTTCATTTCAAATTTTCCACCTAACAATCGGTTGCTTGTTGTTTATTTTTTCCGTTTTTAATTTCACACAGGTTTAGCTAGTTTTGTAGAGTACCTAAAATTTGCTAGCTTAAATGACGACCTATGATTGCACCATCTACGTTTGAAAGAACATGCATGTACATTTTATTTTGGCCATTAACATCTAGTACTTCTGCTTTGTAAATTATAGCTTCTGTTTTACAAGCTCAATTTAATGGATAGCTATTCTTATGTATAGAGTTGGATAAATTACTATTGTTACCTATATAAATGCGGGTTAGTTTTGAGTTTTCTGGCGTTTTGATTATTTCTTATTTTTGCTAAATATATTGCCCAGCTTCAGCTTAATTACCTGCTTTCATTTATTTAATATCTTACGCTATTATAAATATTTTGGGAAGTGCTTTGTAAGTAACCTGAAAACGTGGCTTAAAACATTTTTTTTTCTTTTCATCGAATTGTTCTTTATATGTTCTTTCATTTGAGGTTTAAAATCTAGTTTGGTCTCCACTGACTCTTTCTTCTCATTTCTTCTTCACACAATTATCCTCCACCTCCTCACTTACTATTATACCCAAGGTCGTTCCCCTGTGTGTTTATTTTTGAAAATAATAATATAGCGTTCATTATCTTATTTTTAAAAAAAAATAAAGAGTTAAGGGTCATTTCATAAAAATCGCCTGAGGATACCATAAAAGAGCGTTAAAATTTCTCAAAGTTAACCTGTAGAAAAAGACAATATTTATAAATGTAAAAGACAATAGGAAAACTGTAATAACTGCCGATGCGTTTCGTCTGATGAGGACTTTTTCAAGGCGAAACGAAATGAATGTATGAAACAAAATATTTAATAATAACAGAACGAACTATTCTTAGCAACTGGAATAATTTAGAGAACGCTATTTTCATACTGTTAATTGAAATTACGTCAATTACTGTGGAGATATTGTTTTTATTGCTGTGTTGACGGATTCAACAATTTTCTTTTGATTTCTTGATACTGTTCATACAAACACTTCATACTTCAGATACATAGATAAACTCATTTTCATTATATCCACAAAACACCAATTTAACGGATCATCATTTCGTTTCGCCTTGAAAAACTCCACATAGAATGAAATGCGTCGTTAACTATTACAGTTTTCCTATAATCTTTTACATTTTACACACACACACAGAGACACACACACACACACACACACACACACACACACACACACACACACATATATATATATATATATATATATATATATATATATATATATATATATATATATATATATATATATATATATTATTATTATTATTATTTTGTATTATTTCATAATCTACCCCAACTTCTATAACAAGGGATGTAGCGTGGCGTACTGAATTTTCTTCTTTTTTTTTAAATAAATGTCGCCCACTCGAATTACAGCGACGCCGAACGTAAGAATAAACGTTGTTAGTAGAATTAAAATAAAAATAATGACATATATCACGCTGTCAGAGGAAAAAAGTATAGATATAGAATATCTTTTTAAAATAAGTGAGCAAAAGCAATGGGACAATGGACGATATTGTCAGTTGCGTCTCCTTCAACACCAAAAAATACAGAAAAATTTAAGATCCCAAGGAAATTTAATTAACTAATTTAAAAGAATATTCTTGTCAGTTATGTACATTTAAGAAAGATATTCACCACGAAAAATGATATTCTGTAATGTGAATATAGATCATTGATGACAGTTAACGTCGTATAAACAGCATAATAATAAGAATTATCGAAGTGTTGGATA
>CAHIKZ030000278.1:57500-77500 GCA_903632075.3 Acanthosepion pharaonis
TTTTAATGGATAGCCATATTTGAGTAGACCATCCTTTTATTTATTAACGAGTATACTATTTATTCTCATCTGCCGGGACAAATATTTCAGAAATCTGATTTAAGAAAAGATGCGCCCTCCAGTATGAAACGAACGTATATCCTACTAGTTTGAGAAACCGTCATTAGACTAGACGTACATTAAAACACTTCAGCCAAGAAGCGTCTTGCCGATCGAACAAAGCTGAATAGTGCCTTATAAGCGCAACTTCTCGTCGGATCCTTCAATGTTAATATCTGATTAGTTTCGTGTCGTAACGTAAAGAAAGCAATTTCAAAAGAAATACTGGAAGTTAATTCATTAATTCGGCAGCTTTTAACAAAATATTGCTTTTTAGTGGATACCCGTTTTTGAGTAAATATAACGCTTAAGTGATATGATCTTACAGGTTTTGGAAACAGTCATGACTTCTATATAAAAGTCTCGATCTGTTGAGTCTATTTGCGAATTTATGTTTTAAACTATTTCAAAATTAAAAGCTACTGATGCGTTATTATAGATAAATCATTAGATTTTATGTATTCTCTTGATAGAAGTGCCGACAAATCCTCGACGAATTAAAACAGAAAATGAAATTAAAATGCAAAATAATCGTCTAGAAAACATAAAAAATCATAATCAATGGTCATAAACAGTAGATATTTATTTATGTAAGAGCAAGCTTTGCAGTTATGAAGAAATTATACATTAGAAACTATCTCGTAAATCTTTTAATATAAATGATTGAAGAAAGTAATTAAATAACAAAAATTTTATCCTCGAAACAATCAAAAATATTTCCTTCATTTACTACTACTACTACTACTACTACTACTGCTACTGCTACAACTACTTCGTCTTCTTCTACTTCTACTACTACTACTACTGCTACTGTTACAACTACTTCGTCTTCTTCTTCTACTACTACTACTGCTACTGCTACAACTACTTCGTCTTCTTCTTCTACTACGACTACTACTGCTACTGCTAGAACTACTTCGTCTTCTACTACTACTACTACTGCTACTGCTACAACTACTCCGTCTTCTTCTACTACTACTACTGCTATTGCTACAACTACTTCGTCTTCTTCTTCTACTACGACTACTACTGCTACTGCTAGAACTACTTCGTCTTCTACTACTACTACTACTGCTACTGTTACAACTACTTCGTCTTCTTCTTCTACTACTACTACTGCTACTGCTACAACTACTTCGTCTTCTTCTACTACTACTACTGCTACTGCTACTGCTACAACAACTACTACTACTATTACTACAACTACTATCATAATTATTGTTATTGTTCTTATTATTGATTAATTGTATTTGCTATTTAATATATTCCTTTCCTTCATACTTCTTTCTTGCTTTTTGAAAATCCTCTTCTAGATTTTCATTCAAAGAGCTCAAGAAAACCGTGTACTCCTTCCAACTATTGGACTTTTAACTTCTTCAGCAAAGTACAAGATACTCCAATCAACTCTGAATATCTTAAGCAACATATTCTTTCAGATAAGCAATAAATATTTCGCTTCTCTAATTCAACTGCTGATATATTAAAGATTATATCTGATAGAAACCTTTTCAAGCTTTCGTGAAGAAGTTTGAAGGTCGGGCTGTTTGTTTGGAATTCACTAAGGCAATTAATAGTGTTTGGCATGCTGGTCTACTTCATGAGTTGAAAGATCATTGCATTTCTGAACGAAACTTAAATGATGCAGTCATTCTTATCAAATCAAATGGAAGTTATCTTGAACGGCCACTCTTCCAAATCTTTTATTATTAATGCAATTGTTCACTATGGCTCGCTCTAACCTTAAATCTACGTTTATTCTTCATTTTCCTCAGTGTGCTTCCAGATATCACCATTTATTTAAGTTGGTATTTATGCTGATGACACATCTATTTACTCCTGTCTTAATAGTAATCTGTCAGGTTTGATTAGGTCAATATGCAGCTGCACTTAAATATGAGTCGCAAAAGCCTGATGTTAACCTCCGGAAGAGAGACACATTACTGTTTCTCGAACTAAATTTTTCCGCTCTCCTCAAATTGAAAGAGTATATTGAATCATTAGCTGCTGTTAGGAGAGTTTGGTTTACTGTGCCGGGCTAAAAGTATTATCGCCATAATCTATCTTATGTATGTATATGTCTACCATTCCGCCATGCTTATAATGTTGCTGAAACATCTTGACTGATTCGTTTAGGATATATTTAGAGAGTCTTGATTAAATCCTAAAAAGAATTTGCAATGTTATTGGTACTGACATGACATTACCTTTTGAGCCAATTCCACAAGGCCTTAACATAGCTTCTCCGTAACCTTTTCTATATATACTTCCCTGGTAATTCTTCTGATGATCGTTCCTCTGTTGTATCCTTCACTTAGACTTCTTTGACCTTGTGACACTTTTTTTGTATGAAAACAAAAGAAATATTACTTTCATCTATCTTACCTAGATTTTATCTATTTAAGAGAAGTACTAGATTGACAGCATGTTCTATTCATTTTTCAGTTGAAATGTCTATATAGAACCGCAAGTTCTATGCTAATATATTCTTCTATCGCATTCCTCGATTGTGGAATTCTCTTGAGGCTCCATGCTTCCCATTCAACATTGGCCTTAATTTTTTTTTAAATGCAACGGCATTCGTTATCTTCTTTTTTCTTAAGTTCTGTACTTTTATTGTTCTCTCTCCTTTTCTTTCTCATACTCTCTAACACTCAGTAACCCTGCAGTCTTAGTCGCTTTATTGCTTGGTGTGAAAGGTCTAAAAAGAACAACCATTTACTATGTTTAGGATTTGGCACTTAAAATAAAAGGATATATTTTCTTAGAATGTTTTAGACCATATAGGGTTACAAATGCTTCCTTCTATGTATGTAATCAAATCCCATTAACAAAGGCGATTTTATTTCAGGCAAAGACGTATGTAATGTTGTTTCTTATATATTACGATTTATCTTACTGTCCACTTTTGCTTCTAATGCAAATGGAATAATTTTTGTGTCAACGTCACATTAATGTAATATATATATATATATATATATATATATATATATATATATATATATATATATATATATATATATTTATGTCATTCATCGTACTAACGCAAACATCGATGTATGCAGACACATATACATATACATACTTTTCCGTCGGGACTCATACATATATATAAACATTTCTATACATTTATATGTCTATAGGAATTTGTATGTTGAAATGTTGAAATTTCCATGAGAAAAAATTATATTATTGAATTTTTTTTTTTTTTTTTTTTTTTTCTTTCCGTTGAAAAATATATATTTATGAATGTATATATATTGTGGTGGGGGTGTTTTGATAGGTAAAAATTATTATTAAATTATTTATATTTATTTTAAACATGGGGTTTTTTATTTATATTTAAAGCTGGTTATTTGTTTGTTTTTTGATATATGGGTAAAAAATTACCTTATTGTTTAATTTATATGGTGATGTTTAAAATTTTATGATATGACTTTGTTTATTGTAAAAAGTTGATATATCTTCTCTGCACGTAGGTACATATAACGGTGTCATATATTTACAATATAATCATTGTCATATCTATTAGTATTATCGCTACTTTGTTGTTATCGTTGTTGTGATTTTGTTTTTTGAAGTACTGTATAAAACTGATATTGGGCTCTAATCCACCATATAATATATAAATAATACATATATACTATATTTTATTGACTTTTCACATATATATATATATATATATATATATATATATATATATATATAAATATATATATACACATGCACACACACACACATATATAACCATTTACATTTATATTTAAAATCCATGAGAGAAAAAAAATTATTAGAATATATTTATGAATGTCTTGAGGTTTTACACAACCGGTTTTTTATATTTCTGAAAAATTTTCGGACTTTGAAAATTTAACGGTGTCATATATTTCAATATAATCATTGTCATATCTAATTATCGCTACTTTGTTGTTATCGTTGTTGTGATTTTTGTTTTTTGAAGTACTGTATAAAACTGAGCTCAGAACTAATTTATTGATCAAATGTTTTCTGTTGAATGACTTCATCAAATGAAATAAATATTAGTAAAAATGTATAATAGCTGACAACCATTTCTAAGAAAAAAATTAAGATCAAAAGACTAATACCATGAGGTTATTGAATGAATCTAAAGACTGGCTTTTCTACATTTAATCTAGTTCCAAAAATATATTTCACTACCCCGAAAAATGTCATAAATGAAATAAAGCTCTCTTTATTTTTATGAATGCTATGTATAGATAAGTTTTCCTGTCGTACGTTTCACAATCCTTCTCGGGTTTTTTTTAACAGAAGTAGGAATTTATCTGTTGTTTCCTGTTTAAGATCATTTTTCCTGTTCCTTGTAATCTCTTCTTATTATTTTTCACTTCAAGATACCCTTTTCGCCTTAGTGACAATTCTTGGGGTGAATTGATAAAAAATAAACATAGATATTACGCATTCATACAAGAAACATAATATTTTCACCATTAAAATTACATATTTGTTATAAGATATTTATGCTTTAAAGTTTGCCTATCAGATATATTTTTTTCAATGAATCTTTGGCCACCTATATTTTAAATAAAACACTATCAGACACTTTCGAAAAAATGCAATTTTCTCACAGGATAAAAGACACAAAACTTTCACGAATCTGTTGTTGTTACCAAGGCAACTGATCTGATGAGCTGCAGTCCTTATTTCTACCAGTCCCGAAATTTTAAGCTATAAGCTATAATCTTAAGCTATAACCCATCTTGACATTTAGACGAGATCATCATGGATCATCATCATTCTCTTTTTATTCGTAAAAATTAAGTAAAATTACTAGTAAAAATTAAGTTCCAAATCAAAAATCTTCACCACAAGAACTGCTACTTTAGGGAACAGACTAATGACAGTGTGTATTCCCGGGCACAACAATATTAAAATCTTCAAACCTAGGGTTAACCGTTATATTTTCTACAGAACTTCTTAAACAGTCCTTTTCGGCTTCTCTTACACTCAAATAACAGCATACAGTAACTGTTACATTTGTGTGCTTTTGAGTCATATATTGAACGAATATTAATATGTAAAATTAAACTCCTACTGTTTTTTATGTTAATAGTTGTAGCTATGGTGTTCATCCTTATATTTTGAGAATGCTTAAATGTTGACGACAAAAAATTCATATTTATCGAGGCAAAATATTGAATATTTTGCAACTGATAACTATTAAGTTATCTTGTAGTATATTAAGCTGCTTAGTTCATTTAAGTTTCTCGATATAGGATTTATTTATATCCGAATTTATGTGAAAAAGATTAAGGCATAAATAGTAAGTAATCGCTTGTTATATATTATTTCACTCTTGGCAAGCAATATGCAATATATTGTTATATTACTGCGATATTTTTAAAAAATGCGTGCACTATACTAAAGAGTTATTTAAGTGTATTGTCGCAGAGAATTAAGATCGTCATCCTAACTGCGTATACCGTGGTTTTTCCACTGGTACAAACGGTGGCGGAGATGGCTGTCAATCAACGAGAGTTTGGCAATGACATTCGTGTGGATTTGATTTTCATGGACAATTCTGCGCGACGGAGAAATTCACACATGACCAGAAGCAACTCTCTCGCGGCTCAAAATGGATTGAGACAAGGGCTGATCTGGTAAATTCGGTTGCATCAGGCTTTCAGATGCTTATTAAATTAAACTATAGTTACGTAGGGTGAACAGAAATGCTAGTAAGCTTAGTGCATGTGTGTAGATTAAAATATACTTTTAAGTTTAGGAATGGCTATTTTATAACAAAAACGTATTGTAATTATATCTGACGTTATATTTGTTACACTATTCGAATCCAATCCGACAAAAAAAATAATGTTCATTACAGATCGGAACTGTGATATTAGACCGGAAATATCTTAGGCATAGAAACGCATAAAATGATGATGGTAATTATATGTATATATTATAAGTAATATAATATATATTTAAACACACACACACACACACACACACACACATATATATATATATATATATATATATATATATATATATATATATATACATGTATACATATACATATATATATATATATATATATATATATATATATATATATATATATATATATATATATACATTATAATTATTTGCTTGAAAAATATGATTTCATCGCTATACATAAATTACCATGTTTCAAAAACAGAATCTAAAAACTTCCAATTACCTCATAGAAATTAAATTAAAGTGCCTAATTCTGTTTGATTTTCAAGTTTCAAATTCTGTAACATTCATTTTCAAGCAAATTTTTGGAGTTTTAGAATCATATATTTTGAGCAAATAATTAAAATCTAGGCTCTGCTTGTGTATCGAGCATTGTTTTATTTTAAAATAAAAACAAAAATACGGATGATCAATCTAACGGTTCATTCACATAATTATCAATATGATTGCACACATATAATACATATATATATATATATATATATATATATATATATATATATATATATATATATATATATGTATCTATGTATGTATATATATATGTATATAATATAATATATATATAAGATAAATATAATCATACGAATTATACGTAATTATATGATGAATACAATGCAGCTACAATAAAATTCTTGAATGAAGTATCCATATTCTTGAACAAAGATAAACTATATTAGTGTAATTGCTTTGTATTATGTGAATGAATAAAAAAAATCTTCTGACGTCAAATGCATTGAGTTTTTGTTAGGAATTTCTATTATTAGGTCCTGAGAAATCCATTCCACAATTCTGTTTCGAATCCCACTTTTCTTGATGAATAGTATCTCATATTGATGCAGAAGATAATACGTTTTAGCATCTTTCCCAACTCAGTAATATGGTAATGGTTATATACATTGATGATGATACCAATAACACACTAAATGCTCACTTTCACTATGTTACAAAATATTAAAAGTCAATTAGAATAAATATTACTGCAGATTATCAACGTATACAATTGCGGAACGGCCTCCTAGCTATTAAAAGCTTAAATACATATATAGAAACACTGAAGCTATAAGTAATTATTCCAATCACGGTTATATAAAAACGTATTCACAGGAAATATGATGACGTGGTGAGAGAAGACTTGCTGATATATTACCTCAGGAGATTCGAAAGATATATTAAAATTCCAGACATGTACATAATGTAATAACACATAAATAAATGACAATAATATTACTATAGGATAGGTAAAAATTCAATGCAAAATTGAACGTCATATTTGCCTGTGGCAGGATTAATTCTGGTGTAAATAATGTGCGTGGATATAATACTTGTATAGATCTATAGAGATGTTCCTTTCTTAGAAACTAATATGTTGATGTGAATGTATATTTCGATATTTTCGCCATGCAAGTTTTGCATGTAAGTTTCATACTGTAAATAAATTCAAATCCTGCTAAACTTGAAACTCATTTCGTTGGTATATTCTTTATTTGTATACAAGTGCTCTATTTTAAATCTATTTTAACATTTATTATTTAATAAGAAAAATGAAAATAAAAACAATTAATAGTCTTTTCTCTTCCCGTTCATTTCTATTCCAATCATTCCACGCAGAGTAGCCCCGTGTGACTTAGTGGCTCTAGAGCGATATGTAAGATCGATTAAAAAATACACATGAAATGTATATTTCTTATTCATTTACGCATTATCGTTCTGCTGCACGCTGTGTGATCTTCAAAAATAGACTAATTTTTGCATAGAATTTCGAGAACTCTATATTAGCCTTTACACGCTTTTCTGCTTTCCGCCAAAACGAAATAATTTCAAACATATTTTTATATAATTCAAGTTCTTTGCATATGGGGTTTTCAGTTTCTGCTACTTAACATAGACCGCCTTTATTACAGACTAAACTTCTACCGATATTTTCATTTCTATAACAATATGTGTTTTGACAAAATGATGTTATTTTTGTATTCAGCGTATAAAATTTGCACAGTTTTAAAAATAAAATTCTACTGTGCAATGTCGCGGAACGATTTGTTAGTATTTATCACAGTCCAAGATTTTACACCCGCACCACGGTAGCCAGATATTTCTTTTCTTCTATTTATGTGTCTTGTTCTTTCAAGGCAGTAGGCGCTCAGGTCTCTCCACCTCCCTCTATCCCTTGCAGCTCTCAGCATGCTCCTTCCATCTGCTTCCTCACCCAGACCATGTTCTGTCATCCACCTGCTCAAGTTTGTTAGGTTTGTCATGCGCAGCTTTTCCTTTTCTCTATTTCCCTCTATTTAACACGTAAGTAGCAGATTGTCAAAGCCCACCTTCTTTATTATGTGTCTCAGAAACTTCAGCTGCCTATTCCTGATGTTGATTATAAGGCTTAACTTGTTCGTATTCTCTCTAAGACCTCATTGTTGCGCACATGAGAGGTATCTGATATCCTTAGCATCCTTCTGTAGAACTACATCTCCCTCACCTCGACTTTCTTCTTCATCCTTGAGGAAATCGTCCAACATTCGCTGCCGTAAAGAAGAACAGATGTCACGTACCAGCTCAGTTTTCTTTTCTTTGTTACCAAAGGTATCCCCCTGACTTGCGATACTGTGCTCAGCTTTTGGAATGTGTCCTTGGACATCCCAAACGTCTACGGATCTCAGTGTCGCATTTAAAGTCTTTGTCAAGACGCTTACAACATATTTCAACCTGTTAATCGCATTTCAGGCTCTTTCTCTTACTGATGACTATGCATTCTGCCTTATTGTCGTTTATGTTTAGTCCTTTCTTCTAACTCTTCGTCGCTAACATCTGTTGGAGATTTTATAATTTCTCTCCGTGTCTGCTATCAGTAGTGTGTCGTCTGCGTATGTTATGTTGTTAACCCTTTCACTGCTACTCATTTGCCCAGTGTTGCCCCCATCCGGCCAGCCATTTTTAAAGAAAATGCCAAATTTCAACCTACATATTTTATTACACAGAAAACTGGCACCAGTGTGTTTTACAGCATTCCATTTTCATGGATATACCTGGGAATGACTTACCAGATTAGTAATGGATATACACATGATATCTTTTGAAGCATTGTCCTTTGTGATTTGACGATAGATGGTGCAATGGGACACTCATACCAGCGGTATGCAAAAAAACGTAAGTTTCCGTACTTAGCCAGCTGGAGCAAGATAAGATAAACGAAGATCTCCGTAGATAGCAGCGCAAGTGTTAAGGTTATGCCTGCCAATGATAAATTCCGGTAGGGTTTTCAATTCTCTCAGAATTGTCTCGTTGTAGTGAAGCCATTACCAAATTTGCTACATTGGTCATTTTTAAGCAAATCGCCCCAAGCAAGGCGGGAATGTTACTAACACGCAAGGGGTTACAGAGAGAGAGAGAGAGAGAGAGAGAGAGAGAGAGATAGATAGTAAGGGTAAAGAGAAGTATTTGGCAAAGGATAAAGGGAAGGACAGGGATTAAGGTCAAGGCATCAGAAGATGTGGACTGACATAAATTTGAAAATTATAGCAATCAGGGAAGCAAGTGATAGGAAGGGACTTCCACTGGCGGGAAGTGCGAGATAGGAAACTGCTGGAGTAGAAGAGATGGCTACATTTAGCCGTTTCGACAGTGAAAGGGTGGAACTGAGGTATCAAACTAGTACCCACGCTTAAATTCATGCACTTGGGGAAGCAGTAACGAAAGCTCGTCGGAGCAGTTGCCATGAAAGTACTTGTAGAAAAGAGAGAAGGAAGCCACAGCACATCTGTGAGATAGCAACTGCAGACGGAATGATAGTTCACGGCCAACCACGTTGCATAGGCGTCTCTGTATTTTGTCAAGGACCTCGAGATGAACCTCAGGAGCACCAATCTATATGTGGCAGCTGTATTCCATGCAAGGACGAATGGTTGATTTGTAGATTTGAAGGATGAGCAGGTGAGCAAAACATTCTGGCGAGACACAGAGTGCCTTGGAAAATATACAAACTTAATGGAAATAATTCAGACTGAATATAATCTTCTTTATATTTCATTATATTACATATAATAATATAGTTTTCATTTAAAGATGAAAAGCTGATAAATAATATTGTTACACTTTCGTTCTGTAATTAGAAATATTGCCAGCCTGTTTTAAGGTAATATTTAGGAGTTCAGCTTTGCAATCAATTTTTTGGATATCTCTTAACAACGGATATACAGATGCTTCACATCATATCACGTATTTAATGTAACTATGTAATGCCTTGTAAAAATCTTTGCTGAAATATAGGTTTTACCTTGTATTCGACATAATATCTAATTTTTGAGCATTTGCTCTTTAATCGAAATATTTTCGTTAAATTTAGTATTTGTCTCTAAAAACAGAACACTATCGTGAACACTTTTTTACTATATTGATATGTACGCTGAAGCAATTGTAATCGTGATACGCAATTGAGAAAATTGTAATTTAAAATTTCGTTTCCAAATTGAAATAAAAAAAAATCTTGGACGGACGTCACAATAGAGATAATAACCATAAAATATCATTCACACACGTTCTCTAAAAAATCATTAATGGGCTTGCATCAGTCTATTCATAGTTCATGCAATACTAATTCACAGCAAGTTATATAACAACCAAATATTTAAATTAATCAATATAGGCAACAAAATGCCAGACATTTATATGAAAAATAATTTACGCCATTGCATTCAAAACAGCAAACAATGGATAATATTTTTTTCATTTACTATCATTTATTTTTGTGTATGAACATTCGAGAAACTGAAAAAAAAAAAACAATTTTTTCTCCGGACATTTTACAGAAAGCTACTTTTTCCACAATACTGATCAAAGGCGAATATATCGATTGGCTTGTATTGATCAATTATCTAGTCTGCTTGACCTTTCTTGGTTGATGTCATCTTTGCCATCATACTACTGACAATAGAGAAAACTATTAACCGCTTGGAAGAGCGTATCCAGTTAGTTTTATAGTGAATAATGCCGTGTCTCTTTGCCCGCGGAGGCCTCTTACTTCTGACTATTAAAAACGATGCATCATAACGTTGACTACTTGAATCCAACAACCCATAAACATTCTCGCTCAGTCAGACTCATTGGCATCATCGTTATTATATACAGAGGCCAACATAAAGCATTTCTCTGTCATAACACAGGGAAATATAACTAATTATTTTATCAACTGCTGGGGGATTATTTGCGTGAATAAAATAAAATGGTGGAGAGTTAAAAATACCTGAAATAAGAGAAATTATGAAAGAAAGTAAAGGAGAGACAATATGTTAAATGGAATATAACAAAAGAAAGAACGAAAAAGAGAGTAAAATATGAAGAATAATGAATATGAATCGAAAAAAATGTGTGGAATAGTTAAAGGAGGGAATCAGTAAACAGAAAAGATAAAAGAAGGAAGCAGAAAACGAAAACAAATAAAAAAAATACAAAGAAATATTATCGACATTAAAAATTGATACAAGATTTTCTAGTATAAAGTGATTTATACTTCGTGTATATAACATTGCATTAGTGCAATAAAAGAGCATAATTTACTTTTTTTCTTTGTATCATATAAAGCATTATAATGACGATATTACAGGATTTTATACTGTTAAACTGGATTACATTTACTTTTCTTATATTGAATAAACCGGTATGAAAACGCTGGAAATTCCACTGTATATTAACTTGTACTAAACGATGTGTAGAATTTTCAAGTAATCGTTTAGATATATAGATTTGTATTGTGATATATTATTTTCTATCTTTCGTTCTCTGCAATAAGACTATACATGTCAGTTTTCATTTAAGTTATAAATAGCTATACGCTCACATAAACAGTTTTACTTGTTTATTGAACAAGTAAAAAAGAGCAAATATTTTCAGATGAGTTCTACAAGAAAATATTTAATATACCTGAGGAAATATACGTAACTGTTACCCTGATACAGAGATAGGACCAACAGTCTGTGAGTTCAATACCTGGGTAAAGCGGTGGAGAATTTGGAGAGGGCAATTTACAGGAGATAGTTGATAATTGAAATCCATTAGACATGGCAAGTGGAACTAGAACAATCTACCACAGCGAGTGAAATAAAGAGTTCAGTTCGACATTCCAACAACCTGAACAAGGCCGGAGCGTACAACGGCCAAAACGTTGTGATGAATATGGCAACAAAGATGAGGAAAATAATCAGAATAATGTAAATAGTGTACCTAACACTCAGAAATGTAGAGAGATAGTAAATATATTATTTGACATATTTTACATTCACTTCTCATTTTACCTGCTCACTATCACAAAGTATAAGCCCGAATGGACTTATCCCATTACAGTTGCTTGTGTGTAAATTGGTATTAGGGTACCGAGTTATATTTTTTAAATGTTAGTTTGGGAATGTAATTTATTCATTTATTAACAAACCCAAGCTATGGGCTGAATATCAGTGTAGAACCAGGATCTCTAGTTTGAATGCCACTGATAACTAGAGATCCCAGAATAGAAAATCGGGTAGAAATTGAAAGGACTCAAATTCAGTATATCTTACTTATTATAAAATGCAGATTGTGTGTGTGTGTGTGTGTGTGTGTGTGTGTGTGTGTGTACGTTTATATATTGGATCGGATTTCCTACATTTTTCAACAATTTTCAACAAAACTTCACAGGACTGCGTAAAATTACCTTCCGGTGGTTCTGACAGCGCCAAAAATTGGAAAAACACAATTGTTTTTGCACGAAATCAATTTGAAAACGAGATAAAAAAAAACACGATTCTGTCGCCAGAATGAAAGGGGGACAACGCGTATCAAGTTATACTTATAAAACCCAGGTAGTTTGTCTCTCTGTGTGTGTGTGTGTGTGTGTGTGTTCGTTTATATATATTCCTACTTTTTTCAACCGATTTCAACAAAACTTCACTTTTTTTGGCAGGTAGTGTTTCTTACTTTCTTGCACACTTTTTTCTTTATTTTTACATTCAGAATGCTTTAAAAATTCCATTTACAAGACAATTGTTTATAATAAAATTCTATTCAATCGATAGACTCATAACGATTGAAAACAATGTTTTTGTTTGAGTTTGGGTTTGACCAATTCGTAAAAAAGAAAAAAAATTATTAAGACATGCGTGTCCGTCAACCTTAAACAATAATATTTGTCAATTTTATTTTTCAGTCTTTATGATGGTCGATACTTGATCTATCTCTTACTGTTACATTCCCGGGCAACGCCGGACTCTACTGCTAGTATTTTATAATTTCTCGTGGAAATTCACATATCCTAGTGGAAACACATGTATAGAGAACATTGACCTTCACGTTCCTGAAGAAATATGGCATTTCATATATCACATTAAGTAAACAGAATTTCAAAAGAAACAAGTAATAATGAAGAAAAACCGGGAAAAGTAATCACGATTACAGCCATATCATGTTGAAAAACTGGTTCTCGAAGAATCAACGAATTTAAGCGACGTTGAACCTGGCCAGTTAGTAAATAGATGATTGCTTGAGAAAAACCCGGTGCTGAAAGCTTGTGCGTTTGGCGTAAAGAAAAGTGGCTTGGAATTAGGAAATCGGTGAATCGGGTTCGATTTCCAGTTGTTTTTTTTTGTATTCACTTTCGCGCAAATAGGGTTAGGAAACGTATGAATCCACCTCCCCAAGCTATGGCGTAATTAGAATGATTTCTCACAGTAATCACTATAATCTCAAAAAAAGTTCTTACAACATAAAAAAAAATATTTATGGCTTTAAATAACCTGCAAAATTTTGCAAAGCTACAAACAACAAACAAATCAATAAAAAAGTAAATAAAAAATTAATATTAGGAATTCCATCAAATTTAACGTAACAGGTTTTATGTCAAAAAATTTATGCTACTTGTTAAATTATAAAAAAAAACGACAATTTCAGAATATCTCCTTGTTGAAATTCGCGCTAAGTATTCATTCGGTTGTCCATACAGTGCTGTCCCAACTGCTTGCTTTACATCGTTTGTTTTATCACTGGATAATCTAATTCCTTTTATTCTTCGTCTACACAGGTAGGCGAGGAATCAAATTTGACATAGGAATTGGAACATGCGAAATATCTAAACTAGTATATGGCATGATATAAGTTTCAATCTTGTTTATGGAAATTAACGACATAATATACGCCATAACAATTCGTACGCCATCTAAACTCAGGGAATAGATAATAACGGAAGGTTAAGTGACAGGTTACTACATAAAACAAAGTAAACGTATTTTCCATATTTTTCCGACATGACTAAAAGCACAACGATTTAAAGACGTTTGACTACAATGTATACTCCTTGTTTATACTTCTATATGACTGGGGTTGTTCATTTTTTTATACATCAAACTAAGTGTTAAAATTTGTCTACCATAAAAAAAAGATGGAGACACGTCATTAACAAGCATATAAAAAAATATCTCTATTTAACTATTAGAGGACGGCAACTCAAATCCTTTCATGTTGCGCGCAATATTCCGTTGTTGATCTTCCGTCTTTTAGGATTAAAATCTCTCTTTACAAAATCTTTATTTTAGTCTAAATTTAAGGGAGTCATCACCACAAATAAGGATCTTGATCGTGATGAGCTTATTACAAAAAGACATTTCAAACATAGATACCAGGTGTTCACACCTAGTAAATAAGAAATTAAGATGAATTACAATAACATGAGGAAAAAAGTTGCGCCGAAAACCATTTAAGTATAAACTGTGGGAAGATTAGTTGGTTATAACGCAATTGTAAGGCATCATTTTATATACCAGAAAAATATGTCTTCTTTAATTTTTAGCAATATATATGTAGATCGTGTAAGGATTAGTAGATCTAAAGCAGAAACTGGAGTACCGAGTTCGAATTAAAATTATTTCGGCACACTGACTACGACGCAAATAATGTTGTGAATGCTTTGCATATATTTCCATTTAGCTAGAGCAGATCGAGTTATTCAGGTTTGTTTGGCAAGGAGCCCAAGAGAAGGGAGTGTCTGAATTCATAAAAGCGGGTCAGTGGTCCTTAAAAACCAACCCTTCTTCTGATTACAGAAATTGGGTGTGTGGTAGATCATCCCTACCGGTTAAAGTTTTCGATTACAGAAACCAAACCAGAGGATTTAAGTGTCAGAATAACCAAACAGATGGCTCAATGTCTACAGATATAAGCTTGATACATCACTGTAACATGAATTTCACATATTAGGGTCATTAAAGAGGACATTGGTATGGTTCCAGGAATAAAAATAATCCAATTGCATCTCCTGTAGAGGAGCAGACAATTCCCAAGTAGAAGCTGCACAACATATGAATGCTTGTAGACTCAATTGTATAAAGAAAAGTTATGTTTAACCATATATACAAGGATGAACAAGATTTCCCTTACTCATCGAACTAACAATGTCACTAAACATGTTTACATATACACATAAATAGAATCACGCCTGCAGTATATATTCATGTATAAACAATGTTCGTGTACATATACTGGTGTAATAATACATGCATATTAATTTTAAATTCTACATCTAGCCTATAATAGATATGGAAAAGGACTGATAAATTGATTTTATTAACTGAAATTTCTTATTTTTAAGGTATATACGGAGAAAAAATATTTTCAGTTTACCGTGAATTGACCAACAGTATATAACACTAACAGGGGAATAAAATTGTCATTGGCTAACATGCGTATACGTAAGATGAAACACATTCGAAAAATGCTTGTCAGAAAACGTGAATGGAATTCTGACGGTGATGGATTGCTTTTATCCTTTGCATATCAGAATAAAAAGACAAGAACAAGAAATTGAAGGATCAGCACTCCCCACTCAGTCATATTACCTTGGGAGGCAAAGAAGTAGTTGGCAGTGAAATACTAAACAAATTGCGGCATGCGTTCTCAAGATCATCGCAAACACGTTGCCTTCAGGAAATGAGGCTTCATCTATTATATACCTCGTATATAATCGATATAAGAAAAATAAATTTTCCATCTTTGATGTGGCCTCTGAGGCAATGTTAAGGTTTGAAGGAGTGAAACCAGAGACAACACTCATCGCAACAGAGTACGGAGCATCATGAATATAGTTTTTAAATGTCTTCATAAAAAAGCAAAGAAACTTTTATATATACTTTTATTATTAACAGATTTATAATAATATATATGTATACATTTATAATAATATATATATATATATATATATATTTATTTAGCTATGCCTATCTTGAGATTGACAAACATACCGAGATACTTTCTAATATGAGTAGAGTTTCATCCCTTATTTAACTTTTTAAGATTTGGTTCCTGCGTCCGTCTACAGCCTTCTTATTCTCTTTTACTACCAGTAACCCCATGTGTCTTAATGTCATTATCAACTTCATGGGGTGAGTTGATTAAAAATAAATATAATTTCATATTTGAAAATAATATATATATAATTTGTCAGATTTATGAATATTTCCCATATTATTCAATGTACTAATTTGTTCTTCTACAAGACTTAAAGCATTCGGTTTTCGTTTCTCGACCATGTGATTTCCATTTCGACAGCTGGCGGCTAATGTCTGAACACTTCATGAATGTGTCTATTTAAAATTCATCGCATACAATAATAAGCATCAACATATATGCTATAGGACCGTTGTCTGTGCATTTGTTTTATTTGACATTGTTTGTATTAGATTTTGAACGATAGTTACTGCTATGTAGAGCAATGATTCCCTTCCAAAATATTTTTATTGAACTGTAACAATGGAGGCTTATTCAGAGTAAACATTGAACGATTCTAATGTCTAAAACTTGAAGAGTTGCTATGGTCAATATGTTTCATATGAAAATTAATATAGATATTAAATGAACATAGCGGAGGGAAGCATGAGACAGAGTGGTTAGTAAAATATTGATCTGCAAACACCATTGGAAATATTCCATTTATATAATTATTATGAAGCGCATAATTAAGTGCCTACAATGAAACAAATTTATGTTGAAAATTGGTGTCCTATAAAATAAATGCCATTTTCTTCAATCGACTGGAGATTAATTGATATCAATCATTGTATAGCAATATATATATATATATATATATATATATATATATATATATATATATATATATATACTATTATATATATATATATATATATATATATATATATATACATATTACTATAGAATATAGAATATATATATATATATGTGTGTGTGTGTGTGTAAAAGATCGAAGGTTAAATTTTCCGCGTTTAAAAGATTAATTTAAAACAGAGCTCAATACAAAAGTAGAGCAATAAATATTTATTTATTATGCACTGTTACATTAGAACATATACATACCCCTTCTACCAAACTCTACATCTTGTTTCAACGTTAAAAAGTAACGTTCCTTCAGGTAGGAAATCACGATGTTACTAAAATATTTAATTCTGGTATACAGTTAACGAAGCACATCTTTTACTTCCGGTTGAAACTTTCCCATATATGGTAAAAAAGATATACATAAGGAAAATGAATCAAGTTAAGTGATTGCATCCAGCGAAGGAGGGAAGACAAATAAAAGAAAAAAAGGCCAAGAAAATGAAAGAAAGTTTTGGGGCAAGTATTTAAAATTCTTCTATTTTTAAGGAGAAGAATGTTTAGGACGAAAGAAATAAGAAAATATGGCCACCTATCTCCCCAGACAGCAACACCATTTATTATTATATATGAGGTGCAGTTGAGCGAGTGACTAACACCAAAGATGAACTGACGGCAAGGATTATGGTAACATTCACCCACTTAAACAAAGTGACCGTCCAGAAGAGTTGCAGAAGATTCTGTTGTCGTCTGGTGAGACTATGGTGACTTTATTGATTTTATCAATTTTACTCTGCGTAATTTTGGTCAATATTTCTGTTCAAATAAGATGTCAATGATACATTTATTTAGACGAGAATATATCTACCGAAACAATTATATACAGCGTATATCAAAAATAAAGTTACAAAACTTTGGGGCGGGGTCGTCATACCAAACATGGACAAAAGTCCATATAAGCATATATCCGGAAATTGTTCGTTTTCGATTCATTAAGTTTAATGAATGTTAACGTTAGCTGATGCTATGGTGCCATGTAGATTATTTTATATTTGTTATTCGTGTACATTTGTGGCTAGATTGTCTTCAAATTGTAACCTGTTTAGTATTGAGTAAATTGATACGGGTTCCGTTTAACAATGGCTGGATGTTCATGTCTTGATCACGCTTATACGATTTTTGCCTATGTCCAGGCGAATGGTATTGAATGCGAGGCTGCAAAGGCCCTACTAGATTGCGGTACATACCTGTTGCAGCTGTCACCCAAGCTTCTGTTGCTGAGGATGTGTGGTACCACGAATTATGGATCGAAGAAGACCAAGATATGCACGTACGCTTGACCACAGCTTGTCAGAGACGATCCAGTTATCAGCACTATTGAAGTGGTCGTTCTGTTAGTGTAAGGAACTGGCCCCTAATGTTTCTCAATGTATTTTTGATACACCCTCTGTGTGCGTGTTTGTGTGCGCGGGCTCACTCGCGTCCGTGGCGTGAATGCGTGAGCGTGAAATATATATGGAAGAAATAATTGAAAGAAATGCAGGTGGTTTGATGAGAAAAAAAAATTGGAAGAAGGACGAATTCAGCGGATTATTTTGAATTTTTTTTTTACCGAGTTTTATTCAAAATGAAGTCTTAAGATTTTCATACAGGAACTTACAGTTTTTCTTTTTCCTTTTCAAACCACCGATATCTAGCAAATTATTCTTTCATAAGATAAGAGTTAAAAGGTTAGAATTAAACATGTTTCAATGGGGACTTGAACAATCAATTTGACCACTAATACCCGACAAGATTAGTAGAAACAAGCAAATCTTATTTATAAAAAATTGACCCTTAAACACACGCAGCCACGAAAACGGAAAGCTAGCCACGTGAAATGAACATTATCCAGCAAAGAAATTATACAGCCAAAAGTATTTAGCATAACGTGTTTAACAGCAAAATTGACCAAATCGCGTAAAATTGTACAATTGTTAGATTATGTTTGAAGCCTTGTATCCTAGAAAAGATTAAAGATATCTTACTGGAATTCTCCGAGGTTTCTATAATATTATTGCACTCAACTTTGAACTGGAAAAATGTATTTAGTTCTCTAACTTGGAATAAGGATCCCTCTTGAAGTTGTGACCTCCTGATCCAGTTTTCCTCTAAATTGTTGCCTCTATTTTAAACTTATTCACTATTCTCTTGATGGATCTTGAATGGACTTTGAAGATGGAAGCCAGAGTATGAATATCGACACCATTACTGAAGGCATGAATGATATTTTTTCGTCGCGGCATTGCTCAGTTGGGAAGACATAGTTTTGTAGACACAAAAGGATTTTAACCTGTTCAATATCTAGCTGAATAAGGATTTTTCAATGAATCTTACTGCAAATAGTGTCAAGATAGCTAAACAACTTATTTGAAAACATAGGAAAAAGAAACCCGATTAGTTTATTGATTTTTTTAGGTATTAAAAATTTTGTGTGATGGACACATGTCCCAGGCTGTTACACAATTTGGGCAATTTTGCTCTTACACCTAGTTTACAACTATATACATTATATTCCATATACTTACAATACGCATCTTTTTTCCTGAAAAAAAAATACCCTGAAAAATAAGTGTGCGTCTTCCAAGAGGAATGTAGATCAATGCCGAGGCTCAAGTAAGCTTGGACTGTCACCTAATTGGCTTGAATGTTAAGGACGTATAGATGTTTGTTGAGTCATTATACTATAAAGTTAGCAATCTATATAATTCAGCCCTGTACATGATGTAACCTCAGTACATAGTATTTCCAACTCTATGAACCTTCCTGCAGCCAAGCAGCAACTTAAACATACTCTGTTT